>OX637578.1:21091826-21312530 GCA_951800085.1 Comarum palustre | reverse complement strand
AAAGGTGTCTTCCTAAATTGTTAACCATGTTATATGTTTTTATTGTTGTCGTTAAAATTTTTAATTGGCCCTTTAATTTGTCCATCTTCCGCGAAATTGTAAAAACTCTGATAACTGTTTTAAGAAACTCTGTGGTGCCACTCAAGTTTAAATTTTTTATTTTACCTACAAAATCGCCTACGACTTCAGGTTAATAAGTTGTCGGCAAGTCATTCGGACGTATTGGCTTCTTATTAGCTTAAAATCGTGGTCACTATAGCTCCCCCTCCCGGGCCGCTACACGAGCACTCCTTCGAGATTAAAAAAAACTGGATTATGGCACCAATAATCGACAAGTGTCGTCGTCTTAGATCCGGATGTGTCAACGTCGAGATCGAAGCGTCTTCGTCGACCGGCAGAGACAAGATCGAGGTCTAGGCTTCGTCGTCGGAGAAGCAGATCGACACCGGAGTATGCGTTTGATGGCATTTGAAAGCCTTGATTTGGTAAGAGAGAGAGAGACGAGAAAATGATGAAAAACATAGATTTGAAGATAAAGTTTAGGATAAATTAAGTAGAATGTAAAAGATATGCAAATGAGTTTGGACAAAAAGGTGGACCTGTATAAACAAAAATGTTTATGTGGACTCGTGAAAGAGAGAATGTCTTAAAGATGACTTCTTTGGTATTTTCTAAATAATAAATTAAGACCCCAAACTAATTACCATTCCAATATTACAAATGAAAATCTGATCCAAAACTAAACTTGATAGTCCATAATTTAATTGTATATATGACATGTCAACATTAATTAAATACCAAATCCTAATCAGAGAACAAAACACAGAATCCAATTTGATAAATCAAGCTAATTAAACCTGCTCTTCTCCGTATGTTATTCAATTAAAAATAACAAAAGAATAATCCTTTGTGATTTTGATTATGTGATCATGTCGTTGTTTATCAACAGCTATGGTCTCATATTCAAATCTGTTGGTGAAAATTGATGCCACGTACCACACGGGTCCTCTGCTGTCACTCACATGATCACATCACCAGCAACCATTAGAAGTCTAATTAGGGAAAGGAAAATAAAGGCCTAATTATATTTCAATTATTTTCTCTTAATTTTTATTTATAATTTTTGGCAATAAAGTCTTTTAGCATAAACATCATTAAAGTCTCTGGTATGATAGGAACCTACTGTCAATAAAAAAATGCAAATTCTTCAATAGAACACAAATGTTCCCTAGTTTTGATTAGTATTGTATTAGCATCCCACTAAGAAACTGACAACTATTAAACTATAATTAATCACAATTATTGTGTGTATTTGTAAATTTGTTTTTTACTTGATCATATCACAATGGCAACAGTACCATTTCTTCAAGATTAAAGATATTCCATCTATTCAACTATTTAAACGTATCATCTTATCCGCTAGTCATTATTTTCTTTGTTGAATGATGATACTTTCTCTATGTTTCGGTTGCTTTTCGACCTATTTGCGTTCAATTGCATTACATCCAAACATAACTTCATAACATAGAGACCGTTTTTAACGTAGTCTATCTACCATAGTGCTCTCGCGTAATACCAAAATCAACATGCACATTTGGCGTGCTATCATAGACAGTTACACAAATACACACCAAAGATCTCCTGCGGCTAGGTAATTTTTTTTGCAGCTTTCGATATTAAACTCTAACATTAAAGAATTTCTCAATTATATGTGGGAATTTTTTCCAAGAAGTTTGAAGCATATACCAAAAAGCTGAAAAAAAGGAAAAAAATGTTACATAGGAAGGGAACATATAATGTGCTGTGTTGAGCTTGGGCTCTACTATACGATTTACCCTCCAATCCAAAATAAAAAATATTTTAAAATAAAGAAGATTCACAAACACTACATATATCTCCAAGCTTCCGTACGGTCATTACTCATTAGTACTCATTACCATCATCATCCCCTCTCTTAAACAAGAACCCATTGCTCTCTCATACTTTTGTTTATGATTCAGGTCTTCGATTTTCATCGAAGGCCGATTTAACATCAGGAACTACTGCAGCATCTTTAGGTAACAATTTTTAACCAACAACAAATTTTTAACAATATTATTTTTGATTCTTGATTCCTCTGTTCTTCTCTTTTTCTGGGTTCAATGGAATATGGCCTGCTTGTTTTGTCTTTGTGTTGCGTTTTTGGGTTTCTGAGAATTCTTGTTGGTTCTGTAATAGGGTCTTAAAGTTTGTTTTTTTTTTGTTGTGAACAATTTTGGGTTGATAAAAAACGAAACTTTGACATGTTTGATGATCGTTTTTTGTTTCTGTGTAATGCAAAAGCTTTGCTTTTTTGTTTGGTTTTGTGATTTTGATTCTGGGTGTTTGCGTTGTCAAAGCTTGAATTTTTTGTTTGGTTTTGTGATTTTGATTCTGGGTTTTTGAGAAGTTGAATTTTAGACTGATAATTCAAGCTTCGACAATGCAGGAGTGGTAATATATAATTGGATTTCTGTGAAAACGTTTGTGAATTATAAATGGCAAGTCGTGGCCAAAAGCGTTCCGAGATTGATGATGAATTGCCGGCTGATAAGAGGGCTTGTAGTTCATTGGAGTTTAGGCCGAGTACATCTAGCTCGTCTCAAACCCCTTCGTATTCTGTGAGCTCCACGCCCGAAAACAATGACCAGAATAATGATCATGCTGATCATATGGACACTGAATCCGAAGGAGGAGAATCTGAGAAGGATTCAGCCTATGATTCTTGTGATGAGGAGGAGGAAGATCAAAGACACAGTGAGCTTAGGGACATTCAGAGGCAGAGAGCTCCTGGTGATCATGGAAAGTTTCAGACCATAATATCTTCTCTGAGTGAAGAAGTGGATCTTTCTCAGCAGCTGGTTATGCTCACCGAGTTGTGCGAAGTATTGTCCTTTTGTACAGAGGATTCACTGTCTGGTGGTACTTCGAACTCCTTGTCACCCATTCTTGTTAAGCTGGCAAGGGATGACACTAGTGCGGATATCATGCTATTAGCAATACGGGCAATGACATACTTATGTGATGTATATCCGAAGTCATCGGCCTACTTAGTCCGACATGATGCAGTTTCTGCTCTCTGCCAAAGACTATTGGCTATCGAGTATTTGGATGTAGCTGAGCAGGTAATGTTTCTGCATTCAGTCACATTATACAGTTTGGAATTTGTAACAATCATTATATGAAACCTGAGGTCAACCTGGATTCTTGTTTTTCTGCAGTGTTTACAAGCACTGGAGAAATTGTCACGGGAGCAACCACTTGCATGCTTACAGGCTGGAACAATAATGGCTGTTCTAAACTATATAGACTTCTTCTCAACAAGCATACAGGTATGTTAATCATGTCTTGTATTACATTGTAGCTTATTTTGTTAGATTATTTTTCTCGTATTATTCTGAATGTAAATCTTGTCTACATCAGAGAGTTGCACTTTCTATTGTGGTGAACATTTGTAAGAAACTTCCTTCTGAAGGTCCTTCTCCTTTCATGGATGCTGTTCCGACATTGTGCAACCTTCTTCAATATGAGGATCCACAGGTATGAATTGTGAAGTTTTGTAAATTTCAGCTCCTTCATTGATCTAGAACTAACATTTTGTTTTTATTGCTCAGCTTGTTGAAAATGTTGCCATTTGCTTGATTAGAATCACGGAGCGAGTGAGTCAGTCTTCTGAGATGCTGGATGAACTTTGTAAGCATGGGCTGATTCGTCAAGCTACACATTTTCTGAGCTCAAATAGTCAAACTACTCTGTCTCAACCCATTCATAATGTAGGCAACTCAATATTATGTTTCTCAGATCTTCTTCCATATCTCAGTGCCTTGAGGGATGTCTGACTATTCTTTTGGTTGGCAGGGTTTGATAGGGCTACTTGTCAAACTTTCTTCCGGTTCAGTTATAGCTTTCAGTACTCTATACGAGCTAAATATAAGCAGCATATTAAAGGATTTATTATCTACTTATGACCTCTCACATGGAATGTCCTCTTCTCATGTGGTGGATGGGCATTGCTATCAGGTTTACATCTTTAGCGTTGAAATTGGGCTATTGTTCTGTTTTTGCTTTTTGTCTTCCTCCTGATTCAATCTTTACAAGGTCCATTAATGTTTTTAAATATCTTTAAATATCTATTTTATGTAAAAGAAGAAGAAATTGCAAGAGACTTCTCAACATTCTTCTGTTACTTTGAAATACTTATGTTCACCTTAGGTATATGAGGTTCTAAAGTTGCTAAATGAGCTTCTCCCAACTTCATCAAGAAATCAAGATGCTCCACAGATGTCAGAAAAGGAATCTTATTTAATGAATCAGCCTGAACTTCTGCAAAAGTTTGGGATGGATATACTTCCATTGTTGATACAGGTTTGCCTCCTGATATGTAGCTTTTCCTTTGTGTCCCCTCCTCGGCCAAAACAGTAAATAGTTTAGTAATGTTTCCTTCACCTCTCAACAGGTTGTGAATTCCGGTGCCAATTTATATATCTGCTATGGATGCTTGTCAGTCATCAACAAGTTAATTTATTTGAGCACATCTGACATACTCGTTGAATTGCTCAAGACTGCCAACATTTCAAGGTAGACCTGAATTTCATATATTTTGCTTAGTGATATCCAATCTTGAATATCCCCTCACTCATGCTGTTAAATTCTTTTGTTTTGTCAGTTTTCTGGCTGGAGTCTTTACACGAAAGGATCCTCATGTTTTGATATCAACTCTACAGATTGCTGAGTTAATCCTGCAAAAGTTCTCTGATAATTTCTTGGATTCATTTATTAAAGAAGGTGTCTTTTTTGCCATTGATGCTTTGCTATCACCAGAAAAATGCTCACTAGTATCACTGAATAAATGTTCGAAGCTGGTGTTTCCAGTGTCTAGTGTAACACGGCTGCTGTCTGCCTCCAGCCAGAAGTCTGCTTCAAAAGAGGTCCTGAGATGCTTATGTTATGCTTTTCCTAGCAGTTCACCAGGATCAGACAACGGAAGTTGCATGCTTGAAAAGGATTCTGTTTATAGTCTTGCAAAGCATGTTAGATACAAGTACTTTGCACCTGAGTTACGTGACCCTGAAAAATCATTAACTGATGTTCTTCAGAAGCTTAGAACCTTTTCTGCCTCATTAAACGGTTTGATGAACATGTCCTTGGATGTTTGTGCTCCTGATCAGCATGAAGAGATCTTCTATGGTATAATGAATCAAGTAATGGAGAAGCTTAGTGGAACAGAACCCATTTCCACTTTTGAATTCATTGAAAGTGGAATTCTGAAGTCCTTGATGACCTACCTGTCCAATGACCGGTATTTAAGACAGAAGGGTGAACTTGTTGCTGCTAAAGGTGATATCTATGCTGTAGAAAAAAGATTTGAGGTGTTCGCAAGGCTATTATTTTCTACGCCAGATCCGTTCTCTGTGGACCTGCCCATTGTAACACTTATACGGAGATTACAGAGCTCGCTATCTACTTTGGAAAATTTTCCCCTTATCTTGAGCCATATACCCAAACAAAGAAACTCATATGCTACTGTTCCGTATGAGCGACACACTTCATACCCATGTATGAGAGTTCGATTTGTTAGAGACAAGGAAGAGACTTCCCTTGGTGATTGCTCTGAAGATGCTTATACAGTTGACCCTTTTTCTTCATTGGATGCCATTGAAGGATATTTGTGGCCTAAAGTCAATGCAAACGTAACCTGCTGCATCAAATCAGCTGCAGGAGTTGTGGGTCAATCAGAATGTGCCCCATCAAGTGCCAGCTCTAGTCAAGGAGAAATTCAAAATGCTGGAGAGCCCGAGAGCATGTCCACAGACTTGCCTGAGTTGAAGGTTTGTCTTTACGGTCTCAGTTGACCATACCAATATGATATTTTAAGAAATTTCGTTCTCCATCTATAAGTTCTGTTTGGGGCATTTATTTATCCTTGGTCGTTCTTTCTCTGCAGGCAGATGAGGTCAATTTGACACAGCCGGAACCTGAACGAGAACCAAGTTTTGGACAGGCAAATCCTGGAACATCTTTGGATGAAACTTATGCTGTAAGAAAACCTTTCCATCAATCATAAGCTGGAACTCATGACACTTTCTATTTTCCTTTTGGAAGTAATCAGATTTGTCCTAACAAAACATAGTTTTCCTCATGATGCCTTCCAATGGAGAAATAGATGTTTGTCTCATTTTTATGACCTTGGCCTAGTTTCCTGATTTCACTTTATCTTCTTTCTCCATTGTGTAATTCTCATTTTCTGCATTCCTGCTGCTGCTGTTTCCTATCAGGTCTAAGACAGTATCAATCCCCTAATTTTTATTGGTTTGGTTCAGGATACTGTGGAGAAGGACGTAGTAGCTCAATCTGAGGAAGACAGAGAAATGAAGGAGCAGTATCATTCATCCTGTAGCAATGATGATACTTCACCGAAATTGTTGTTTTACCTTGAAGGGAAACAGCTGGAACGGTCATTGACATTGTATCAGGCGATTCTTCAACAACAAATGAAAGAACATGAAATTGTCATTGGTTCAAAATTGTGGAGTAAAATGTACACATTGACATATAGAAAAGCAGTAGGTCAAGAAAGTGCTCATAAAGAAGGTGGTGACCCAGCAGAGAGTTCCGCTGTATCAGATAAAGCTGGGCTGTATGTGTTGTATGCTTCACTTTTCTCCAGCATGATTCCTTGTGAGCTTTCTTCTGACTTGGAGAAGTCAAATCCTATCTATGACATTGTATATCTGCTCAAAAGCTTGGAAAGTATGAACAAGTTTATTTTTCATTTGATGTCTCGTCAAAGGATATGTGCTTTTGCTGAAGGGAAAATCAATGACTTGGATGCATTTCAGATAGCAGTTATCCAAGTGCCACAGAATGAATTTTTAAGCAGTAAACTGACTGAAAAGCTTGAACAGCAGATGCGGGATGGTTTGGCTGTGTCCGTTGGTGGTATGCCTTTGTGGTGTAATCAGTTAATGGCATCATGTCCTTTTTTGTTTAGTTTTGAGGTCAAATGCAAGTATTTCCGCTTGGCTGCCTTTGTTCCACTACTGGGCCAGTCTCCTTCACTGTCTCATAGTGATTCAGGTATGACAAGTGATAGGCGACAAAGCTCTGGTAACTTACCTCGACAAAAGTTTTTAGTTTCCCGCAACCGCATTCTGGATTCTGCTGCCCAAATGATGGACCTGCATGCCTATCAGAAAGTACTTCTTGAGGTGGAATATGACGAAGAGGTTGGTACTGGTCTTGGACCGACACTCGAATTCTACACCCTGGTTAGTCACGAGTTTCAGAAATATGGCCTGGGCATGTGGAGAGAGGATGGTGGATCTTTCTCCACTGGTATAAGCCATGCCGAGGATACTGGAATTTTGATATGTCCTTGTGGTCTCTTTCCTCGCCCTTGGTCATCTACTATGGATGCATCTGATGGGACACAGTTCAGTGAAGTAATCAAGAAGTTCACGCTTTTAGGGAAAATTGTAGGAAAAGCGCTTCGGGATGGGAGGGTCTTGGATCTGCACTTCTCCAAAGCCTTCTATAAACTAATTCTTGGACAGGTGCTCTATTTTATTCCGTAACTCTGGTGCTTATTATGTAAGCTAGTAAATATAGACTAACATGTGTCTAATTTGTTTCCCAGGAGCTTGGTCTTTATGACATCCAGTCATTTGATCCTGTGCTTGGAAGGACGCTACTAGAGTTTAAGGCCCTTGTAGAGAGGAAAAGGTTTTTGGAATCTGTACATGGAGAAAATCCAGCATCTGAGTTTGACTCGTGCTTCAGGAAAACTAGAATCGAGGATCTTTGCCTTGATTTTACGCTTCCCGGGTACCCTGATTTTGTCCTTGCATCCGGGTTTGATCATAAAATGGTACGTCTCTTCTGACGATCTGTCGTATATTTTGTTGAAGTTTTTCACTTAGTAAACTGCAAATTGAATGCACTGTATGGTGCAGGTAAATTCCACGAACTTAGAAGAGTATGTTTCACTTATGGCTGATGCAACTATAAATTCTGGAATTTCTAGACAAGTGGAAGCTTTTAAGTCTGGTTTTGACCAGGTATGTACTCGAATGTATTCTATTTTCATGCAAGGAAGATAGAGCCTGGCTATAATTTGATGTTTTTTCATTTAATCTGTTGTAGTCATGTTCTAAAATTATTTATTTAATTTTTGATTGTACAGGTTTTCCCCATAGAACATCTTCAGATTTTCACTGAAGAAGAACTAGAACGTCTACTATGTGGAGAACGTGATTCTTGGGCTGTATGTTTACAGCCATGTGATTTTTGGTTTTTTATTTTTTAATTCTACCAGGTATATTACTAACTCATCAATATTCTTTTTTGCAGTTCAATGAGCTCCTTGATCATATCAAATTCGACCATGGTTACACTGCTAGCAGTCCTCCCATTGTTAATGTTGGTGTTCTGTTTTCTTCGATTTGTGTTAAAGTTTGTGTGAATTTTTTAGACGTAGATGTAACTAATTTCTTTGAAATTTCAGTTGCTGGAAATCATCCACGAGCTTGATCAAGAACATCGAAGAGCGTTTCTGCAATTTGTGACTGGGGCACCTCGCTTACCTCCAGGAGGTTTTGCATCCCTCAATCCAAAGTTAACTATTGTTCGAAAGGTCAATACCAGTGAGCAACACTGTTGATTTCTGAATATTTATTGTTATGTATCATTTGACATCTCCTTCTGCTTTCCATCTTTTACAGCAGTCTAGCAACTCGGCGGACTTGGACCTACCAAGTGTGATGACTTGTGCAAACTATCTTAAGTTGCCACCATACTCGTCGAAAGTAAATCTCTTTCCTTCACTACTGATCTATTTATGGAAGCTTTTTTTGCAGAAAAATTGATGTTGAACAAATTTGATTTTTCTTTTTCTAGGAGAAGATGGAGGAGAAACTCGTTTATGCCATCAAAGAAGGGCAGGGATCATTCCACCTTTCATAGATCCAAATGTTGCTTTTAACTGTGACTTTGTTAGTAGAGTAGGGGTTTGATCTTGCTGGTGTAGAGAAAGGAAAGGGAATGCTGGTGATGGTTTTGATTGATGATAAAGGAGGTCATTAACAAGAGGAAGCTTTAGTCTGGCTGATTGGCTGGATGTGTACATTTCTGGTGACCTAGGTAGTTGACCGGGAAGAGTTGTACAAAATGAAAGATGGGGTTCATAAAAGATGGACTGGGCTTTAAATATTTCCTTACAAAGCTGTGTACAGTGCTCTTGATCACTACAAAAAAGTTATCCTTTTTGATGGAATGAAAAATAGTTTTTTTTGCGTACAGGTTTCCAGTTAGTTTAGCTGGCTTTTAGTCGTTTCATTGCAAATTCGCCAACTCAAGAAATGCTGCTCTTCTATTTTTTCACCTTTTTAATGTGCTTAGAAAAGAATAATGATGATGAGATCAACTTCTCTAAAGAACAGTTATGGAAAAACTTCTCTAAAGAACATGCATGCGCATATCCATTTGCCAGGGATCAAGCAACTGCACTAGGCGCACATTCGTTGGTCTTCGATTTGGTTCAGTTTAGTCTGAGCAGGTCATTGCCAAAGTATACATGGCTTCCATTTGTTTGGTTTTCCTTGCGTAGAAATTCAAATTAATGTATTTGGCATGATCTAGTTGTCATGTTTTCATGACCACATCCATTAGAAATTAAATTAGCATGACAAAAATTGTGAATTTGACATGGATCAGCTTAATATAAAGGACTCCAGCATGTACCATAAAATATATGATAGTGTTTTTATTTTTGAATAAAAGGTTAGTGTGGTTGTCCTCAAACTTTCTTTAATGAAACTGCCGAATACAAGAGGAGGAACGTGAAACATGAACCTCAGATTACAATAAGCATCTAGAACACCCGAAATAATATCAAGAATTTCTGTAAAGTATATATATTTTAACAAACACCTATTAGCAAAAAGTACTATTATAATGACGACTCTATTTGCTTTGTCACAACGATGATATAATGAAAAATCGTTGATATGTAACACGATTAGACATCCTAATGTCAAATAATACAACTTATTTTCATCCTGTCACTAAAAGACAACGACTATTTAACAAAACAAAAAAGTGTGAGATATTGGAGGAAACTAAGTAAATAAAAATTACCACCATATCAATGTCATACCTTTCCTTATGTTTATCTTTATCCTTTGCAAGTTTAGTTTTATACATAACTGTATGATTTGACCTAAGGTAGAGTAAATCATAATCTTATAAGTTTGGGTTACAAAACGAGAAGTAGTCCATCAAACTTTCACATAAGAAAGAAAAGAGAAAGTACAATAGATAAAAGAAACAGTACAATAACAAGAAATAATCAGCTAGATGTACAGACCAGTTATATACGGAAGTTCGAAACCACTCGCTATGAAAAACGTATTTAGTGTTTCATTAAAATTCCAGCGGACCAAGCAATGGAAAACCCAAATTCCACCTACAACTTGTAATATGCAAATCTTTGTTTTGTGTGGTCGACAAAGCATCAAGTCTAGACTTGGTTGTTAGAATGAGAAAATTCTAAGGTGTCGCGTGGTACCGGATGTGCTCCACTTTCAGCCACAGATCCAGTTCCCTGCTAGCCCCGTTGCTTCCATCTCCCTGTTAGGGTTTCCATCGAGGAGCACAAGGTAACCAGCGTGATGTCGTCCCCATCATCACAACAATATCCTCCGCCGTGCCCAGCAGCCTCCACTACTAGAGCTTTCCAGCGCCACCATACCATAACAGTCTAAGGTGCCGAAGTATCCCCATCATCGACCTCCAAACCTGTTAGCCACCATGCTTCTGCAGCAGTCCGTCGTTGGGAGCCATGAAGGATAACCTATCCTTCTAAGAATGAGCACATTCAACCTAGTACATGGCCACCGAGTAAAATCACCCCAGCCGCCACAGTCCTCCTGTACCAAATTTTGGCCAACTCCAATCCTCACTAAATTTTAAGAGCATCTTCATCTCAACATTCTAAGAAACCTTCATGAAGAGGTCGAAAACAAATTCGAAGCCTAAACAGCTCAATTGAACAAAATACTTAAATTCTTAAATTTAAAATCTTAAAATCTTCAATTCTATAAATCTCCTCAGACAGATCGAATTGAGTTACTACCTTCTAAGGAATTATTATATTAATGAAGATCTTCAAAACTATGCATGGGTTGCTCGGATTGGTGGCCTAAGGATTGAGATTTCCTGCAAAGATCACTACACATTCGCGACTTCTTGTTGTGATTTCTCTCAAACGGCGACGAGTTAGCTCCAGAAACCTATCTAGACATGTAGGATGAAGTCCCGGCTTCAAAACGACACCAAACTTGCCACCTAACTTGGTCGGACGACGACACATGGCGACGACAAAATCGCTGCGGGGAAGAGACGCGAGGAGGAGGAGGAGAGAGAAGGTGAAAGTGAAATTATGAATTTTGACTTTTGAATTTCCACTTTGGTAAGTTTTTCTTTTTATACCCTTTTCTGAAAATAGTAAGTTTCGTTATTAGACTATAACTTCTTTATACAAATTTCGATTTAAGCGTGTCATGTGTTCACGAACTCATATTAACGTCCTCTACGACATACTTTAAGAAAGTTTTCTAAAATAATGATCCTAGAAAAAGTCAACTATATAGTCCTTATACAGTGAAACACTTACTTAAAGTGGTAAAAGGTAAAAGTAACCATAATATAGCATCAATCCATACAAGATTGGTTAGGGTTTTCAACCCTAACCCCAACAATGTAACTACTGACTCATAATAATACAAATCAGTAGAAAATCTAATATACATCAAGAAAAATTAAAGAGTAAGGAAAGAGTGAACCAGTTGAAGCTTGACAAATTGATGGCTAGCTTCTCTATGAGTTTCCTCAATCTATGCTCCTTGGAATCTCCTTGATGGTGGAATGGCGTGATGATGGATGGAATAGAGATAAAGAGATGAGTGCTTCTTTGTTTAATTTTGAGTGGTAATGACGGAGTAGTAGTGGTGGTTATGGAGTTATAGTGGTGGGAGATGGTAGTCATGGTGGTGGTGACAGAGGAGATTGAGTTTGTGAGTTTGGATTTTTGAGAGAAGATTGAGGTGTGTGGTAGAGAGAAAGTGAAAGAAAGATAGGAAAATGGGTCAATGGATCAAAGAAAAGAGATTAACAAATGTTAATAAAAGGAAGTTGAGTGTTAGAGAAGAGAAACTAATACATAATGATAGACTATGAAAGAGTAGAGTAGAAAAAAAATAACTAGAGAGAGAGTGAAAGAGCAATTAACTTTTCTAAATGCATTAGGAACTAGAAGAGAAAATGTGTAGAGATGATTTTGAGTCATCCAAATCAAGTGGACAAACATGAAAAAAATGTGTATGGTGATGCCTATCATCCAAAGGATTATAACGTGGATTTCATGTTGTTACTCAATCATCATTCTTCTCCTTGCTTCTCATTTATGATAATCGAAAAAGCTATGACACAACCCAAAGTGGTAGTGCATTACTACTTGTGCCGCCAATAGTGGTGGTTCATTGGAATTTAGAATTTACATTTTTGCTTCACACTTGATTGTCATTCTTTATATCTCTAATTCTCGACTTCTAAGCCAAAAATGCGTGTTTCCTTCACTCTTGCAATATCATAAATAATTAAACAAATGATTTAGTGATAGCTAAAATGAATTTAAAAAAAACAAGTTGAAGTCAATGTTTATGGACATATAAATGTGTAAATTATGGTCCAACACACATCCCAAAGATCAAAGCACACTCAACAATCGACTTCTTCAAGGCAGCCTCCCACCATTCACGAGCGCCACACAGCTGTGCCGATGCCAGAACGGGATCGACGTACTTGAGAGCGTCGCCACCTAGTGAAACCCTAGGTTTCAAACTCTTATTCTGCTCCGAGATACAGTCATTATTCTTCCCTCTCTATATTTATTTAAAGAATTAAAATTTGTTTAGTCCTTATGATTTGAAATCGACATCTGTTTAGTCCTTATGGTTTTGTTTTAATCTGAATAGTTCTTATATTTTAAAGTTGACATCCGTTTAGTCCTTGTAGTTTTGTTTTAATTTAAATAGTCCTTCAAGTCATCATTTTTCATCTAAGTGGTCCTTTCATCCAAAAAATGCAAATAATATTCTATATGTTTTTGAAAATATCATTTTAGATAAACCATTTGAATGAACCATTTCGATATCCCACATTTACTTTATTGGACACTTTGATATCTTAATTAAACATAAAAAATGATTATTTGAATGAAAAATTAGAACTTTAATAACTGTTCAGATTAAAATAAAACTACAAGGAATAAACGGATATCAACTCTAAAGTATAAGGACTAATTAAACTAAAATAAAACTAGAAGTACTAAAACAGATATTGATTTCAAAATATAAGGACTATACTATATAATTCATACATCCAAATTTGAAATCCATAAGCTCTTTTATAACTTAAATTTTGTGTTTTAGTAATTTAAACTAACAAAAAAAATGCGTGGATTTTAATCTGAGATGTGTGAAATGAACGAGGATAGAAGTCGACGTAGTAAGCACCACTTCCACTCACCCGAACTCAACTTTGATTATCTTCTTCTTCAAATAAAACCCATTTGTTCTTCTCCTCAAATGGACCAAGCATGAACCTCAACCCACCTCCACCAGCTTCCCCATTAGCCTCCACTTCTAACCCTCTCCCTCTTTCCCACTCTCTCACTCTCCACTGGCTCTCTTTTCCCTCCTCCATTTCCAGCCCCACCCGCCCTTTTCGCCTCCACGCCACCGCTTCCACCCCCGCCGCTGACTTTACTCTCATCACCACTGCCGCCGATGACGACGGCGACCCACAAATATCCAATGAAGACCAGAAGCTTCTGACCCTCCTCCGCCAGAGAAAGACGGAAGAGGCTTGGATCCTCTACACCCAATACTCCCACCTCCCCAATCCCACTTGCCTCAGCCGCCTGCTTTCTCAGCTGTCTTACCAGAACACTCGCACCAGCCTCACGCGCGCCCAGTCCATCATCACGCGCCTCCGCAATGAGCGCCAGCTCCGCCACCTCGACGCCAACTCCCTCGGCCTCCTCGCCGTCGCCGCCGCCAAGGCCGGCCAGACCCGCTACGCCACCTCCATCGTCAAGTCCATGCTCCGCTCCGGCTTCCTCCCCCACGTCAAGGCCTGGAGCGCCGTCGTCAGCCGCCTCGCCGCTTCCGGCGACGACGGCCCTTCCGAGGCGCTGAAGCTCTTCTACTCCGTCACGCGCCGCGTGAGGAGGTTTTCCGAGCCGGAGCTGGTGGCAGACTCGCGGCCGGACACGGCGGCTTTCAATGCTGCGCTTAATGCTTGTGCTAATTTGGGGGATTCGGATAGGTTCTTGAAGCTGTTCGACGAAATGCCTGAGTCGGGTGCCGAGCCGGATGTGCTTACTTACAATGTGATGATCAAGCTCTGTGCTAGAGTTGGAAGGAAGGACTTGCTTGTTTTCGTGTTGGAGAGGATTTTGGACAGGGGAATTACTGTGTGTATGACCACATTGAACTCGCTGGTTGCGGCGTATGTTGGTTTCGGGGACTTGGAAACTGCGGAGAAGATGGTTCAGGCAATGAGGGAAGGGAGGAGAGACCTCTGCAAGATTTTAAGGGAGGCAAATTTGAGGAATTTGAATTCAAGTGGGAGAGATGGGGATGTGTTTGAGAAGTTGCTTCCGAATTCAGTTACAGCCAGTGAATGTGAGCCACCGTTGTTGCCAAAAGCGTATACTGCTAACTCTAGGATTTACACTACACTGATGAAGGGTTACATGAATGCTGGGCGTGTTATTGACACGGTTCGGATGCTTGAGGCACTGAGGCACCAGGATGATAGCTCGAGTCAGCCTGACCATGTCACATATACGACTGTTGTTTCTGCATTTGTGAAGGCGGGTTCCATGGACCGTGCTCGCAGGGTGTTGGCTGAGATGACAAGAGTTGGTGTGCCTGCAAATAGGATTACGTATAACATTCTTCTCAAGGGATATTGTCAGCAGCTGCAGATAGTTCAGGCCAAGGAGTTGGTTAGGGAGATGACTGAGGATGCGGGGATTGAGCCTGATGTGGTTTCATATAACATCTTGATCGATGGGTGCATACAGGTTGATGACAGTGCAGGTGCTCTTGCTTTTTTCAACGAAATGAGAGCAAAAGGAATTGCTCCCACAAAGATCAGCTACACCACTTTGATGAAAGCTTTTGCCTTGTCCGGACAGCCGAAGCTGGCTAACAAGGTGTTCGATGAAATGCTCAATGATCCTAGGGTGAAGGCTGATTTGGTAGCTTGGAACATGTTGGTCGAAGGGTATTGCAGATTGGGATTGGTTGAAGAATCCAAGAAAATCATTCAGAGAATGAAAGAGCATGGGTTTCACCCAGATGTGGCTACTTATGGTAGCCTAGCTAATGGGATAGCATTGGCTAGAAAACCAGGAGAGGCACTTTTGCTTTGGAATGAAGTGAAGGATAGATGTACAGCCAAAACGGAAGGTGAAATGTCTGATGATTCAGATCCTCCAACACTGAAACCTGATGAAGGGCTTTTGGATACTTTGGCTGATATTTGTGTCAGAGCTGCGTTCTTCAAGAAGGCTCTGGAAATTGTGGCTTGTATGGAAGAGAATGGGATCCCTCCGAACAAGACCAAGTTCACTAAAATCTATGTCGAGATGCATTCAAGGATGTTTACCAGCAAGCATGCCTCGCAAGCTAGAAAGGACAGGAGGAGTGAAAGGAAGAGAGCAGCTGAGGCTTTCAAGTTTTGGTTGGGGTTACCCAATTCTTATTATGGGAGCGAATGGAGGTTAGGATCTTTGGATGGTGATAACTGACAGTTCTGCTTCAGAATCAGTTTTGACCACTTGGGCATGTCACCTGTATACGTTATTGCTCAAGAAATAGTTGTAGTGTATTCTCAAAATCTGAGAAAGTGAATCATGAACTTTCTCATGTAATGCCAGTGAAGAAAATCCCATGTAATATAATCATGTTGTCATATAGGAAAAGTGAAAATGATATCCTTGTCTAAAAGCTTTTTGTGTGCAAGTAATAGTAGTGTCCCAAAAATTTAGATGAAAATATATACACAATTGGTATTTGTTACAAATTATGGCATGAACCCCTGATGTGTTGCTTTCGGCATTAGATTAGGCTATTACCAACTGTATCAGAAACCGTTGACCAGAACAAAGATATACAACTTCAAGGTGTTACAAATTGCTACCCAAACCTGAGCCTCTTCACCTTGATGATGATTGATTCCTAGAATAAGATGATAGTACCTGTGAACACAAAAGCATGGTTTAAATAAATCTGCATGACATAAAAGTTCTTGGCATTTGACATTCATGTGGTAATTTTGATATGGAAGCTAGGGGGTTTTAAGTTTGATAGTACCTTGTGGTAATCTGCATGATCAGTTATCCTTCAGGTTCTTAGTTTGATGTTCCTGGGTTGCAGTACCTGGCATGTATTCGTCCCTTTCTTGAGTAGATAGCCAATACTGTTTAAGTTGTCAACAAATGTGTCAATGTCCGGAACTCTTAGCCAATCCTATCTGCCAAACTGTATATATCCTGAAATAATGTAGCACATATGGGTAAACTTAAGTAAAGTGAATAATTTTAGAAGTTCACAAAAGTTCTGATTGTCATTCCGAAATAGTGGAAGTGTCTTTCTGCTGCAACTCTGATTGCTTATCAAGGGCACCTAAAAACCGCTTCGCTTCTTTTTGTTGACTCATCCCTCCACTGCGATCAAAATCGACAACACCATGCTCATCAATGTACTTGTCATACAAGGATTCTCTCATGATTTCAACTACATCCTGCAAGATAGAATGATACAAAAAGTCAAGCTCATGTGGCATAGAGTTGATATTGATTTTGAAGTAACCAATTGGCAAACTTCTTGCTCAAGGAACGACAATCAGAATCCATATTAAAAAGAAAAAAATAAAAATAAAGCAAAATGGGAACATTCAGACAAAAAGTAAACAATTCTTTTTCTTTGAGGGTTGGGAATGTCATTTTGCCAGATAAGAGAACTAACCATTGCATCTTGGGCAGTAATTTCCTCCCTTAAATCCTAGCTCGAGCTTCTGTTAGCCTCACCAGGCTCTCCAGTTGTCTCGCTGTTATTGGTGTGCTATCAGCAGAGGTTGCATGGTCTCTCAGTTTCAAGTAAAATTTCTGCAGGATTTCTGCTGCCAGCTTTGACATCCTGGTTCACCCGAGAAAGCATATAAGTACGAAATCGTGAATTAAAAGAAACTTAATCAACTAATCAAAATGCAAACGATTTCCAAAGGTGTCATCTAAAATCACCTTGGAAAGACAGGTCCTTGCATAAGCAATATACTTGCGGAGAAGTTGCATCGGTAATGGAACAAAATCAGCATCCTTCTTTGGGTCAAGCTTCAACCTTGAAACCAAAGAACGACATCCACTCATATCTATGTATTCTGCACTTCGTGATGCTACATTTTCTGAAGCATGAGGCACTTTGTTGTTAAAAGAACACTCCTAATGGGAACCATATATCCAGATAAGGAGACAATACCATGCTTTCTAAAACAATAAACAATTAAATAACAAATAAAAATAAATTATCATGGGTATATGTAGAAACTACCTCTACGAATCTTTTTTGCAGCTGGTGAATGCTCTCCATATCCAGTATGATGCTGCATGATAGACATTCAACTCCTTGAATTACACAGCTATAGAACCAATTTCAGTACATTTACATATAAAAAGAAGACTAGCAAATGTTTCAGTGTCCGAGTTGTTTGTAGTTTCTAGAGGGGCATTTTTTCTTTCAGTCTCTGTGTATAAGAATTTACCAGTAATCTTGTCTGGACTCTGGAGAGATTTATAATCTCCATTACAAGCTAATATGAACATTTTCCATAGTAGGAATGCCTTATAGTTGCTTCAAGTGAATTCACAAAAATATGGACCAGAATGAGGGCGGCCGGATGACTTACTGACATGATGTGCTCTGAGACTCGCTTATCCAGAAGTTCATCAGGTTTGTCAAGTAATATGAAAACCAAATCAAATCGTGACAGGAGAGTCGCACTTATTTTCAGATTTTCATCCACAGTTTTGGCACGACTGCAGTATAGAAGTATACGTATCATAATTGAACTGTCATGACAGGATAGGTACACTAATGTAGCATAAACATGAGTTGCATGACATTGCATTTGCGTGGGAGATGGAAAGGAGTCTGGAAATGAACAAGTACCATCAGTATGAGATGAAATGCAATAAAGCATCAGCACCAACTTAGGCAAACCACATGTAGTTATATTATCAATGAAATCCAATTATCAATTTCCAGAATCGTAATATTCCATAGGCCAACAAATAAGAAATATGAGCATTACTTATAATGACCGCCAACAGGGTTTGCTGCTGCCAAGACAGAGGTTCGTGCTGACAGACTTGCCACTAATCCAGCCTTTGCAATTGACACACACTGTTGTTCCATAGCTTCTAGTAGGGCCTGCACCAATCCCATAAAAGTAAAATAAGTCTTGATATACAGAAGTTAGATGGTAAAATTAATATAAAACCCAACCTGATGCTCTGAAGTCAATATGTCAAATTCATCAATACAACACAAGCCACTGTATGCAAGTACCATGGCACCTACATTTTATTGCCATTTATAAATTGTGAGCATTCTGTTTGCTCATTACTTGAACAGTCATGGGTCCAGGTGTCCAGCCCTATAATGTTGCGGATATATGTTATCTTTAGTGCAGTTGCATAGATGTGTCAGATGAGAACCAGAAAAATAATATGATTTTTTAATCACCCATCATAAGAAATATTAGAGTACTAATGCTACTGCTTGGACAGAATTATGTGCCATTGCGTCAAAGCATCAACACAAGTACTACTGTGCTGTTTTGTAGATATTATAGTTAAGTTAAAGCTGCCAGAAGAAGATAAACATTTAATTTTTATTTGTAGATTTTATCAATCACTAAGAAGTGAGTCATAATTGGTAATAAAAGAAGAGCAAGAAGGGCAAGAACTACCTGCTTCAAAAGCATAATCACTTGTCATAGAATCCTTTACAACAGCAACAGTGAGTCCAGCTCATAATGCCTCGCGGAGAAACAGCTGCTGCTGCTGCTTGAAGTATTTGGCTCTTTCCAAGTCAAAGATCACCTAAGAAAATGAGGAGTGTACATAATCATCTTCTCTTTTTCACGAATAACTTTCCAAATTTAGTTCTTCAAAGTAGCATGATGGAGTGCAAACATACCAACAATAATGACATGAATGTCTCCTCTAACAGGAACCTTTTTTTGATCATTTAAGTGCTTCCTTACACCTCCAAAGAGTGCCGGTATTATCCCCGCTAAAGAAAGTAATTAGTGTCATTACACCACTATATCAGCAGTTTTAGACAATACAGTGAAGAAGAAAACGGTCACATTTACAAATGACATGAATTTTTAAATCTAGCAGGGATAGAATAAAAGAGAAACAAAGGAGACTAAACTACACGATAACTGCAGCATATACTGAAATGATCTTTTGAACACAGTAACGTGAAGAAAATAGCATATTACGTTTAATAAGCTCATGACCATAGATGGATGGACAAATAGATTGGAGTAGTTGCCGGAAGGTATCTGGACCATGTTCCTCCGAGAACTTGACAATGAATTCCAAATCCCTTGGGGAAAATGAGTCAACAAGTGCTAAAGACCCAGCATTAGAACTAGAGTCTTGTGCACCCTCAGGCATAGACTGTGACTAAGAGTTTTTAATTGAAACAGCTTCTAGATACAAATAGTATATTCCCTGACTTTTGCCTTTCGATTTTTGATTTTCGATTTTCCTGAAACACGCAAAATATAAATCATGTTGCATGTGGGATAGAAATTAGTTCTGTTATTCATCATGAAGGAATGGCAAATTGGCAATTATGGCATACTTCTGAATAAGATAATAAACTATTTCTAGAGGCATAGAAACGAGCATGCAAGACATTCAAGTGAACGTACCTCCCCCAATGTCCAAGCAATTGTTAATGACTCTTATTATGCCAGCGACAGTTACCAAATGACCAGGGATGCATGCATCAACAAGAACTTCAAGAAGTTCACAATATACTGTTCGAGGCACCCTGCCTTCTTCATGTTCTTCAGGCTTTAGCAGCTCCTCTGCTCCTGTATCCTTAAGTAGTATCAAAGAATATAACAAGATCAATAAAGGTAAATGAATCAAGTCAACTAGATTACTCTATCGTTTGAGTACCTTATCTTTTGAAAATCTATAGTTTGAGCAGTACCTTATCTTTTGAAAATCTATAGTTTGAGCAGTAGATCAATCTGGAATAAAAGTTCTGCTCTTGCATGCATGTAGATCACATTTCAATGGTGGGGAAAACTTCCCATCAGGAAACATACACGTAATGCTCATTTTACACTTTCCACAGTCAAAATCCATTTGAACCACAAAAGGCCTCACCGTGCTAACTTTAACTACACTACCGCGCACAGATACAAGCTTGTCTGCAATTTAACCAACATCGAGGACCAAATGTCACCTCAAACTCAAAACAATATGCATTAAAAACACAAAACCATTATACCTATATATGCAGCTTTTAAGTTCTTCAAAGCAATCATCGATGTCGGGTGGTTATGCAATCGAATATTAACACGGAAATCAACCTCCATTCTGTCACTTTCCCAATGACTCAACAGAACCTTGTGCACCGCAATACTCATGCTTCAGCGTCACCTTCGGCTTCTCCTCCAACGCTTCACAAAACTCCTCAACACCACACTCTTTCCGAAACTTCTCAAAGTCAACCCACAGCACTACGACGCCGTCCTCGTCCCTCACCTGTAAAAACCCAAACCCTCACATACTAAAAACCCTAAACCCCCAAATTCCTAATCGCTAACCAATTAAAACTCAATCCAACCCTAATTTGTTTAAAATTAACGAAATTGAGGGATCAGACCTGAGAGAGGAGAGTTTCTCCGGCGGCCGATTTGAAGAAGCCGACGAGTGATTTAGTGAGGTTGAGCCAGGGTTTGTCGTCGCCGAGCTCGATCTGGGCCAAGTACATGGCCCATATCACGGCGAGCCCATAATCTCCGTACCTCGAGCTCGCGCTCTTCCCCTCCAATCGAGATGTCGGCTTCTCCGCTTCTGCTCTTCCTCCCTGGGTTTTGGCGGGAAAAAATAAAGCCAGTCCCAAACGACGGTGCGTTTGAAACTCGTATGCCTTATCTATTTATCTCCTCTATATACGACGTGTCGTTATTTGTCATCTTCCTTTACACAGCTCACGCCTTTACCCGCCACGTGTCCTTCCATGTAGCTTGGTTTCCACGCCTGGAGGTGAAAATGGATAAAAGCCTTACACTTGGCCTCTTCTTCTCTCTCACCGAAGCTCTGCAACTTTTAACACAGTGAAAAAAAAAACTTGAAGCAAATCTCTCAGCACAAAAAGGTAATGCTTTTTCGTGCTCTATGATTTAACTGGGTTTTCTTTGTTTTGCTCGATTCAGCTTACTGTAAATTTATTCTGCTTTCTAGGTTTTAAGAGGCGAAGGGTTTAATTTATAGATTGAGAGTGAAAGTAGGGCATGTACTGATGGAGGGGCCTCAATTTGGTGTGGGGTTGGTTTTTGAAGGCAAGGGTAGTTGTAGGAATGTAGAAAGTACGGTAATTTCTGATAAAGATGAGACTTTGATTGAGTTTGTGGGTAAAAATGAGTCTTTGGGTTGTCAAGAGTTGAATGCCAGCGGTTTGTTTAAGAGGGTGAGTTGTGATGGAGTCGAAGATGAGGGGTTGGAGGTTGATGTGGGAGGAGAGGGCAATGGAAATGAAATAACGATGAGGAGGGTTTCGTTGGATACTGGAAGTGAGCTTGATTCGCTTAGTGTTGCTAAATTTATAAAGAATACGAGAATGGATGGGAATGTGGGGGGTGTTGTTGATGGAAAGTCTTGCTCTTCCAAGATGGAATTTGAAGTTTCTGATATGGTATGGGGGAAAGTGAGGACTCATCCCTGGTGGCCTGGGCAGATTTGTGATCCTGCGGCTGCGTCTGAACTGGCAATGAAGTGTGTTAAGAAGGGTAGTTATCTGATAGCTTACTTTGGGGACCAGACATTTGCTTGGAATGAAGCACTGAAGATTAAGCCCTTTCTGGAACACTGCTCAAAATTGGAGAAGCAGAGTGATAAGGAAGCGTTCCGAAATGCAGTTGATTGTGCTTTTGAGGAGGTGTCAAGAAGGGTCGGGTTTGGGCTGGCCTGTCCTTGCATATCCAAAGGAGAATATGTAAAGCTAAAGACTCAGAAGATTATTAATACTGGAATCAGGAAAGAAGCAAGTGAAAGAGATGGGGGTGACAGTGCTCTTAGCCCCGCTTCTTTTGAACCTGTGAAAGTCATCAAGTTTATAAAAAAGTATGCCCTGTTGCCATTTGGCAAGGCTGACAGACTAGAACTTGTGACATCCCATGCCCAGCTATCAGCTTTCAGGCGCTGGAAGAGTTATGTGCCTCTGCCAGAGGAGAATGATACTGATATTTTCTTTTTGGGAGAGAAGAACTGCTGCAATGAAGCACGTGATGAAGCCCACTCTGTAACTGAGAATGAGAAGTTGGTGCAAAAACAAGAGAGTGAAGATACATCATTGCATGAGTACATGGACATATCAGATTCAACAGCTAAGAAGTGTTTGTTTCCAATGAGTGAATCTGAAGGGAAAGCTGGCAATGAATTGATTTTACAACCTTGCAACAAAAGAAAGGATCTTGATGCTATAGCTGATGAAGATGTACTCCCAGTAATTAAGGATGGCAAGTTGGTGGGGATATTAGAAACAAACGATAACTCGTTGCATAAGTGCTGGCACCTCCCTGGTGATAGTATATTTCCGAGTGAAGAACAAATCTTTTCAGATTTGAGGGGTACGGCTTGTTTGTCCAACTTAATGAGCGAGAATGGATTACAAGGGAAATGTGATGGCAGATTGATTTCACAACCTTCTACTAAGAAACGGAAGGGTGCCGAAGCTATAGCTGATGACGGTGCTGTGGAACATGTGAAGAGTGATTCATCACTGGGGATCGGTAGCAATTTGAACAATCAGCCATTTGGACTTGAAGAGTTTTTTAACCTGTTTTTGCACAAGTCTTAGAGTGGGAGATGAGTAGGGTTGGCTGGATATGTGTAAGCTGGAGGGGTAGTGTAGAGAAACCCCATATCTCTGAAGCAAAGGTCTGTTTCTTAACCTGTCTATATAACAGTTATTATGTTTTCCTCATAACTACTAACTACCATATCTTTGAACGTGTTTACATGCTAACATATTTGCACTTGTAGCTTGTGTACTTGTGGTTTTAGCACAGAATTAAGCTCTTTGGAGCTTTTCCACATGGTTGATACGATTTCCATCCTGCAAATTTGCAATGTCTGTTAGTGTTCCACTCATCTTATGTTTGTTGCTGTAACAAAATGTTAATTAGAGGATTTTTCTTTTCTACCTGCAAAAACGAATTTGGTCATCTTACTGTGAATTTCTGAGTGCAGTGTAATCATACCGTATTCACCTCCACTAATTTAACATCGCCCATTATTATTGGACGAAATCCATAGCAAATTGAATTGTTCATAACAGTAGTTCTTCGAAAGCTCGAGCTGTGCAAAATATGCAAGCAGAAGAAACCAAAACTTTCGCGGGAAGCACATGAATCTGCTAAGAGTGCTCTTTTGCATTTCACGCAACAACCTTTCTCGTGATCCCTCTGCTACTACTATGGACTTCAAAGATGGGCATGACAGCGCTAGGTCTTCCAAAACAACTCCATTCACGTAATATCCAATACGAAGTAGATCAAGCACTTGCAAGCATTTGTGACAAAAAAATGCATGAATTCCTACAGCGGTCACGAAATCATTATACCTCAATTCGAGCACCTCCAAATTGAGGCATTTCTTGGCAAGAAGAACAAGGGTGATGTCTGTAACTTTAGGTCCCAAAACAAGATTCAGTTTCTTGAGGGTTCGGATTGCGGAGACCGCAACACCTCCAGCGTCAGTTACTCGATCACAATAAGCCATACTTAGCTCTTGCAAGACACACATCTTCCGCAAGAACGAGACCCCTGAATCAGTGATATCGCACCCCGAAAGGACCAATTCCTTTATGGTTTTCGAGCAAGACCCCTGTCAAATATCTCAATCCACGATCAGTGATTCCAGAGCGTTCAAATTCAAAACGGTATTGGAGCAACTTGAGGACCCAATTGCTTTAGAAAGGGTTCTGTCATAAACATACCAACTACATCCCAAAATCAAATGCTTCAAGTTATCCGGGAAAGGTCCGAACGAGACAGTTGTTTCGTCATCCTCATCCCTAAGTACCTTCCACAAGGTAAACCCTTGGATAATTTGGGACACCTATTTGCGAGTGTGCATAGACCGTGTGTGCCAACTGATGTATATGGATGAAACCAAGACTTAAAAATTGAAAATTTCGGTGAAATTTTCAATTTTTGTGACCGGACGATATATCTGACATCCTAATAATTTTAGTCTGAAATTTCAGGATATTCCATTTGCCGTCATATGCCAATCAATCTTGACCAGTTGACCCACTCTACTGCCACACCCCCACGTGCCAAGTCTTCACTCTTCATTCTTCAATGTTCAGTCTTGTCCTTAAATTTCAACAAAATGAAATGCACCTAATGGGAAGCTTAATGCCTTAACCATCCCTCTAAGTATTCAACTTGTTCAATTTAGAACAACTTTATCAGACTCTTTATTTTAGCTTTTAGCTATTTTAAAGAGCGTGTTTAGTTTTTTTTATGTTTTTGGAGCTCCAACAGACTAGCCAAACCTAAAATATTTTAACTTTGAGCTATCTCGCTAACTATATTTAGCTAGCAAGATGACTCTGTAAACACGATAATTCCTAGTGACGAATAACAGAAAGACACGTGTACAAAATAAAATATATTTGTATTAATGAATTTGCGGGTTACAATCTCTATTGGTATTCTTTTAACAAGAATGTCATCTGATTCGATCTCCGACGTTGATTTGATCCAATGGTACCAAGCACTTAATCTTGAATAGAATGGTTTAAATTTGATCTTCGAATCGTGTTGACGATTTAGAGAAGATGATTGACCAAGGGCCGTAGAGGCTTGTTCTTGATCCGATTTAGCCCACGAACGATGTTACGTGGTGAACGTTCTTCGACTTTGATGGTGGATGAATCGGCATGTGTGTTCGGTTCTTATTGATTCTCCACGAGCTTATTGAAGAACTTGGTGAAAGTTTTGATTTGTTGAAGATGAAGGTCGATCAAGGGCCGTGGAGACTTGATGTTGATCAGGTTTGATCCACGAGCAGTTTTACGTGGTGGTTTGTCTTTCGTCTTGAAGTTGGTGAAGAGATCGGCTATTTGGCAGCTTGGTGACTCTTCAGGATTTGACGATTTCTAGGCTTGAGGCTTGTGAGGAATTGGCTATTTGGAAGCTTGATAATTCTTCACAAGTGTTTTCGAGACTTCTGAGCTCTCGGGTGTGATGTTGTTCTCTCTTGCTGGAAGTTCCCCTCTTGATATAAGAAAGGGTATTTATAGTGTGAATACTTCTCCGTGTAAGGAATGTTTTGCAGACACCATTTAATCGTATTTCCTTAACAGTGTAATTAAATCAATCAATTTTGATTGATTGGTCTAATTACAATTATTTACATAATTAAATCAATCAGTATTTATTGATTGACTCGATTATCACCGTAATGTATTACGTCAACTTGATGAAATGTCAAACTTCCTTTTCGATAATCAATTTAACTTGATTGATGTATGATTATCGATTGACATTTAATATTTGTTTTTTCGGTCGGGATTTGACGATTTTGTTGTTGATCGACCACCCACACGTCGCCACGTGTACTTCCGGAGTCTTTTTGATTTTGCTGACTCACGTGCCACGTATATGAATTATCAGGCCCACATGTGGTTTGACAATTCAACGATTTTATTTTTGTTGAATTTTTATGTGTCTACAGACTCATATAAGGCTAGCTATAAATTAATATATTCCTTTTAAGATATTTAAGGTGATATTTAAATACATTTAAAATATCTAATATTTGTTTAAGGAATAATAATGATGTAATGCTAGCTAAAATAGAGAGTATTGATGCAACACATTTCTAAAGTTGCTAGCCAAAATAATTTTCTAGCTATTTTAGCTTAAATTTGACTTAAATATGGCTAGCATTGTTGAAGTTTCTCTTAGCATCATTTTAATAAATATTGGTTATTTACGAATTTGAAAACTTTGTAAATGTTTAATCTACAACTACTTTATTTTACAACTATTTTTACCTACACTTCCTAATTCCTATTTAATAACTACCATTCAAAAAACATTCCTATACAACCTCTCAATTTATTCCTTTATTACACCTTTGAGCTTTGATACTTCATTCCTTCCATATCTTTCCTTATTCTTTTGGGTTAGTAACCATTCAATACAAAAGCAGGAAAAAATGTCTATTAGGTTCAAAAAAACTTTTGCAGTGACCATTCCAACTTTTGACAACAAAATTATCATCTAACCCTTCCCGAAAATCTATCTCGATCTCGTCTCTCTCTCTCTCTATTTCTGCGTCGACATCGAGGTCGCCAAGATTGATCCAAGCAGCCAGGCTTCGATCTCCTATAGCTCACCAATCTCTGACCCGCATCAGGACAGCCTCAGATCAGAGGAGGTTCTCGTTCTCCTAGACGACGTCGTCGTCGAAGCAAACTCTCTCTCTCTCTCTCTCTCATGGAGACTTGACGACGTCGCGCACACTAATCTCTACCACACACCACAACCGCCTTCGACCTCCCCCACGTACCACATCCTCCTCCGATCTCCGCCTCTGCCTTCATATTTGTCGAGTCTTGACGTCTGCCACCGATCTCCTAGTAAACTTGGTTTTTTTGTCTAAAGAGATTAGAGCTTTCTTCTGTGTTGGCGTTTTGATGTTTTGAGTCACAGCTTGATCAGAGCTTGATCAACCTCCTTCGGGGAATTGAGTCTCGGAACTTTGTTAGGTCCATAATTTGGTTTTGATGTTTACGAACCCTAGTAAACTTGGTTTTGGTGTTTTGAGTCTGGTTTTTGGGAACAGAAGTAAGTTTACTAGGAGTATTAAACTTGGTTTTTGTTTTTGAGTCTGGTTTTTAGGAACAGAAGTAAGTTTACTAGGGGTAGTAATCTTGGATTTGAATGTTTACTAGGGTCAGGAATTCCTGCCATATGATTCCGGTCACTAGAGTCCGGCAGCCGACGATAAGATTCCGACGACCGGAGTCGATGAGCTTCCGGTCAACCATTCTATCTCTTGCATTTTCTCTTTGTAAGCATATTTAAGGGGTGAGTGGTATAATGGTACTAAAATAATATAGGTTCTTAAGAGTTTAGACCTAATGGGCACACGTTATCTTTTAAAAGTTCAAATGGTCAATGTTTTTAAAAAAAATTGGAATAGGAAGTAAGGTGCCAAATTTTGTAGTGAATGGACATTTTCTCTATTCTTTTTGTCCTACGATTTCTTTCACATTCCTATGCACTCTGATTTCTTGACCAGTCTCATACATTGATCCATGTGAAATGTATAATATTTATATAAGGTGTGATGGCCTAGCTTTCCTTTGGGTTTCTAGCATAAAAAAAATTAGATGTTTAAAGTAAATTTTGAAGCATTATTAACAGTTCAACACTTACTTTTTCATATTAATTACTACAACTCCCTATAGATCAATTTTTATTCATGGTTTTCTTCTCAAATATATTATATAATACAGAAAACAAACAACTCTTAAAATTTCCTTGTTTTTCTTAGAATTGTCGTCAATTTTCTCAAATTTTTACTGATATCGATATTTCTTCGAAATTTCGGTTGAAAATTTCGTTTTTTCAGAGCTTCAAAATTTTCATAATCGTCAAAATTTAAGACCGTGAGTGAAACGGTACTGTGAGGTCAAAGACCTCTAGTTTGGGACATCCCTGGGCTAACAGTTCGAGGTCGTTGCCTATAGACTCTTAAAAGTTCGTTTTTTCAGAGCTTCAAAATTTTCATAATCGTCAAAATTTAAGACCGTGAGTGAAACGGTACTGTGAGGTCAAAGACCTCTAGTTTGGGACATCCCTGGGCTAACAGTTCGAGGTCGTTGTCTACAGACTGGGGTGTTTGGAATATGACCAAGGTCGGACACTGTTTGGATCATTTTTCCAAATGATAAATAAGAAAAATTATCCAATCAGTATCCAACGTTTTAGAGAAGCAAAGTTTTGATGTCTCATGTTTCAAAAACTACAAAACGTTATCCCACATTCTTACCACGACTGAAAAAGGTATCTAGAACCATTAGTTCCATTAGAAAAACTAACGACATACATTTTTAACATAGAAAGACTGATTTACCCTTTGTTTTTGAAAAACAAAACGATCCAAACAATGTTCGATCTTTTAGAAAAGCCAAATTTTGGTGTCTCACGTTTTAAAAATTAACTTTAAAACGGTATCTCACGTTCTTACCCCGACTGAAGAAATGTATCTGAAACTGTTAGTTCCGAGTCACAAACACCCCCTACACTATCACTCCCATTTGAGATCCTCGCGCTCCTCCAATCCACTCTTGGTCCCGATGTCGTCTTCTTCGTCAAGATCACATGGTATAAATGATTATTGTAGGATAAAGTGCAACATCCGAATCTCAAATTGACTACATCTGGCTACTTTTGTTTTTGGTAATGACCAATTGATCAAAAACGTTCTCCAATTTTAGCATGAACCATAAAGATTTGGAAAATATGACTGATACAAAATAATTTAGATGACTATGGTTGCCTAATGTTGACTATCAAGTGCATAAAGTCAAGTATTAGCATCAGAAACTGTACTATTCTCTGAGTGAGAGAGATCGTTGTGACAGAGTGGAGAAGTCATAGTTCACTTGATCGTTATGAGTTTTTGGAGGAGGCTCAGAGCAACTTGATTATGATTTGGTTTTGACTGTGGAGAAATTTCTTGAGCGCCGACAGGGTTTAAGGTTTACCGGTTTGGCAAAGTCTATTCGACAACAACGATGACTACCGCGACAAGATTGTTTTTTAAAGACGACGTTGCTCTTTTCTCTTTTCTCCTCTAGGGACGCATCTCTCTTCTCTCTTTCTCTGGCGACGTTGCTCTTTTCTCTCTTCTCCTCCAGCTACTCATCTCTCTTTTTTCTTTCTCCGGCGATGACCCTTCTCCATTCTCTTTTTCTCTGATGGAGATGATGATAATATTTTTTTTCTTTTCTTTTCAATGTACTAAGTTATATTCACTCTTACATAAAATTTCAATTAATTATTGTTCTTAATTTTAAAGATGAAAAAGAAATAAAAAAATTGACAGAACTAACAGTTACATGTACATTTCTTCAGTCGAGGTAAGAACATGAGGTACAATTTTGAAGTTTTTAAAATGTGAGATACTAAAGCTTTACTTCTCTAAAAAGTCAGACACTTTAACAAAAGGTAAATTTGTATTTTCATGTCAAAAATGTAGGCCATTAGTTTTTTAAACTGAATTAATGGTTCTAGATACATTTCTTCAGTCAGGATAAGAACATGAGATACCGTTTTGAAGTTTTTCAAATGTAAGATACCAAAGTTATCATTAATGAGGTTTTCATAGTACTTATATAAGGGATGATTATATAAATTTGAAAAAGTAAACTTTGTTTTAGCTAAAAAAAACTCTTGTCTCTCAACAAATAAAGCAATTATACTTGTCCTAAAAAGTAATTAAATGAATTAGCATTGATGCCCGTGCCTAACAGACGCGATTGATTTGATTTTTTTTATTTTTGAAATGATTCACGATTGATATATTTTCACCTTAGTATGATAATACTTAATAGTGGCAGAAAGAAAAAAAATATTCTTAACATTGATCTACTCAGCTGGGTACCTGAATTAGAAAGAGAACTTGAATTAGAAGTGTGGTTTCCATCTGTTTGATAAATACTATAAGAGTAGAACGTAATACAACGAAGTTGCTTCAGTCCTTACCTGAGGTGTAGTACTCATCAATCGAACCCGCGTACCAAATTAAATTTTGTTAGTTCGATCAATATTGCACAACAGCTTTCTGAGATCCAAATAAAATAACACAACCTCTAAACCCTAAACCCGAACTCTAAATTATACACTGTAAAACTCACGTCACAAATTTTAATTTTAAAATTGACATTAGAGTTGTATAATTAACCATGATTAAATGAGTTAACGGAAATAGATCAGTCACGTGTAAATCTAGATCTACATTGGTAGGGATGAGGATGAAAAATGAATTTGTATCCCAATAGAAACATAGAGCCAATTGAAAACCGGTAAAGTAGTTTGGGTTCAACTCCAAAACTAATTGACAATGAAGAGAGTAGCTCAAACCCTTATAAGCCCATAGGCAATATCTTATTTTCTCGATGTGGGATAGATATCTCAACACGCCCTCGCACGTGTGACGACCCCTCAAGCCTAACACGTGAAAAACATTAGAGATGACGTGGAGTGCGTGTGGCCGGTAACGCTAACACACTTAGACGTGGGTAACGCGCTCTGATATCATGATAAAGTAGTCTAGGGTTTAACTCCAAAACCAATTGACAAGGAAGAGAGTAACCCAAACTCTTATAAGCCCACAGGCAATGCCCTATTTTCTCGATGTTGGATAGATATCTCAACAAAAACATAAAAGTTATGTTTGAGATTTGGTCATATATATTTGCCAATATACCTTTAAAATCTATTAGATTTAATCACAAAGTAAATTGAGGGACAAAACTGAATCTATCTATGTATTAAAAAATGAAGGAAAAATGAATAGATTTAAACCTATTAGATTTAATCACAAATTAAATTAAAGGACAAAACTAATTTATCTATATATTAAAAAAATAAAAGAAAAACTAAATAGATTTAAACCAATTAGATATAATCACAAACTAAAAAATAAAGGAAAAACTGTATAGATTAAAAAATAACTGGCAGCAAGGCCCATTATTGTTCACCTGTAGCTCACATATCCTTAAACTTAATAGATTTAAAAAAATGATTAAATGAGTTAAAACATATCCCTATAAATAGTCAACAAAAGGGATCCCTCGTTGAAAAGTGGTTGATTAGATTATTAAACAAATTAAATTGAGGGGCAAAACTGAATCTACCTATGTATTAAAAAAATGAAGGAAAACATGAATAGATTTAAACTTATTAGATTCAATCACAAAATTAAAAAATGATGAAAAAACTGAATAGATTAAAAAAGTGACAGCAAGGCCCAATAGGGGATGTTACTGTTCACATGAACAGTAGCTCTCCCTAAAGATATTTAAAATTGATATTAGAGTTGTATAACCATGATTAAATGAGTTAAAAAAATAGAACAGTCACGTGCCAATCTAGATCTACATTGGTATGGATGAGGATGAAAAACAAATTTATATCCTAATAGAAACATAGAGCCAATAGAAAACACAAAAGTTATGTTTGAGATTTGGTCATATATTTGCAAATATGTCTTTAAAACCTATTAGATTTAATCACAAATTAAATTGAGGGGCAAAACTGAATCTATCTATGTTTTTAAAAAAATGAAGGAAAAACTGAATAGATTTAGGGAAACCTATTAGATTTAATCACAAAATTAAATTGAGGGGTAAAACTGAATCTATCTATATATTAAAAAATGAATAGATTTGAACCTATTAGATTTAATCACAAATTAAAAATAAATAAAGTAAAAACTATATAGATTAAAAAAAAACAAAAAATGGTAGCAAGGCCAATTAGGGCTCATACTGTTTATGTGAACAGTAAAACCTTTTTCCATAAAACTAAATGGATTTTAAAAAAAAAGCGGTAGAAAGGTTCAATAGGGACGGTCACTGTTCACGCGAGCAGTGACCCATATATATATAGATAGATACAAGTGACTAGGATAACTTATACTATAGCAACTAAGAAATGTTGAGAACAAAATCTGCCTATATATGTAGCTAGTGTAACAATAATGTTCTAATTTGTAATGCATTAGTATTCTTAGATACAAGTCTTGATTCTTACTCCTATGAGATGATTTCTTAGGACTATAACTTGTATAAATAAGAGGCTAAGTTGTTATTATCAACTTGAACATTTACAATAAAAACATCTCTATGTCAGTGTGTATGTCAACTTACAAAACATCTCGTATTCATTTTGAGAGAAATACTAGTGATTAAGAACTAATTCAAGTGAGGAACAATCTCCTCGAAACAAATATGGGAGTCTTTCGAAGGCAATTTGAGTGAGCGTGAAACCTAGCATGAAATCTACTCAAAGGTAATTTGGGTGAGGGGTGTTCCATACTTCCATTTGAGGAAAATTTGAGCAAGAGAGAGATCTCTAGTCAAGATTGGAATATCTAAGGTGGAATACTTGGTCAAGACAGGATAGGAGGCGTGGGAAATTTGAGTGATATGTTATTGATGAATCTCTTTTATCTTAATCTTGATTATCAGCATTCCTCTATAGAAAAATTGAAATGAGACCCGTGAGATAGAATTTTTCTTAAACCATATCTAGGTAAACAACATTCCCTTTAAAGGAAATCTTAGTAATGATCGAGTAAAATGCAAATATTGAAAACTTCTCTCATACGAATTACATATAATTATTAATCCTAAACTCTAAATTCTAAATCCTAAACCATAAACCATACATATATTTACAATAATTAATCACGCATTACGAAAACATTTTTATTGTTTTTACGTGAATACCCCTTTTACATACACTATGAAATTAATGTTAGTTTCAAAGGGTAAACAAGTAAAAATATTTTAATATGATCGTTTAATATTTAATATGATCGTGCTTATCATTTATGATCGTTTAATATATATATTTTAAAATAAAATAAAAATAGAACCAAAAATGAATAAGATTGGGCCTTCGAATCTCCATTGACTACGAAGTGCTGAAAGTTTGGGCCCAGAATGAGTTCCGCCGGTAGTGCACCACGTGTCCAATAAGACGCCTCCGCTTCTTCGTCCCCAATGGAAACCCTTCTATTTCTTCCCAAATTCTCAGATTTGAACCACTCAAAATCAAACCGCGCAGCTCGAAAAAGGTACTCTCTTTCTTTCGCCTTCTCTAATTTCACTTAGTTCACCTTGAATTAGGGCTTATTTGTAGAATTTTTTATTTTGGTTTCTAGGGTTTTATTAGAGCTGAGCATAGCTCACTGTTTGCACGACGCGTCGTTTTGGATGGCTCGGATAAGAAAGCACGGGGTTAATTCCTCTGGGGAGGGAGGAGTTGAGAGTGTTGATAGTGATGTAGTGGGTGAGGAGACGAATGAGGGCTTTGAAGAGAGTGATGGTGTGGCGAAAGCAGGACCAGTAGATATGGAGGTTGATGAGAAAGGGGAAGTAACAGAGGGTTTGGAGGGGACTCGGGTTGGGGGTAGTGATGTGAATGCTGCGAGTGAGGTAGGGCTGGTTTCAGAGTCGAAGGAGAGTTCTAAGGAGGTTAAAGGTTCAGTTTTTAGTGATAAGGATGGAGGCAAAGATGAGACTTTGAGGGAGTGCGGGGAAGCCGAGATGGAAGGGAGTCATTCGATGGGTTTCGAGGCGATGGAGGATTTGAAAGTTGAGGGGGAAGATGAGAAAGAAGAGGAAGTTGCTCGAGTAGATGAAGAAGAGAGGGAAAGGGAACAGAATGTGGAGTGTGGCCTGGTTGATGAGAAGAGTGTCCATGATTCATGTTCTAATGTGGAGCACGAGGCGACAGGGTCTGTTGGAAAGATAGCGCAGGACATCCCAGCGGTTGAAGTGAAAATTTCCTGTAACGATGAGTATGTGCATGATGGAGAGCTGAATGGAAGCCCTGGTTCACAGATGGCTACTTGTGGTGGACTAGAAAATCCGACGTTGGAAGTTAATGTGGGAGTAAAGACCTGTGAAGATGAATTAATGCCTGAAAATGTTCCCCCAGCTGAGGATTCTGTGAAATCTGAAGATGAGAATTACTTGGTTGATATGGCTGTTGATTTGGAATCATATTCTGGAAGTGATTGGAATGACTCAGATGATATGGATATTTCTGGTCCCGTAAAACCAGAATTTCAAGCTTTTGATCTAGTATGGGGCAAAGTTAGGAGCTATCCCTGGTGGCCTGGGCAGATATGTGATCCTTCAGATTCATCAGAACAGGCAAAAAGGTATTTTAAGAAGCGCAGTTATCTGATTGCTTATTTTTGGGATTGTTCATTTGCTTGGAATGAAGCACCACAAATTAAGCCCTTTTTGGAGAACTTTTCACAAATGGAAAAGCAGAGCAATATGGAGGAATTTCAAAATGCAGTTGCTTGTGCTCTGGATGAAGTCTCAAGACGGGTAGAGTCTGGTTTGGCATGTTCTTGCATTTCCAAAGAAGTATATGCAAAGCTGAAAACACAGACGATTGTCAATGCTGGAATCAAGGAAGAAGCTAGTAGAAGAGATGACGGTGATAGTTCTATCACTGCTGCGTCTTTTGAACCCTTGAAACTCATTAAATTTGTAAAACAAGCTGCCAAGTTGCTATTTGACAGAGCTGACAAACTAGAACTTGTCACATCGCGGGCCCAATTATCATCTTTCTGTCGTTGGAAGGGTTATTCTCAGCTGCCAGAGTTCAATTTTCTTGGTGGGTTGCTGGAGAATGATGCTGACATTTCACTGTTGAGAGAAAAGGAGCAATGTAATGAACTACCGGAAGATGCACCTCCAGTTATTAATGATGATGTATCGGAGAGGAAATCAAAAGGGAAAAACTCCTTATTGTATAAGCGTAGGCATATATCTGATGATAGTTCCAAACCAAGTAAAAAAGGAAAAAAGTTCTCACTTGTCACTGCTGAGAAGGGTTTGTCTACTCCCATGAGCGAGAATGGATCAGAAAGTAAATCTGACTGTAAATTGGTTTCACAATCTTCCAGTAAGAAACGAAAGGCAGTTGTTGGCACTATCTCTGATGACTCTGCGGTAAAACAAAGTAAAAATGCTTCGTCAGCAGTGGATGATTATATTTCTCTACAGAATAAGCAGACTTTTAAAGTTGGAGATAGAATCTGTAGGGTTGCAACCCTGCTAAATGGGTCAAGTCCGATATTTAGGCATTCCAATGCCGCACCTGCAGATGCTGAAGAGGATGAAAGCAAATATAAATCCACATCACAGGCACCACAAACTGAAAAGCTGATTGACATTGATGATCCTTCTCCTGATGGGATGCTATCTCACCTCTGCTTGGCTGCCATCAATCCTAATAAAGGGGACAACATGTTGATTTCCTTGATGCCCTGCTTCTCAAAATTTAGGAATACTATATGCCTGGAACCTCCTAGTCCAGATGAGGATCAATTGCCTTTGGGACAACTATTTGGTGGCAAGCTCGGTAAGAAATCAACCAAGACTTTGAAGAAATTAATTAAACCATGCCTATCTAAAAAATCTAAGTTGGAGCTGGTCAAAGACTCTCCTTCTGATAAGGTCAAGAGTCAAAATGAAAATGGAGAGTTATTGCTTGGAGCTGCGAGCGACAAAGATACCTGTGTTGTGGAGTCACGATCAAGTCTTGATTCGGAAGCACAGAGCACACCTTTTGACAATGAAAATGGAGAGTTGGTGCATGGAGCTGCTACAGGAGACAAAGATACCTTTGTTGTGGAGTCACAACCAAGTCTTGATTCGGGGGAACATAAGCCAGCTTTTGACAATGAAAATGGAGAGTTGGTCCATGGAGTTGCTACAAGCGATAAGGATACTTCTACTGTTGAACCACAAGCAAGTATCGAGTTAAATCCCAATTTGAATGCTGAACAGAACATTGCTTGTGGAGATCTTGATTCAAAGGCAGCCAATCCAGCTCTGGACGAGGAAAAATGAGCATTAGCATGTGTATCCATCTCTGTTGTTGAGTTGTCAGCAGATCCCAAGTTGAATCCCAATTTGGATGTTGAACAGGAAAATACAATCAGTGATACTGGTTCGGAAGCAGCGAAGGTACCTCTTGACAATGAAAGTGGAGAGTTGGTAGCTGGAGCTCTAAGTAATAAAGATGGTTCTGCTAAGGAATTGCAAGTATGTCTTGATTTTACTCCCAATATGGACTCTGTGCTGAAATTTCCTGATGGAGATCATGATTCAGAAGCAGTGAAGCCAGTGTCCACAAGTAAGAGTTGAGGAAGATTCTCCTGCAGCTCTGATCTTTAACTTTTCAGACTCTGAGTCTCTTCCATCGGAAGAAAATCTGAACAAGATTTTTAGCTGCTGTGGTCCTTTAAATGAATCGCAAACCGAATTGCTGAAGAAGACTAACCGGGCCAAAGTCGTTTTCAAGCGGCGTTCTGACGCTCAGAAAGCTTTCAGCAGTGCTGGGAAATACAGTACCTTTGGACCTTCACTTGAAAGTTATCGACTCAAGTACCCGATATCACCAAGTAAAGCTTCTTCTTCTCCAAAGGTGGCAAAGCAAGGGGATGCATCTGTAGAAGGTGATGCAGCTAGGAGACTGACAAAATGAGAGTTACATAGGTTGCTATTAGTTTTTTCCTTAAACAGGCTTACAAGCAATAGAAATGGGTAGTTGCCTCAATATATTGATGGAAATTGCTAGGACCAAGATTAACAAGTATATGTACATCCATTTAGTTTGTTTCTTAATCAGCTGAGAGATGTGAGAAATGCCAAGAACTCCATTATGATAAAAGTCTAGTACAGTTCATTTCTTAACTGGCTGCAAGATTAGTACTCAGAACTCCATTATCAGTAGTGCAACAGGACATCTTCCTTGGCTCAATAGATGCTTCAATTTCTTAAGGTGGTTTTTTAATGTTACAGACTTACAGTACCCGGTTGATAATATCTGTGCATTGTGCATTCCTGTCGAATTTTATTCTTGTCGAATTTTATTCTTGTCAAATAGAAGCAATGCAGAGAAAACTTTGGATAGCCTGGATTTAGTTTTGGGTTCAAGTTCTGATGGTTTATATCTCAACTGGGGGTACTGCTAGTGCATGTGTATGGTGTCAGTACTAAACTCCACAGAGAACAGTTTCTCTTCAATTGAAGTTCAAATGGTTGTGCATTCTTCTTGTCCTTTGCCGGCTACGCATCCGGTCACACAGGAGAATGAGGTTGTGCATTCTGCCACCCAGGTCGCAGACCAGTCCTCATCAATGGAGAGTGTTCCTCCAGGTTTTCAGTGCATTGACGCAACTACAGATGGGATGCATTGCAACACTACATTGGCCCCGATTGATGGTGGTGCACCTGGCCTCTTTCTTGGGGAGGTCAGCTCAGCCCGGATTGAGGAAGGTCAGTGTTCGATAGGCCTTGAAGGAGAGTTTATTCCGGTCTTGTCAAGGGCAGAGAAGAAGCAAACTAAGTCAGCAAAGAAGGTTGACAAATCGAAAGGTAATAAAGTTCATGGAAAAGTGTCTATTTGTGCCCTTGTTCTTTTCTGGAATGCCCGTGGAGTTGCAAATGATGATACGCAACGGACTTTATCTAATATGGTACGGTCACACAGGCCACTTATTGTTTGTATATCTGAACCGTTTATTCTTGTAGATGCTATCCCTTTATGCTACTGGAGATCATTGAATCTCCGATTTGTCTCAGTTAATGACAGGGGTCTTTTAGCCCCTAATATGTGGTTCCTTTGTCATGAGTCCTTACAGGTGCAGATTCTATCATGGTCCTCTCAACAGATTACAATGTCTTGCAGTCATGATGGTGTGCAAAGTGTGTATACTTGTGTTTATGCCAAGACTACTATAGTTGGAAGAAGAGAGCTTTGGTCTGAGCTAGTTGATATTTGCGCTCAGTTTGTGCATGGGTTGTGTTTGTGGACTTCAATTGTGTTTTGGGGGCTCATGAAAAGCGAGGTGGTAACATGGACAAATCGGCGTACGGAGGTGAGACTTGACAGAGCTTTTGGTAACATGGAGTGGTTTAATGCCTGGGAAGTCATGGACTGTTGCACCCTCACAAAGGCGACGTCCGACCATTGCCCAATTTTGCTAACATGCTCAAAGCTGGAAGTTATTGTTAGGCGGCCGTTTCGTTTTCAAAGTTGGTGGTTGCAGACGCCTGGTTTTGTGGAACTAGTGGAACAACATTGGCGTCAGTTTCAATTTTTTGGTTGCCCTCAGTTTGTGCTCGGGGCAAAGCTTCGATCCTTAAAGTATAAACTCAAGGCTTGGAGTCGTAGTTCAGTTGGGGATGTTCACTTACAAGTTAAAGCATCACAAGACAAGCTGGACTTGGTTCAGGATGAGATCTCCAGGATGGGTCCGTCAGTTGAGAGATTTTTACAGGAAGATGAGGCTCATGCTTGTTTCCTTTCTGACTTACGTGCCCAAGCCTCTTTGCTTCGGGATCAGTCAAGACTTCGCTGGCTATCAGATGGGGATAGAAACACTTCTTTTCTCCATAATATGGTCAAGTTGCTAAAGCTCAACAAGTATATTGCTTCCTTACAGGTTAATCAAGAAGTAATTAATGATTTGGGGGCTATAGAAGCGCATGTTGTTCAGCATTTTGTGGAATCCTTCTCTAGGGATCATCACATAGTGGATACCGGTCTTGTAGAGGGGGTTATTCCGTCTCTTGTTACCAAGGTTCTAAAAAACAGCCTAGGCGGCCGTCTAGGCGCCAAGAGGAGCATGGACGGATGGCCAATTTCTAACTGACTAATCGGCTGAGCGGCCGCCTTTATATGTTTTTATAGTTACTTGATGAAATATTTATGGAAACCAAATACCAAAATTACAAAGTATGACTAAAAGAATACTTGGTTTGACAACAAGTTCATCCGGATGTGAAAGGAATTAGAGTGTTTTTGAGGGGTAATTATTATTTGCTTATTTAATTTAGTTATGCAATCATAGTCTCTTAATAATTAATATTTATGATAATTTACTTTTTTATTTTTAAATTTAGATTCATTCAAAGAAAATGAATAGACTTGATACAACAAGGTTGAACAATTTAGTCTATATCCAATTCAATGCCAAGATTATGAACAAAAAGAAAAGAGAGAAAGAGAAAAAGGTGGATGTTCTTCTTGCTAGTCAAGCTATTATGACACAAGGTTGGATTGTTGATGGTGGTGATGAGGATGTTTTGTCCGATCTTACTAGTGAAATAGTTGGAGATGATTTGGGAGTGGATAGTGGCATAGAGCCTAGGAGAAATTCTAGGATTCAAGAAATAAGAGAACTTGAAGAAGATTTTGTATCGGATGAAGAGGAAGAAGCTATGGATTTTGACTTTGAATCTGATACCGAAGAAGTACTTGAAGGATGTGGAGAAGAAGAATCGGAGGAATAGACTTGCAAGAAGCTAAGAATGTATTTCCATATTTGAATTGTTTTTTATTTTACTAAGGCCATTGTTGGTTAATTGTGTTTCTCATTTTCAGATTTTTCTAAGGACATTGTTGTTTAATTACGTTATTTACATGCCGACGTTGTTTTTGAATTGTGATTTTTATTTTCCTATGAACAATGTTGTTAAACATTTTGAAGGACATGTGCTATGTATTTTCACTCTTTTCAGATGTTATATTTTATTTTTTCTTTAATTTCAGATTTTATTATATATATTTTAATACTATATATATATATATTTATTTTTTATTAAAAATATAAAATAAATATGAAAATACAAAACTGATTAATCCCCGATTAATCCTCTGGGCGCTGGTTCCTGGCTGTCCGCCCGACTAGCGCCCAGCAATTTTTACAACCTTGCTTGTTACAGCAGAGGACAACACCTCTTTAGTGGGAATTCCCTCATCAGATGAAATTTTCACTACAGTGCAAAGAATGGATGGGTTTAGTGCTCTGGACCTGATGGTTATTCTGGAAAATTCTTCACTTCATGCTGGTCAGTGGTTGGTAATGATTTGTAGCAGCAGTGCAGGCTTTCTTTATTGATGGTTTCATTATGCCGCGTTTTAATTCAATTTTGATTATTCTAATTTCGAAGTTTGAGGAGGCGGTAAGCATGACTGATTATAGACCCATTGCTCTTGCAAATTTTGTTTTCAAGATCATCACAAAAATTATAGCTGATAGATTGGGCGTTGTTGCCCCAAGGTTGATTTCATCCAACCAGAGTGCCTTTGTTAGTGGTCGCACCATCGTGGACCCAATTTCCTTGACTTCAGAGTGTGTAAATCTCCTGGATATGAATTGTAGGTATGGTAATGTGGCCATTAAGTTTGACATCCGTAAAGCTTTTGATACTCTGGATTGGAACTTCTTATTACGGGTGCTTAATGCTTTCGATTTCAGTACCATCTTTGTTAGCTATGTCCAGAATATTCTGCATTCTTCTTCCTTCTCCATTAGTGTGAATGCCAAAAGTTGTGGTTACTATAATTGCTCAAGAGGAGTTCGCCAAGGAGACCCCCTATCCCCTCTTCTCTTTTGTTTTGCAGAAGAAGTGTTGAGTAGAGGTATTTCTTCTTTGGTTGGCCAGAACAAAATAAATCGTATGGCAGCCCCCATGGGAGTTAATCCTCCTTCACATGTTCTCTTTGCGGATGATGTAATGGTTTTTCTTCAAGGGAAGTCGAGACATCTTCAAAACCTAATGGCCTTCATGGATGAATATGCTAGCAATTCTGGTCAGGTTGTCAACAAGTCCAAATCAAGGCTATTTTTGGGGAAGTATGCCATGCCAAGGTGTCGAATTAAAAGCATTTTGGGTATGAGCTTGGGGGCTTTTCCTTTTACTTATCTTGGTGTCCCAATTTTTACGGGTAGAGTGAAAACTGCGTTTTTGCTTCCCATTGCCGATATGATTAGATGCAAGCTAAATGCATGGATGGGAAAACAATTGTCACAGGCAGGTAGGCTGCAACTAATTGAATTTGTTGTTCAAAGTACTCTCACATGTAGTTTTCAGGTTTATGAATGGCCCAAGGAGCTTCTTCTGAAAGTTCAAAGGTGGATCAGAAACTTCTTTTGGAATGGTGACCAGTTGGAAAATGGTTCCGCCCTAGTGTCTTGGAAATCTTGTTGCACCCCAATGGAGAAGGGCAGTCTTGGCTTGAAGGATTTGTTTCAGTTGAACAAGGCCTTGTTATTAAAACGATGATGGGAGGTGGTAGAAAATAAAACCCTTTCAACGGGTTTGCTTCATGACAGGTTTTTGTTGGAGGGTTTACAACCAGTCAGCACATATAAAAGGTCCTTAATTTGGTTGGGCCTTAAGAAACTTTGGCCTTTGATTGTTGATAATATTTTTTGGGTCATCGGGGATGGTAAAACAGCGAGGTTTTGGAAGGATAGGTGGTTGAGTGATGTCCTTGTTAGAAGACTAAACAGACCAACTTGCCTTTTTTGGGTGATAAGGTAAGCAGCTTTATTGAGAATATGGTGGAAAATTCCATGGAGTTTTCAGTGTGTCCATCCACAAATTGCAGAGGAAATGGAAAGAGTCCCTTTACCGATTGGGGCATGTGATGATAAGCCAGCTTGGGCTACTAATGGTTCAGGTTTTTTATCTGCCAAATCTGCTTTTTTGTTTCTTTTTGATCAGCTCTCATCACTTCTTTACTTCTGTTGTTGTGCGTGACTTTTGGGGTCGACATTCTTACTGGTTCTCTTAATTGGTTTTTTGTTTTCTTTTTGTTTTTCTGGTTGTGTTGTGGGTATTGTTAGTTTATTCTTTATGTATTATCTTCATTGTAGTACTTTGTTTGTTTTTGTTTCTTGACAAGGTTTTAGCTTTGCCCCCTTGTTATATACCTTTAATTATTTTTAATAAATTTACGTAGAGGGGTGATGACTTAGCCCGATCTACGACTACCAAAAAAAACTTAATGGTTCAATTTGTGAAGTTGTAGTTGCAGTTTTTGATGCCTGAATTTATTTTACATATATTACTTTACATAATATACCTGGAGTTCATATATCAATGGAATCGTTTCCTAGTAAAGTTATAAAAAGTGAAAATAATACTAGCATGAAGCATTATCAACTTTGAATTTTGTATGATGACTTCTTCGAACCATAATATTAATGACAAAACCACATCCAACTCTAAAATCATACCAAACTTTATCAACCGACTTATCATAACAACTCAATCCATACAATTATGATATTTCAAGCATTTCTCGTCTAAATTTTTTGAAAATTTCCATTATTTTATTTTATTTTTTGCCAAAAAGTTAAAATTCAAACAATTACTTTAATTCATACCCTTATTTTTTTGCTCAAAAGTTTATAATCCACTATACATCTTTACGGCGAAAATCTCGCAATGCCTTATCCAATATATTTCATGCCTTATAAGGTACAATCAAATGATAACTCGTGGTCATAGTCTGAAGCACAATTCCAATGATTATGGTTATGACCAAGATCAAGCGATGTCAAATGCCTACTATAGCTCCCAGTATGAAAACCCACGGTCAATCCCCATTGACCCGTATGATTGGCATACAAGTCAATACATGCAAAACTACAAAGGCGAAGTATCATTTAATGATTATTCTTCACAATATACTGAAGACTCCACACATAAAGATGAAGAATATAGCGAAAATTTTGTACCTTATTGATCTTCTACGTGGTTTTAAAGTACTCATTTAATTTCATATGAAATGTATCATATGTATATAAGACGTGATGACCTAACCTCCTTTTGAGTTTTCAGCCATAAAAAATGTTTAAAGTAAACTTTTAAGCATTATTAACTTTTCAGCAATTACTTTTTCACTTTAAATTACTACAACTCCCTATAGATCAATATTTATTCAAGATTTTCTTTTCAAATATAGTACATAATATAATAAACAAATATCTCTTAAATTTATTTAAAATTTCCTTGTTTTTTTTTTCAAATTTCGATCAATTTCTTTTACTGCTATCGAAACTTTTTTAAAATTTCTGTTAAAATATCCGTTTTTCAGACAGTTAATATTTACGTAATCGTTAAAATTTAAGACATTGTCCGGAGACGCTCCCCTACACATGGCAGATCGCTTTTACCTTTCTAGTATTTTCCATTTTAATTATATTCCAATTTCAGAATTTTGAACCGCCGCTTCTCCCTAATTCAAACTCACTCATCTCTCATCTCCGCACCAAAAGACCTACGCTTCCGCCACTCCCAAACTCCGATCCGATCTCCGATATGGAAGATTCCGAGTTGCTCAACAGGCCCGACGCCCAGCCCAGACGCCTCAGCCTCATCGACGTTTCTTGCGAGGACGATTCCCTCATCGACTCCTTCACCGGCGACTTCAAGTTCTCAGGTGATGTGGTCTTTTCTCTTTTCTTTAACTCTCTTAGGTTTTCCGATGATTTCTTCTTGATTCTAAAGCTGATTGATCTTACTGCCTGCGATTATTGCTCGGATGAATGCTTTGATTTGTTTCTTTGATTCAAATTCGAATGAAATCTTGTTGCTTTGGCCATTTCCGATATCTAAATTTGGGGCTTTGTTGGATACCCAGTTAGGCTCATGGAGTTTGATACTAATTTGTTGAAAATACCGAGCTTGATTTGTTCTTGTTTCCTGCGCTGAATTAAACCATGAAAACTGCATTTTATAGAACCTCATTTGTTTTTGTTTTTTCTTATCTGAGTTTATTTTCGATAATTAGAACACAAAATTTTGAAGTTCCGGTTTGATTAGCGGAGGATAAGGTCCTTACTTTAGTTGTGATTTGTGCATTGCTCTCCTTGTTTGTAGTTATTGGTGTGGTTTCTTAAAACATTTTTGTTGATTTTTTTTCGTAATGTGGATACGCTGTTCAGATGACCAAGTCAACCGAAGTCTTGAGTTATTTGGGGGCGCTGCTGCTAACAAGTTAGATGCGGTTCCTGAAAACCTCGAGGTCAGTGAACAAGTTATTCAACCTTCAGAGTCGCTGGAACCAGTAGTGACAAAGAAGAGGGGGAAGTATAACTTGCGTGAAAGTATAGCTTGGAATAGTGTTTTTCTCACTGGTCCAGGTAGCTTTAGTGTTTGGAAGTTTATTAAGTAATATCGTTTGGTCATTCCTGTCTTGTGCGTTCAAATTCTTAGTTGGGAGTACTATTTTGTGAGTCAGGTGTTCTTGATGCTGAGGAGCTGTCAAGCATGATTGATGGAGATAAGAGTGAAACAAGGACGTTACCTGGGGTTCAGGAAGAAATTTACAGGTCCACTGATACAATCTCCACCTTAGAAAGTGATACTTTGACGCTCGAAAGTGTTGAGTCCAATTTGTTTGAAGATGTGAGAGCTTCAATCCAGAGATCTAGCAATGCATCAAAAGTAGCGGATGAAAGTATTAAAGTGGGTCCAGGACTTGCAGAAGACAGGAGTACCTGTGGTAAGCAGACTTCTGTGACTCATATTTGGCATATCAATAAACAGATAGTTCACTTTGTCCAGTTGTTATGCCGGACAACAGTGTATTTGGTCTCTATTTGAGTTTCTTATTTTCTCTCTCTAGAGGCATACTGGTAGTTTAAACATTAAAGTCTTTAAGCATAAATAAATTAGAAACCTTGACAAGTCTAATATCAGATGATTTACTTTGCAGATGTATTTTTTGAACTAACTCATCCTTGTTTCTTTTCAGCTTCAAAGGGGCTGGATTCTGCTTCTCAAGATAAGGTATGTTTAGTTTACACCAGGAATCTGTAATTGTCATGATACAATCATAAAGAGATAATGTTCTATACTTCAGGCAAGGCCTAGGCTTGCTTCTAAGAAGACAAGCATTGATGTACAGAAACCGGGGCTATTGAAACGGCAGGTTTCTAGATGCCCACAAGTATCACAGGTATGTAACAATACTATGTTCTCAAATATCTGCGGTACTTGTATGAAACATTCAAAACTGGAACATATGCCACTGGGATTTCTCTATAATCTATCAAAAGATATAACTTGCAATTGATTGATTTAGCCTACTTATAAATATCTTCATTTATTTCGATGAAGAGTGTCATTGTTGATCTTTTGACGCTTGGTGCTGATTACCAACTGGCAAACATTATGAAGGTAGACATATATATATTGTAATTGACACAACTCTTATATTCGTTGAAATGAAGTCTGTTTCCACAATTGGAGGGTCAAGCAAATCTCTTTTGAAGAGACCAAAGGCATTAGGGAATCCTAATCCTAGATCAGCAGCTTTAACCAAGAGAGCTTCTACGGGTGGTGCCCTTGTCAGAGTTGAAAAGGATACTGTCAAAAGCACAACTGGTAAGCTGAACCTCCTTTTGGTCGTATCTATGTATCTGCATACCTCAAAGGTACTGGTGTATAGTTGTATATCTCATTTATCAGTCTCTTATCCTGAGTTGACAACTGCAGGTAGAGGGGCTCCACTGTCAAAAGTACCATTGAGTTCCCCAATTGTGCCCAAGCCCAGACCATCAACTAAGAGTTCCCACTTGGGTGCTTCTCCTGCAACCAGGAGAGAAGTAACTTCTTCCTCAATTGATAGTTCTGGCAGTACTGCATCCAGCAACATTAGTAAATCTCCCTTCAACTCCAGAAGAAAAACTGATTCGAGGACTGATAAATCACCATCCTCTGGTCCAACCTTTAAAACATCACCTCAAATTGATTTGAGGAATAAAAGTCAGTCTGGGAAACCTCATCTCTCATCTAATATGATTCCTGTGACAAAGCTGCTCTCTAACATATCACCTGCCACCTCTGTCAGCGAGTGGTCTTCAGAGTCATCAAGAGCTAGCCTCGACACGATCTCTCTTAAAAGTGGTTCTGTAGATTTTGACGCACCTCTGATCTTGGATTTGCAGAACAAAGGTAAGGATGTAAGCACAATTGGACATGAGACTCAGGCAACTGGACTGCTGCGTAGATCCGTCGTGAATGCCACTATGGAGAGAAATGGTGCACTTCCTCCAACTTCAAAACCTTCTGGACTGCGATTGCCATCACCGAAAATTGGCTTCTTTGATGGGGTTTGTTTGCCCTTTCTCTGCTGTTCTTAGTCAAAACTTAGGGTTTAGGGTTTAGGCTAAATAACATGGAATGAACATTTTGTTTGAAATCACATTATTTATTTTTTAATCCTTTCTCTTGGAAATAAACTATATGGTGTTTCTACTTTACGTAGGTGAAGTCAGCTGGATCCACTCCCAATGGAAGTAAGCAGCCTCATCCTTTTGTTCCTAGTAGTTCGCCTAAATTTGGGACAGGAACTGTTAGCTTGAGTGGGGGCCAAAGCAAGGGAAAGCTTGGAAAACTTCAACCTGCTAGAACTGTGATGAAGGAAGGCAGTAAAAAATCGGATACTCAACAGACGGCTTCTAATATGAAACCTACATCTTCATTGCCTGTTCAGCTTTCATTAAATGCTGCAAAGAAAGTCCTGACTCCTTCAAGGAAGAGCATATCTCCCAAAGTTGATAGTAAAGTACATCCTAAATCTGGCACAGAAAATCAGTTGAAGGATGAGAAAAAGGGAACTGAAGGACATGGAATTGACATCAATGAGCAACATAACTGTTTTGCAGAGAATAAAACTAGTGTTGCTATTTCAGAAGACCAAGTGAATCCAGAACTGAAGGGTAGTCCTGTAAAGGCTGCAAAAGTCTCTCCTATCGATGGAGTCTACTAGTATCTGTGCGTCAATCTCCCCCTTCTGATGCTGACATAATGATTGCTTCTGAGGAAGTAGGTAAAGTTGCAGCATTGGAACCGCATAGTGTGAAGCACGATTCAGATAGCTTGAATGTCTTTAAGGAGAGGAAAGAGTCGCAAATTTGAAGAGCAGGTTCATGACTTGAGCAGACAAGTTGGAGCTTTGGACATTGGTGAGTCTCTTTCATCTACTCAATTTCAGCAGTGAAGATATAGCCATGGAGTAGTGCAAATGTATGGACGCTATATTTTACTTATATAGGATTCAGATGGATGAAGCCCTTCCATAAAATTTCCAGATGTTGATGTTACCTTCTTGTCTCCTGTTGGTGCATGGTTAATGGTATGCTTGAAGTAGGACTTGTTGCATCGAGGGTCTTGTAGGACTTTGCAATTGGACCTGTCCCCCATTTTTAGTATAAATTATGATTTTAGTGCATATAATTCAAAAATGCCCTGTCACAGGCAATATGGTTTTGTGTTATCACTTATCACTCTATATTAAGATACTGATGTCTCATTATTGTTGGATATGTCTCCTGTATGTCACAAAATTTTAGTTCTACTTGATCCCTTGAGCACATATATAGGTTTTGTCTATTGGGATGTCAATGCATATTTCACATGTATGATGAACCCAAAGAGAAGTTGGCTTTTGTCTTCTTACCGTTTTAAACCTACTACCTCTATTACCATCATAGTAGAAACATAAGCATATTGTGGTTCCTCTTGTACATTACCAACTTCAACCGTCAGAAGAGAAATATATGTTCGGTTGGTTGCTATGCAAGCTCAGTTGATTTCACCGGAGTGGCCCTGTGCTTTATATCTTCACGCATCTTGCCTTTTCAAGCTTGGCATGGAAAATGATGCACAAGAAACACTCAAAGTTGGCACAAACTTGGAAGCGAAAACGAACGGAACTTGGTGTATGTATAGCTAGGCTTATTTTTCTTCTTTCTATTTCTTTAATATCAAGGGTTTTACTATATGTGTCGGTGAGCCGTGGTTTTATTGGTTAATGAGTTTAAAAAACAATTTTGAGGTCATGGGTTCAAACCGATTATCTTTTAAAAGAAAAAAGGATCTCAGAAAAAAAACAGTAACTTTTAACGGTGTTCTAATAACATGTACGAAAATTAAGCTTAACTCGTTAGTTCATGTACTAATGTGTTATTAGGCTTAACTTGTTAGTTCATGTACTAATATGTTATTTAACAAAGTTCAGATACCTTAATTATCAGTAGAACAAAGTTAATATACTGTTACTATAATTTTCCCTCGTTGGAAAACTGAAGCACACATAAGAAAGCATTTCTTGATGAGCATCTTAGCAAATTCAAGTATATACCGACGAGTTTCACGTAAAACACATCACCAACACCAAAATAAAATGTTTCTTTTCCTTGCTCAATCAATCCAGGTCTTGACGTTTAGGCATATTTAACATGGAGGTTAATTTCCTTTGTGATGCAATTGCAAAGCGATGACATAATTCTACTTGGATCCCAACCTTAGCTTCTAGATACCCTTAATTTCGGTTGATGATGTTTTGTTTTGTAATTCATACATATGCTCCACTAATAACATAAAGTTTAATCGCAGAAATAAGATACGAAACTAATCGAGTTCATCCATAGCCACAGAATACGTACATAGGTTGACAGGGTACAGGGTACATTCACAGTTCACTAGTTTCCACATACCTATACAATCTGCAAAGGCACTATCTTGAACTTCATCTGAAACTCAGGTGCATGCTAACACTTGAAAATACCCGTCAAGAATACAATGAAGGGGAAACCATGGAATAACAGGCCATACAGAAGTAACAGAACCCAGCATAGCAATAACCAATGATGAAACTCGTTGCATGATTCCATCTACTTTTGGCCCTTCTTCCATAACACACCAAACTTATTAAAGATTGTCATATTTTTCTTCTTTGGCGAATCATCGTCCAAGTCTTCTGAGTAAGGTGAACTCAAGGGATTGTAGTGGCTGTCAAGAGAACCTGTTCTCTCCACAAACTTCCCGTTGTTTCCTGTTGATAGGATTGCAGCAGCAGCCTCAGCGGCCTTCCTCCACTGATCTGCATGCACCTTTAACCTCCTTAACTCGGCCACCAATTCAGAATTTGCAGCCTGTGCTGCATCCAGCTGCTCAGTCACTCGTGCAACTCTCTGAGTACTTTTATCAGCTTCTTCAGTTAAATGGCCAACCCTTGCTGCTTCAGCCGAAACAACAGCGTCATCATTAACTTTGTCGCTCTCCATTTCCTTGTGCTTAAGTTCAATCTTCAGCAGTTCATTTTCCTCAGCGATGTTCTGCAATTCTGTCTCCTTATCCATCAAACTGGCCTTCAACTCTACCAATGCAGTTTCCGACTTCTTCAGCTCCATTGCAAGATCAGATTCCCTGCCTTGAGTTGATAGATTTTTCTCAGTCTGCAAACTCAATCTGTTATTTTCCTCTGATATACTCTGCTTTTCATTTTCTTTATCCATCAGCTGAGTCCTCAAGTCTTCAACTTGATCCCTTACATGCTTCAGTTCTGATGCCCATTCAGCTTCCCTCCTACATGATTCAGATTTTGTAGATTCAACTTCATCATACGCATTTCTAATCTGCAGTGTGCTCTGAATATATTCTTCTTGGTATCGCATCTCAGCCACATCTAATGAAGACCTCAGCTGACTCAATTCAGATTTCAAACAATTCAGCTCTTCTTTTAACTGTACTGTTTCTTCGTTTTCATCTTCGCAAGCAAGCTCAAGTTCTGAATTGCCTGAAGAGTTCACCAACTGATTGATGTTACTAATACCAACTTCTGCCTGAAGTTTGCTCGCAAGACTCTCCAGTGATTTAATGCGACCTTTAGACTGCTCCAACTCCATTGATAAAGAGTTGTAGTACTCCGAACCTTTGGTCCTATCAGATCGGAGGAATTCTGTGATTGCATTTGCCCTCTCCAATTGCATGCGAGTACTGTCTACAAGTTCTACAGCCCTTGCTTCAGATTCTTTGCAATCACTTAGATCGGTTTTCAATATCTCAACCAGGAAAAGAGTTTCAGAAAGTTCCATTCTCAAGGACTGGATCTTGGCATCTGCTGAATCTGCATGCCTGCTCTGGGTGGCTTCAGAGTCCGCCACCATTTCCAGCTGACCCTTTAGCTTCTGAATTTCATTAATAGCAGAAGCCAAGGCAGTAGAATCCATCGAACGTTGCTGCTGAACAGCCTCAAGTTCAAATTCCCATGCTCTATCTCGATCCTGAGAAAGTTGAAGGAGCTCTTGAATGCGAGCATCTTCAGAAGCAGAAATTTCCTGCAGTTGCTGCTCAGACTCTTCAAGCTTTGCAGACATTGCTAATAGTTGGTTCTTGGCTTCTTCAGCCTCCTTCTGGCATCGCCTCTTCGTTAACTCAGACAAGTTTAACTGGTCCTTTGCCCTCTTCAGATCCTCTTGCAACTGAGAAAGTTGTGATTCCAATTCTGAAACTCTTTTTGGCAGCTTCCTCTGTAGCTCATATAATGGCAAAAGGGAAATCAAATGAGCAAAAAACCTCTAAAACAAATTATGCATAAATGAGAAACCAAGATTATCTGTATCAAGATAGCCTAGACGATAACAACAAACAGCACTGGATGCAATTAGCTCTGCTTAGGATGATAAGAAACATACTAGATAACCGACTATTCATAAGTGAACACAGAATACCTCAGCTACTGGACTTTGTGGCGACCTGCGTTCAGTGACTTTCGGACTTCCTTTTGGGGTCCGACTTGCCATATTTGGAGAGGATACTGAATCAGGATTTGATCCAGATGTCTTGGCAGTTCTAGGTGTTGCTGGAGATTTCCCTTGAGGCACTTCAAAAGAGCCACTTCTGTTCTCCAATAAGGAAGGCAATTAAAATCTAAATACATGCATGGACAATTAAAAGAAAAGACAGGTTGCTGCTACTGATGGCAACAGATCAAGAACAAGAGCTTAAGAGGATAAAATAATGGAAGGAGATTAATTGGCTACCAAGTTATTTTCAAGTCTAACATATGGACAACATTTGGGGTGACGTGAAGTCCGTGTGTCTGTTAACGCTAACACACGCGGACGTGGGTAGCCCGCTTTGATACCATGATAAAGTAGTCTGGAGTTCATATCTAAAATCAATTGACAATGGAGAAAGTAGCTCAAACTCTTATAAACCACATGCAAAGTTCCATTTTCCCAATGTGGAATTTATATTTCAACAAAAGTGAATTAGTTTGATGCTAATCTTGAAGTTGATGCACCCATAGCAGCATCAAATTAAGCACAGTTTACACAATCATTTGGTCCCACTAAACTGGAAACCGACTCCTAGTTCATAGTTCACGCATTTTTTAAACAATACATTCTTTAGATTTGTTCAACTTCCTCTTCAGAGACAAAAAGAGCTATATGATTCAGACAGGGGATAAACAGATGAGAACCTGCAAATGAGCACATAATCTCTAAATTTACCTTAGGTCTCTAATTAGTCTTGTGAAGAAGAGAGTGAATTAAGATTACTATACATTTTCAGAAGATAACAGAATCAAGCAAAGAAATGGTGATCTTACTTTGCTTTTGGTGTCTGCATCTTCTTTTAGTATTTGGTGAAAGTTCTGCTGTCCTTGTGATCTCCCTTAGGGACCCGAAACACCTGCACTATTTCAGATATCTCATTGTATAAGTAAGAAACCTAAAGCAAAAGTTATATATATATATATATATATATATATATATATATATATATATATATATATATATATGTGCATGGAACCACATGAGTAGGAATTATAAAGGCCACCTTATATCCGTATTAAGTACACTATTTAACTAACACACAACACACCTGCCTTAAAAGAGTGTTTTTTTTTGGCAAATGCCTTAAAAGAAAGTTTGCAGAAACTACCACCACCACTACCAACCAAAGCTCAACAATAATCATTAAGTATAAGAAAGCTGCATCTGCAACACTCATGGTGTATCATGAAGCAAACCATGTCACAACCTTTTCAACACACTTTCTCCTTTTCCCTCCTTTTTACTCTGTGACATACTGTTCCAAACACATTATGAAAGCCAACAATGGGCCAACGCCAACTAGTGACAAAAGCGAGCCCATAGGGTTGCTCTTGTTCATGGTAAAAAACAGGGTCTTTGTGTGAATAATCAATTGGGTGTGGGGCATTGAAGCACATTTTTGTTTAGTTGATGATACCAAAATTTTCTTACTTAACACTGCCAAACAAAAATAAAAACAAAAAGACTTCTTGAAAATGCATCAATTACAAGCTTATAAAATTTCAAGTGTTTTTCAACGTTCCTTTTCACTGAATTGGAAAATACCGCCGCACTATGATAGATATCCTTGATGAAAGACAGCATCACAGAAGTAATTGTTTGGTATGGAATTTGCAGTCCTTCAAACAACCGGCTTGTATATTTGTGCCAGGCGTGCCAGTACCTTTGGGTCAGGTACAACCTTGAAGTTGGATGCTGCTCGCGTCCCTCTTCTGACTTCTTCTCACAGCGATCGTGACAGACGCCGATCTTCTTCCTCTGTGTTGGGTTCTCTTCTCAGACCTACAAGGGAAAAGTCCCTCTAGGATTTTTCTCCACCCCTTGCGGATGGCCGAATCTTACTTAGTATGCAAGAATACTAAGTAGCGGGTATCAAGATATGCAGGATATGGACTGGTGAACGGATTCTCCAGAACTGGTTGCGGGAGTAAAACTACTCAACGGATTGAACAGGGGAGTAGTGAGAATTCAACGGATTGAAATCTGTCAGACTTAACGGATTAAGTCCCTTGTGCAGCTGACGGATCAGGCTACGGTTGCTCCAGAGAGGCTTGAAGACGTTCGCGTGGCGAAGTTGTTGTCTGTTTGTTGATAGATGTAGTTGTTCTTTCTTGATCACCGAGTCCTCTTATATATATGGCATCATACCGCTAGGGTTTAGGAATCCTCCTTGCACTGCAAGTCAACTTCTTAAAGCCCAATCCTCTAAGCCCAATACTTTTCCTTTTGTAACTCAATCTCTTGTGGCCACGTGTTTTCTCCTTTCTGATACTCTCGCGAACGCTTTTCCTCCCGCGAGCGTGTTTCCATGATACACAGCCTCTTCCGCAAGCGTGTCTCCTCCTGTGAGCAAACTATCTTCCCTCACGAGTGTGTTTCGTTAGTTCCCTCCTCGCAAGCGTATTTGACTTTCTGAGCATAGTTTGAACTTCCTGACCGCAGGTATCGGTCCACTTGTGCTTTCATAAATGGGCTTTCGTCATTTACTTTTGGATCTAACATTGCCCCCCAGCTCTTGAGATTAAGCCCGTTTGCGGAAATCGAAAAGAGCTATACCTAGGCGTGGATTTAACAAGTGTAAACGTCCTTTCGTTATCAGACTCCTCAAGACACTCAACCATCATTTCCCTCTGCAACTCTTTTCAAACCCCTCTGGAACAAACCGCCGCCGCTCTACTCTCCTTCTCTGCTTTCAGTTCAATGGCTCCCAAACACCTTTTCTCTGCTGTGAAAACCTCACCTAGAACCCCCTCTGAGTATGAAACCAAAGACTTTGTGAAAGTCATGACCAATTTCCAAACACAAATTGTCTATTTAATGTGTAAACCACAGGTATTGGTTCAAAAAAATAAATCAGGGCTCGAAAACACATTTTGTTTTCCCCAAAAAATTTCAAAAAACCACATTAATTGGTTCATGTATAACTATGGTGCCCCCAGTTTTATTGGGAGCACAAAAAGCAAAAACCTCAAATAGGTTGAGCGTTGAGCAACATGAATGAAACTGAAAAGATCCCCAGTGCTGCTATAGGTCAGGCGAACGAACCCTAAGGCCCCAAACTCTGCCCCCCCGTCTAGGAAACAGTCTGTTCTGTATTCTGTGGAGGCAAAGGATCTTCATATGCCCAGACACTTAGGAAATACTTTTTCAGATGCCTTCCATTAATAAGGTTATTATGGACTTCTCCATCCAAGTCTCGCAAATAGTAAGCACCTTTACCCACAATCTGATCAATCACAAAAGGCCCTTGCCACGTGGGAGACCACTTACCCCTGCCGCGAACATGCTCGCCAAAGAGGAGTACTGCTTTCCAAACCAAGTCTCCAACGCCAAAACTCCTGCCCCCTGTCCTGGCATCATACGCGCGAGCAACCCGTTGCTTTTCCACCATAATATGATCTAGGGCTTCCATTCGTATGGTGTCCAACTGTTCATGCTCTTGATACATGGCCTGGACATAATCTTCCCCTACTAACTGTTGTTGTTCTCGAACCCTTAAGGAATTGACATTTATCTCCATGGGAAGAACTGCATCATGCCCAAACATCAAGGCATAGGGGGTAGTCCCTGTAGGTGACCGCTTAGATGTCCGATATGCCCACAGGGTATGATCAAGCTTATTGTGCCAATCTCTAGGATTATCGATCAACATCTTTCGTAAGATATTGATTATCACTTTGTTGCTAGCCTTAGCCTGGCCATTTGCCTGAGCATAATATGGTGTGGAGTGTAGAAACTTAATCCCATAGTCTGCAATGAAGTCTTCAGTTTCCTTTGCTATGAATGCTGCCCCCCTGTCTGCTACTAAACACTCTGGAATGCCATATCTACTAATGATATTGCTGAAGATGAAGCCGCAAACCATATAAGCAGATGCATCCTTCAAGGGTACAGCCTCCACCCACTTTGTGAAGTAATCTGTTGCCAACAGGATGAACTTATGCTGTTGAGACGAAGCTGGATGAATAATCCCTATGAAATCCAACGCCCATCCTTTTGCTGGCCAAGGTTTAATAATAGGCTGCATAGGCACATCTGGAACATGCCGCACTGGTCCGTGTGCTTGACACTCCTGGCATCCTTGAGCAAACTTAATGCAATCCTTTAAGATGGAAGGCCAAAAGTAACCATAACGACGGATAAGCCACCTCATTTTTGGTCCAGCCTGGTGTGAACCACAAACTCCTAAATGTACCTCCCTCATTACTCGCTTAGCTTCCTTTCCATAGATACATCTAAGATCAACTCCATCCTCTCCTCTACGTAGGAGTTCGCCACCTCGTAACACATAGTTAGTGGCAAAATGTCTGACTTGCCTATCCACTGGAGCAGATGGATTATCCAAGTAATCAATGAGTGGCTGAAGCCAATCTGTATCAATAGCCTCCACTGTAGCAACATACCATTCATCTCCGTCTACCCTACGAGCCATAAAGGAAGGTAACGTTCTCCTTTCGACCCTCAAAATCCACTCACAGACTCCATCAGTTAATGTTATGCCAGTGGCAATTTGTGCCAACTCATTTGCTGCAAAGTTGTGTGCCCTTGGGATGAAGTCCAAGGTTACATCACTGAACTGTTCCAGTAGCTCTATAGCCCTTTACCAAAATGGTACCAAGGTGAATGTTGTACACTTGTATAAGCCCTTAAGCTGGTTGATCACCAACAAAGAATCTCCAAACACACTTACCACTGTTGCCCCCATTGTGAGCAACATTTTCAAGCCAATTATTAGTGCCTCATACTCAGTCTGATTGTTGGTACATTTCCATTCCAGTTGGAAAGAGTAAGCGTGATGAACCCCCAGAGGACTCACAAGAGATATTCCAGCTCCAGACAAACTTTCAGTGCTGCTCCCATCAAAATACAACTCCCAAGGTTGCATCAAAATAGCCACTACGTCAAACTCTCTGTACTGCAGTTCCTGTTCTACGGGATGATGAAGCAAGAAATCTGAAACAGCCTGCCCAGTCTGCGCCTTTAAAGGTGTATATTGCAGTGAGAACTCAGACAACGGCAACACCCATTTGCCAATACGACCCCTGAGAATAGGTTTGGTTAGCATGTATTTCACCAGGTCTGTTTGTGCCACCACTACTGTTGTGAAAGACAACATATAATGACGTAACTTGCAGCCAGCAAAATACAACGCAAGACACAACCGCTCAATGTCACTGTATCTGGTTTCTGCATCGATCAGTGTCCTGCTAAGGTAATATACAGCATGCTCAACCACCTTACCATCATCTTGACGCTCATCTTGTGCTAAGAGTGCAGCAATTGATGTCTCACACGCTGAAATGTAGAGTTTCAAAGGGTAACCAGGCCTTGGAGGCATCAGGACTGGTGGTGAAGTTAAATACTACTTTATCCTATCAAACGCCTCCTGATGACTCGCTTCCCAACGAAATTCTGTCTCTGCTCTCAACTTTAACAATGGTGTAAAGGGTTGAATCTTTCCTGCTGAGTTTGAGATAAACCTGCGCAAGAAGTTAATCTTTCCCAATAACTGCTGCAATTCCTTCTTGTTGGTTGGAGCTGGAGCTTCCACCACTGACTTGACTTTGTCAGCTGGAATCTCAATGCCACGCTGATGAACCACAAACCCTAGGAAATCTCCTGACTGAACCCCAAACACACACTTAGCTGGATTCATCCTGAGTTTATGTTTCCTCATCCTTATGAAGACCTTTCTCAGATCCTCTATGTGGTCTGCCTTAACCTTGGACTTGACTACCACATCATCAATGTAAACCTCCAATATCTTCCCCAGTATGTCATGGAAGATAAGATTCATCGCCCTTTGATACGTGGCGCCAGCATTATTAAGCCCAAAAGGCATGACTTGATACTCAAACGCTCCTGTAAAGCCTGGACATCTAAAAGCTGTCTTGTGCTTGTTTTCTTCCTCCACAGGGATCTGGTGATACCCTGCGGTTCCATCCATGAATGATAACAGCTCATGCCCAGCTACTGCATCAACCAACATGTCTGCCATTGGCATAAGATACACGTCCTTGGGTGTGGCTGTGTTCAAGTTTCTGTAGTCCACACACACCCTCATCTTACCATTCTTCTTTCTGACTGGCACTATGTTGGACAACCATTTGGTATACTTTGCAGGTCTTATGATTCCAGATTTGAGCATCTTTTCTACCTCTTCTTTCACTGAAGCTGCTGTGTCGGCATGCATTCGCCTAGGTTCCTGCCTGACTGGTCTATAACCGTCCATAATTGGCAGTTTATGACACACCAACTCTGGTGCCAGTCCAGGCATGTCTTCGTACTTCTCCGCGAAGCAATCCTTGTATTCGTGTAGCAGCTCAATGAGCCTTTGCTTTTGTTCAGGCTCCAGGTACACACTTATCCCAACCTCCATTGGTTCCTCTGGGGTCCAAGGCAGCCGGAGCTGGTTGGATAATCTCCTCCTCCTCTTCATCATACTCCAAAACATCATTCTTAACGCACTCTACTGCAGCCACATGTTGGTAAGCCTCTTGCTCCTGCGTAAAAATAGACAATCGCTGGTGCAGGGAAGCATAGGCTTCCAATTCCTCCTTGCTGAGTTGTGGCTTCATTGATTGTTTTAGGGTAGAACCATGGAGATTGGTCTACTGGTGTCTGCTTGGAGTTGCACCAATCCCCATTGTGTAAGTTCAGTGGAGGTCACCCCATGTGGATGTCCCTTCTTTGTAACACCACTGACTTTCAAAGGCCTCATGTCTCCATAGTAATAACTTGCCTCAACAAAGCAAGCTGCTACTGAGAATGGTCTAGGGTCAGCCTTTATTATCTCGGACTCGTCGGTCTCTGGGTTCCAGATAGCAAGTTCTTGATGAAGAGAAGATGGAACACAACCGGCCTGATGAAGCCAATCTCTACCCAGAATCATAGTATAGGGAGCTGTGCATTCAGCCACAAAGAAGGTCTGATATATCTCTGATGGACCAACCTTGATCTTCAATATCACCACTCCTAATGTCTGAGCTATGTTGCCAGCAAAACTTTTCACCTTCATCTTGCTTTCCAGAATCTTTTCCTTAGGGATCTGGAGATAGTTCATAGTCTGCACGGTGAGCACACTTACAGCAGCTCCTGTATCCACCAATATCTTGCTAACTCTTTTGCCCATCATGTCAGCAGACACGTACAATGGTCGTAAATGCTCTTCATGGCGAAGGTAGGCTTGGAGAACAAGACATATTTCTTTTTAAGCTCAGAGTCCACGTCTACCTTGTCTTCACTTGCGGCAAGCTCTTCCCCGCGAGAAGATGATTCCACTCCATTCTCCTCCTTTGACATGTTGAGGAAAACCTCAGATGAAATTGGCTCGTCTAATGCGTACATAGAAGGTAAGACATACACCATATCGCAATAGGCTTCTTTCTTTGGGGTTGGCATTGTAGCTTCAGCTGTCACGTAAACCTGGGCAGACCCTGATTGGTCTGTGACCATCTCGCCATGCTCATTCTCTACGTAAAGCATGTTGCATGGCAAATTTATGTCCATGCCCCCAGTTTCTTCCTCCATATCCACTTCTGTAACATGAAGTGCATCAATTTCTGAGTCCTCTTCTGCATGGGCAAATGCTTTAGCCATTTGCTCTACTAATGAAACCTCTGGATAAGGTTTCTGCTGCACAACCTCAGGTATAGGTTCAGCGTTACTTGTTTTACGAGACACTTGCTCTTGACTCTGAGTTGCTTTTGGTCTCCACTCAAACCTAGTCTTTGACACCTCCCTCTTATCTTCTTTTTTAGGACCTTCTGAAATCCTAACCCTTTTTGCTGGGGATGCCTCAGGTGTCTCATTAGAAGTGGAAGTGGATGTTTTATCCACTACCTTCTGACCTATACGAGCCCAAACTGACCCACGTGCGTGTTGACTGTTGTCAACGCCTACCCTTGACCATACAGATTTTCACTCGCCACTATGTTCTTCCCGCGAGACTCTCTTCTGTCCACTACGTTCCGTGTTAGCAGTCTTGGGAACATTGCTAACATTCCTGATAGGGCAATAAGGTCTGGCTGACAACAAATCCAGCTTTTGTTTCAACTGCTCTGGAGTCTCTTTGATTTGGTCTGGCCTGACCAAACCCTTATCCAAAGCTTCCAATAGTCTATTGGTCTTGCCATACCTCCTCTGCACATTCCTAGTCTGAGTAGGAGTAGCTTCTACCACCTTTCTTTTCTCTCTAACCATCCAGACATTGTCCTCAAATATATTCCTGGAAGCTGGTGGTATGTAAGGTTTGGTCACGACATCCTGTGGGTTGACCATTGGCTTCTTTTCCTCCACTCTTGCCTGGCGCAAGCGAAGGTACAGGTTGGAATCCCTCTGATTAGGACTTGCTGATCTTACCACCCGTTTCGGGCTGTATGGTTGATATGCTTCAGGGGGTGTAATCACAGCACTCCTCTTCTCATGCTGTGGCTCTTCAGCAATGCCACATTCAGTTTTGCATCTGGCACACAACACAACTGCTGATGCAACTTCTCCTGACTCTTTCTGCTTAGAAACTTCTTCATCTCTTTTTCCAGTACTCAAGTCAAGAGTCAGCTTTCTATTTCCCCGTACCAGATCAACTACGGCAATATATGCTACTGATGGATCACAAAAGGTGATGGACCCCTCATTGACCCACTGTTGTATTTGATCTTTGAGCTGCACACACTGAGAAGTCTTGTGAGTCCACAAGTTATGATATTTACAGTATGTTTTACCATCTATTGCTTCTTCCGGGGGATAGACTCCCCATGGGATGGCCACTTCATTGGCTGCAATCAGCTTATCCAGAATAATATGAGCTCTACTAGCATCATAGGTATATTCCTTGAACTTTGGCTTCACCGGCAGTGGCTTTTCCTTCTTCCCATCACAGGGCACTAAGTCAACCATATTGATTGTAGGAAAAAGATCAATGTCCACCCAAGCTGCAGGTTTTTCCTCATTCACGCCAAGTCTTCCCTCGTTGATCTACGTCTGGATAGCGTCCTTTAGGCGAATGCATTCTGATGTATTATGGTTCCAAAGATTATGGAACCTACAATACTTCTTTCCTTTGAGCTGCTCAGGGGTAGGGGGAGGTCCAAAATCGTTCATAACCTTCCCCAATGCTGTTAAGTCTTCCAGAATCTCTGGTGCCTTATGTGCATTATAGGTGTAGGATTCGTACTCCGGTTTGGCAAAAGCGGCGAACGAAATCTTCACTGGCTCCTTGGACATCTTAAGCACCTGGGACTTGATTGGTTGTCTCCCTGCCAACTCCACTGCTGCCACTTCTTCCTCGTATCCCATCATGTACGGATCTGCATAAGGCATAGCCTGTGGAGCTGAGTAGTAGGGATCCATGTGGGAATAGATCGCCCCTACTGTCCTATGCCTTGCTGGAGGCAGTCTAGGCTTCAGCGTTCCTGGGATGAGGGCCAAATTGTTCCTGAAATTATTTGCATCCTCAAGCTCATTCAGGAAATATTGGTAGCTGCCAACCCTGTTCATCAGGTCAGCCATGCTAGAGAACACTCCATCATGGTGTTTTGCTCTCTGCCTCTTCTCCAACCCTCTGATTGCAATCTTGATCAGGTCAGGCTCTGGAATTGGAGTCTTGCACTTAGCTTGCTGCACTTTGAACCTCTTGATGAACTCTACTGATGATTTCATAGGTTGTTGATACATAGCAGTCAAAGAAGACAAATCAACCTCTGGCTCCACAGTTCCAAATGTGGTTCTAAACATGGTTTCCATCGTGTTCCAGTTAGGAACTGACCTTGGTATCAACTTGGTGTACCATGTCAGTGCTGACCCTGATAATGAAGCCACAAACGTGCGCAGCTTGAAAACAGTATCTGCTCCATACGGTCCACACTCACCTGTGAACCTTGCAATATGGGTAGCTGCATCTTCAGACTCCTCTCCTGAGAATGGGGTGAACCTTATCTGACGATCATGCTCTGGCCATGGACTTTCAGCCACCCATTCTGGATATGGATGCGCATATGCAGTGTTCACAGCAGCAACAATGGGGGTTGCCCTTATAGCTTCTTGTATCATATTCTGAACTGCATCCCAATCCAGCTGAGGTCTTCTCTGAACAGGCGTAGGCGAACGACGTGGTTGCTGCCTTGGAGCCCTCTGTCTCCCTCTAGCTCCTCCAGGGTTCTGGTTATTGTGCACCGCCAACTGGTCATCACCCATACAAAGTGGGCCAAATCCCTCTCGGTGCACAGTCCTTCTGTCCACCTGGTGATCTATTTCTTCTAGCAACGCTTCTTCTGGAGGATGTTGATTGATAAACTGTTCAGTTCTCATAGCATTCAAAGCCTCCATGAACATATCCATCCTCCTGTTCAGGGCCTGCTGATTTTCGTCCATCTTAGTTGCTAAGTCCTTGTACCTCAAATCCTGTGCCTCGGCCTTTCTGTCTTGTTGTCGGGCTCGATCTCGGACCTCTTGAAAACCTTTTGTCAGATTTTCTAATGATAAGTTCAATGCTCCTACTTGCTCAGCAAGGTTTTGTGATTGACCTTCTGGAGACATGGCACCAAACTTGGTAATTGCTTGCTCTGTAGATAGCTTCCTACAATGAGCCGAGTTGTGCGGCTTTGCGGTTACGTGTTCCGGTTTAGAATAAGAAGGGTACTCCTTTTGGTACTCGCTGAAGCCTGCAATCTTGACACTGTCCCACTGGGCGTGCCAGATGTTTGGTATGGAATTTGCAGTCCTTCAAACAACCGGCTTGTATATTTGTGCTAGGCGTGCCAGTACCTTTGGATCAGGTACAACCTTGAAGTTGGATGCTGCTCGCGTCACTCTTCTGACTTCTTCTCACAGCGATCGTGACAGACGCCGATCTTCTTCCTCTGTGCTGGGTTCTCTTCTCAGACCTACAAGGGAAAAGTCCCTCTAGGATTTTTCTCCACCCCTTGCGGATGACCGAATCTTACTTAGTATGCAAGAAGACTAAGCAGCGGGTATCAAGATATGCAGGATATGGACTGGTGAACGGATTCTCCAGAACTGGTTGCTGGAGTAAAACTGTTCAACGGATTGAACAGGGGAGTAGTGAGACTTCAACGGATTGAAATCTGTCAGACTTAACGGATTAAGTCCCTTGTGCAGCTGACGGATCAGGCTACGGTTGCTCCGGAGAGGCTTGAAGACGTTCGCGTGGCGAAGTTGTTGTCTGTTTGTTGATAGATGTAGTTGTTCTGTCTTAATCACCAGTCCTCTTATATATATGGCATCATACCGCTAGGGTTTAGGAATCCTCCTTGCACTGCAAGTCAACTTCTTAAAGCCCAATCCTCTAAGCCCAATACTTTTCCTTTTGTAACTCAATCTCTTGTGGCCACGTGTTTTCTCCCTTCTGATACTCTTGCGAACGCTTTTCCTCTCGCGAGCGTGTTTCCATGATACACAGCCTCTTCCGCAAGCGCGTCTCCTCCTGCGAACAAACTATCTTCCCTCGCGAGCGTGTTTCGTTAGTGCCCTCCTCGCGAGCGCATTTGACTTTCTGAGCATACTTTGACCTTACTGACTACAGGTATCGGTCCACTTGTGCTTTCATAAATGGGCTTTCGTCATTTATTTTTGGATCTAACAGTAATATATAATGAAATCCGTAGATCTATGGAAAATTGGATTTGTATGACAGATCTAAATCAAATTTAACACTTAAACATCTTTCAGCATGACTGAAAACAGAGTATTGTACTGAAAAAGAGGAAAAAAAGTGTGTTTTATTGAAATAAAACATGAAAGAAACAAACTTTAATTCTTCTTCTTCTTCTTCTTCTTCTTCTTCTTCTTCAGTTACATTAAAAACCAAAGAGTGCTTGCAAAGCCAAAATGGTAAAGCAAGAGTCTTTCAGCTCAACCACCACTTTTTATTTAAAATCAAGTTACTTCAACTGGAAAACAGAAGGATCATATCAGATAATAAGAACCAGACAAACCTAAAGGCACCCAGTCCCAGAAGCTGAAACTGCCTAAAAGCACAAGCTTACTTAAAACCCAGAAAGCACAACAGATAATGAACACACAAACAAAACAAGGAGGGATGGTATGAAATGGAAACACTTGAGATTGAGAAGAAAGAAGGTTTGGTCTTACCAGAAAGATCTAAACACAAAACTCAGGTGGCGGCTCTCTGCTTCGCAAGTACTAACTGGAACCAACTTAATATGGGATAGTGAGTTAAAGTTTACCAGTATCTTGTCAAAATGCCAGAAAACCTAAAGCTTTGTGGTTTGAGAAAGGAGAGAAAAAGTTGAGGGGTTTTTCTTGTTGGTGTTTTAGCGTTAGTATGTTCTTTGTTTTCTTTCCTTCTATCCTCAAATACCAAATGAGTGAAGAAAGAGAAGTCCTTAATTCTCTTCTCAGGTCTTTGCTTTTGTCAGTGGAGGTGCGAAGTGAGAAACAGAGCAAAGCAATAGGTCAAATGGCTTTTATTATTACTCTAAGCTAGCCCCTGAGACTCCCTGTCTCTAACGCTCCGAATCACATGGGGGTACGGTGGTGGGTCTGGGTATGTGATTTCTACAGCTACCTTATTTTTTTGGGCTGTTCCTATTGAGGTCTCAATTTTCTTTGTTTTCGGTGCAATAGGAATCTTCATATGTTGGACTTAGAAACTCTTTGTCCAGACTCGAGACTACGCATGACAATGTCTTTTGAATCCATAACCGAATGATTACGGAAACTCTTGTCTTCATTATGGTTAAACAATTAACTTTATTTTCCGAAACAATATAAGAGTTAGACGATCACTTTTTTATTTTCTCTCTCTTTTGAATCGGTTAAATGTTCTCATTTAAGATATATTGAAGATATATATTTAAGATTCAAAAAGTATATTTAAGATTCAAAAAGACATTAGGCAATATTATACTACATAACACCTAACAGTTTAGATAGAGTTTAATCGGTGATTAGATGATAATTAGATGAATTATTTTTTATATATTTATATGATATATTATAATATAAATTATAAAGAAAAAATTATAAAAAAATGTCAACAGAATATTCAAAACACATTATCTCAAAATAATGTCATCAAACAATAGCTCAAAAATACAAATTCAAATAAAAGCACACAAAAAAATATTTTTTTTTTCAAGTGAAATGATCACTCCAAATTGCCATCATTTCTTTCATCTTCGGTATCATTTTCGGACTCTTCACATCATCATCAAGTTCTCTAATTGCTCATGTTATGCATAATATGAATATATGATTAATAGCATTAGGCTGTTTAGGGTTTAATTTTTTTTTTAAAAAAAAATTGCAACGCCTAATCTGGTTTAATTACAGCCTAATCGCTATGCGTCACGGTTTACCGATTAATCGACATCACCTAATGTGTCCTCCCAGCACCAAAATTAAGCTTTTTGCTTGGTTTTTCCTCCTAGGCGTCGCTTAATCGGCCTAGGCGCCCCTTTTTTCAAACAGTATATATCTATCAAATTATGTTGCTAGCCATGAGCAGTGATGCGGCAGCTTAGCGTCACTTCCTCTTGTTCTGGGATGGAATTTGGGCCTTAGTCCATGTTTTGGACCCAATATTGGTTGCCTTGTTATTTTCTTTTAGTTCTGGTATGTTTTTAGTTTTTATTTATTTACTGCTTTCAATAAGAAGAGGTGGGTTTTGTCCCGGTGTGGGCACCTTGTGTGCCTTGTTTGTTTTAGGTCAATTGAGAGTTCCTTGCTTTGTCAAATAGTTACAACCTCCTAGTGGCAGGATGAAATAGAGGATTGCCGGATATGATTCCCTGCGGCAACATAGTAGGAAGGTTGCACTTTTAGCCGTTATGATGCTTGTCTGTAGTACAGTTATCATTCCGTTATGTCACCGCTTTGTCAAAGCAAACAGAGTTGTCAATGACGCACTCGTTTCAAACTGGTCTATATTAGAATACGTTACTTTTGTAATTTATGGTTTAGGCTCTACGTACCCTTTTATATTCTATGATTTCATTAATCAAGGCTTAAGGACAATAGTACTGACACTTCTTCAAAAAAAAATTATTTAGTATCATTGAGCAAGATATTCAATGAAATATCTCAATTCCACTGCAAGCCAATTTGTAGCAGGTATGCTCTTTGCCATATTTAAGCCAATTTGTAGCAGGTATGCTCTTTGCCATATTTGTAGCTGGTATGCTCTTTGCCATATTTGTAGCAAGTCAGTTTTTGACACCCACATGAACAGTTATAACACTCACAGTCACTCACACACATGAGATTGCCCAAAACAAAAGCCACCTACTTAAAATGAAAGAGTTGAAGTTCTACTAAACTCCTTGTTCATCCAATCAAGCATATCCTTCATACACCTACCTCTTATAGTTGGTTTGCACAATCTTTACTATCTCATGGCCAGACCTGTATCTGATTAGAGTTTCAAGAGTCGATGGACTTAGGACCCAGACCTTTAAGGGCCCAAGATTTTCTTTTCCCATTGTATGATTACATTAGTTTAGTAAAAAATAAGCATTATATTACAATCATTAGTTATTATTTTAGAAAAAATTAGTAGTGTACGTATAAAAAAGATTTCTAATGTTTTATGTCGTTAGATTTTGAGTTTATAGCTTTAGTTTATGATTTTTTTTAAAAAGAGAATAAATTTGAATAAATATTATAGTTTAAGGGCCCGGTTTTAAAAGTTCAACTCAGGTCTGAAAATCTCAAGTTCGAGCCTGCTCATGGCCTTTGTTAATGCTTCTGTTTTGCTTCATTATAGAGGCTTCTTTGCACAAACCAATGTCTAGAACCCAGTTTTGTTGATCCCCAGTCTTTTTCCCTTGATCCTTTCTCAACTGTTCCTTGACTAAGGACTCAATACAGGGTCAATGTAACTAATATCTAACGATGAAAACTGATAAGACATAACATAAATGAGTCAAGGACATAGTTTGAAGCTTTCCCTTCAACCATGGCATGCAGAGACGGAGTAAGGATTTCGAAATCATATGAGCTAAACTTTAATGTAATAAAAATTTTGAAGAACTATTTTTTTTCCATGTAAAAATTTGATAATGTCAAATACTCAAAATAATAAGTTGATCTATCTACCTAATCTTTAGCTGGACTCTATGATTCTTTGTAACAAACTCATCAATTGTTGACTCATTTTCAATACTATCCGAAAGTTGTCTTTTAATGTGTACTATCATGCAATCATCAAGAAACTCTTATTCTATCTTGTTGTGAGATCCGTTTTTAATAATTCGTAAAGCTGAAAATATATGTTCTGTAGTTGTTGTAGAGACCGGAAGAGTTAATAAGTGATAGTCTTCAGCCAATCTTATTTCAACCAATTTCACACATAAATAAAAAATACTGAGAATATTCTGGAGCTCAAAATGTTAAAGAATAATTTCATTGTAGAATGTCATTGCAATTTTAAAGCATGCAACTCAGACTAGAAAAATTATAGATGAGATTGAGTTATACAAGTAGATGCGAAGAGAAACGAAAAACTATAGACTTTTTTTTCATGAAGGTCTTGTTTTTATAGAGATGATTTTGTATGGTGTTATTAGCAAAAATGTGGTTTAATAATAATTATTTTCTTTGTTGTTTCGAGAAACCTTGTTTGACTTGATTAATGATTTTCCTTAAACATCTAATAATTTTGTTTTGCACGGATTTCTATTTTGGTTTGCAATAACTCTAATTTGTTTAAGATAGTTTGACTGATTAACTCATATTACTTTTACTTTATATTTGACTTTGCTATAAATATTAAAAAATAATCCACATGAGTTATTACAAGACTATTAATTAATTATGTCTACAAAAATGAAAAATAACTGAAAATCCTCAAGTACTACAACCCAAGAGCACTAACACCATGCTCCATCCTTGATGCCATGTGCTACAAGCCCTTAACTTTGGGGTTATTGGACAGTGGTAATGGACTAATCACTAATGGTAGGTAGGTAACACAATGAAGAATTGAAGATAAAGTAGGACAATGGTAATGAGCTAGATCCCTGAGGATTCATGGGGTCCTGCAAAACTAACTGCACTATTGAAACTAAGATGAGACAAAAGCAATACAAATGTAGCAAGCACCAAAACTGAGATTGGAAGATGTGGCTTTTGTAAAGCCTAAGCAATTTGTTTTGTATTAGCAAGGCAAGTGTCTGTTAGATGAAAAGTACATATTCTATGGTCCAGACCCGTACCTGAATAAAGTCTCAGAAGTCGATGGACTCAGGATCCTGAACCTTTAAGGGCTCAAAATTTTCTTTTTCAATTATGTGATCACATTAGTTTAGTAAAAACAAGTATTATATTTCAATCATTAGTTACATTAATTAGAAAAAATGAGTAGTGTAAGTATTAAAAAATTTCTAATGTTTTATGTCGATAGATTTTAAGTTTATAGTTTTAGTTCATGAATTTTTTGAAAAGAGAAAATAAATTTGAATGAATACTATAGTTTAAGGGTCTATTTTTAAAAGTTTGACTCAGGTCTGAAAATCTCAGGTCCGGACCTGCTAGGGCCATCTCTACATGTTTAGGTGTGTGTATTTTATATCTGCACAATGCATCCATGCCTATAATTTGATATATACTAACAACACAAGAACTTTAGCCGACGAAAATTTTTTTATCAGCATGTTAATTAAATTCATCGGCTAAGATCTTAGCCGATGAGTTTCATCGGAAAAGACTCGTCGGCTATGACTTTAGCAGACCAAAATAGATGTCGTCGTCGGCTATAGTCTGAAACTTTAGCCGACGAAATATATTAACTGTTTCGTCAGCCAAAGTTTCAGACTATAGCAGACGAAGCATAGCCGACGAATTATGACAAGTTTCATCAGCTATAAATCCATTGCAATAAAAAAAACCCCAAAATTTCTAAATTACTATTCCAAGTAACCTACAAAATACACAAAAATAATTTCATATAACCAACAACACAAAAAATGATAACAAAACGTTTTTCATCAAAAAATTTATAAATTATTCATAAACACATAAAACTATATATATAATCATTTAACTACACAAAATCTATATCTTCTAAATCTATATCCGCGTCTGGGGGCTGCTGCGGAGGAGAAGGAGGTTGCGGCGGTTCAGGTAGCAGTATAGGCATATGCATGGGCAGAGCTAGAAATCCTTGAAGCTGAGCAGCTGAAAACTTCTGTAAATACTGGAACATCTGCTATTGCTGGACCTACTGAGAGACATATACCGTGGCATTATACTCTTGTAAGACGACATTATAGGCTGTCTGGGTGGTGATCTAGGAGGCATGAGTGGCTTGCTCTTCCCGTAGTCTCTGAACTTCCGACTCTAGCTGAGTCGTCTTGCTACTAGTCGAGGCTGTCTTTTTTTGAAATCCTAGAGTGGTATTCAAGACCCCCTCGTCCTTCTTTCCCAGACCCTGACAGTAGAAGTTATTTCTTCATGGTGAGAAGGTTGTGCCCATGTTCCTCGCCCTAACCCTCGGATCCGAAGTGTCGATCCTGGATATGATTTTAGACATCTCTTCCTCCTGCGTGTCCAACCATGTCTCCCCCACTATAGCAGTCCGCATCTCGTCATTAAGCTAATTCACATTCGCCTAATTGGATAGAAAAAAAATAATTAATAAAAAATTTTACATATAAATAAGTTAAAAAATTTGAAAACGTAATATGACTTACAATATCCTTTTAGGCGTCAGGATATATTTTCTCATACCTATAGACGTACCGGTTGACTTATAGATGTTCCCTGAACACCTCGTCCATGAACATAGCGAACGGTTTAGAACGGGTATGATGGTTTCTTGTGTTGCGTTGCTGGTTCTGAGCGTTTGCTCGAGAATCGGCCTTCAAAGAAAATAAAAATAAAATTTTAGCAAAATATTTTAAAATTGACTTAATTAATGACAATTTAACCAATTATTGTTTAATTACTTGTTTATGAGGATTGTTGAATTCTGATATCAGAAGTCAAGGCCACTCGTACTCCTTGTATTGGAACTCAACAAGGGTACAAGAACATGTGTTCTCGTACGTAATTAATCCAATGGGTCTACAACTCATTCTTCCACTCCTTGTATCTATATATAAAATAAAAATATTAGAAATATTATTAATATCACATACAATTTTGTTTTTTCATTAACTTCCCAACGTACATTCTCCCATGCATAACGTCCGCCTAGCTGTTCCTCAGTTGTTAGGGAATGTCAAACCACACCTGCATTTAACCATTTATTAGTTTAGTTTTTAGATAAATCAACAATATAATACATAATATTATTGAGGCATTTTGTAAACTCATCGACATCACGTTGTGGACCATGTCCTTAACCTCCTGAGGGACCTCGCCCCAGTTTGACTACAACATAAGGACTCTATCCCTAATGAGCGCTCCCACGCGGCTAGACTACGTCCTCGCCTTCCCGCCTGATACTATGTGGCCATCCCTATTAGTATCGATAACGATCCTCCCTGAGGTACTCACGGTCTTCTTCAGAGTCTTTCATGTGACGAGGCCTCTCTTCTTCCTTGTCGATTTGGCTCCAACGGTGCCTATCACATGATAAACCAAATTGATTATTAAAATCGTAGAACCTTTATGCCATTATAAGAAAACAAATTATTCCGTCTCTGTCGCCGATGATGATACCTTCGCAGAAATAAGATCCGTACAAAAAGGCACGAACCGGTAGACCGCTGATGGAGCCACTAGTGGGGGCAGTGGATAAATCGGCGTCCCTGAGTCATTGACTGTTGGTAAAGCCGGTATCATCCGTGGAAGAAACAGAAAAAGCGGCAGCACCTGAACCTAGATGACCCACCATCCGAAACAGTAGGTCGGCGCTTAGTGTATCTCAGGCATATGGGGTGCAGACACATCTGTCTGGGTCTGAGGCCACAGCTGTCTCGAGGACTAAGAGACGCACGGCTACCTCGATAAATAGGTGACGTCCGGCTGCCTCGATAAATGGGCAACGATCAGCTGCCTCAACGCTGTCTCCAGAAGGGTCGCACGTCTAGATGTCATTGGGGCCGCGAAACGACTTTTGAGGGTTGTAAGATGTTCTCTCAGACGATTCGGACCTTTGAAACCCTTTGCCGATGTAAAATTACAGCTCATCATGTTTAAAATATTAATTTAAACAAAACTACTGAAAATGTCATTAATATTTTAATAAATTATATTAACATGTAATCTTTAATTTTTATTTTATTTTTAATTTTTAATATTTTAATTAACAATTTAATATATTAACAATCTTTAATTAACATATTAATATATTAACAAGACTTTTTAATTTTTAATTTTAAAATTATCTGAATTTTTATTTTTAAAGTTGTAATAATTGTCATTAATATTTGTTAATTAATATTTCTAAGATCGAAAATACTATGATGATACTATCCGAACTTAATTTTTCATTTTAACAAACATACTAGATATTCTAATATTCTATAAACACATTTCATAGTAGATATCAATGCATTTGAACAAACATACTAGATATCACATAATTTGTCCATTTTAACACATACTACATATCAATCTACAAATGCATATCAAATATAAATCAACAACAAATTCAACAAAGCAGTGCAACAATTTGAATCAAAATCCCCAATTTGAAGCAAAACCCCAATTTGAATCAAAATTCCCAATTCCAATTAAATTCCCAAAATCAGCAAAACCGTAAAATCCCAAAATATGCAAAACCCTAATTCGAATATAACCTGTTGTTAGGGGTTTCGGTGGCGGTGCTGCTGCTAGAGAAAACAAAGGTGACAGTGCTGCTGCAAGAGAGAGAGGAGGAGGCTCAAGGACGGCCGGAGGAGGATGTGGAGGGCTCGAGGAGGCAGTGGAGCGTGGTCAGGAAGAAGAGGAGAGGAGGAGGCGGAGGAAAAAAATTCGATTTAGGGTTTCTGTTAGGGCGAGCCTAAGTTTTTTTATATAGCCTGAAGTATAGCCGACGACATAAAAAACTCGTCAGCTATAATAATGATTTTCGTCGGCTATACTAATAAACTCGTCGGCTATAAGTTTTTCTTATTTTTTATTTATTTAACTATAGCTGACGAATTTTCAATAATATCGTTAGCTATAGTACTTTTTATATTTATTTATTCAATTAATTTATTTGTTTTATAATCATTTTATTAACTATAGCCGACGAATTTTTAATAATATCGTCAGCTATAGTACTTTTTATATGTATTTATTTAATTTATTTTCAATTTATTTGTTTTATTATCATTTTATTTATTTAACTATAGCCGGCGAATTTTCAATAATATCGTCGGTTATAGTCTTTTTTATATTCATTTAATTTATTTTCAATTTATTTTATTTTTAAAATTTATTTTCAACTATCATCACCGAGAATTTATCGGAATTACGTGATTTTTCAACTGTAGACATATTTCACCATTCTGGTCATTTCTTATTTCATGACATTTTTTTGTTTGAAGCTTCTACGTATGATTAGTTTTTGAAACGAAACATTTACTTAATACTTGGTAAACAAGTTATACAACATTAGTATGCATGTTGTGATTGTGATGATTAAACTTGAGAAATGAAAATCCGACCGTTAGATCTGACCATCATGATAAAATACATGTATGAGAAAAAATTCATCTTGATCCGATAATGTTAAGGGTTCGATCCAGACGGTCAATCCTGTAAGTCAAACCCCTAAACGCCCTGAAACGGTCATTTGACCGTCTAAATTACGTATTTTGGCCGGACCTTCAACTGAAATAGTTTCAAATCGATCAGACGAAACCAGTGATATAAACATTTACTGAAAAAATAATCACTGAAGATAGAGCTATTCATAGGAAGAAATAATGAAAAATTGCAATGACCCCAACTATCGGCACCGAAAATTTACCGGAATTACGTAATTTTTCAACCGTAGACGTATTTCACCATTCTGGTCATATCTTATTTCACAAGTTTTTTTTCGTTTGAAACTTCTACGTATGGTTAGTTTTTAAAACAGAACATTTACTTAACACTTAGTAAACAAGTTATACAACATTAATATGCATGTTGTAATTGTGATGATCAAACTTGAGAAATAAAAATCCGACAATTATGATAAAATACATGTATGAGAAAAATTCAACTTAATCCGACAACGTTAAGGGCTTGATCTGGTCGGTCAATCTCGTAAGTCAAACCCCTAAACGCCCGGAAACAGTCATTTGACCATCTAAATTACTTATTTTGGTTAGACGTTCAACTGAAAATAGTTTCAAATCGATGAGATGCAACCAGTGGTATAAAAATATTATTTTATTTATTATCTAATAGCAGACGAAATATTAGGGTATTTTTCAGCTAAGGTTTAGGGTTTAGCCGACGAAATATTAGGGTATTCGTCAGCTAAGATAGTTTTAGCCGACAAAATATAGCTTATTTCGTCAGCTAAGATGGTTTTAGCCGACGAATTATAACATTTTCTGTCGGCTAAGAAGGTTTTAGCCGACGAAATACGACATTATTCGTCAGCTAAAGTCTAAAAAATACATAAAAACAAGCTGTTTGATGTGAAACATACCAATTTTCTGTTCATATATCACCAAATTTCATATACAATAACAGAAATTTGAATTCAACATATATAAACTATAAAACACATCCATTTTTTTTATTACAAATTAATGGATTACGTCCTCTAAATTAAAACTAATGCTCGTAATTGAAATCATCCGATAAGTCTTCTTCGGTGTCAAAATTAATTTATAGTAATCTATGTCTTTCCTCATCACCAGAGTTTTCATCTGTTTCTTGATTTAGATCAACATCAATAGACCTTGCCTCTTAATCACGAATTCAAACCGAACGACCTGCTTTAAAATTATTTAGGCGAACAGTAGAGGAGTCAGGAATGCATATTGCGCTGAGGTCTTGATACATAACATCTTCTTCCTCGTCTTCGGCCTTTCCAAGTGTAGCCATCCGGTAAATGTTTCGAAGGTGCACAAGGTTGACTACTTTCCACGCGCCACCCTTAGCAAGGTCGTCAAGATAAAACACTTGTTTTACCGATGTGGCAAAAACGAACGGGTCATCTTCGTAACAACTTGTAGCAGTGTTCACCGATAAAATCTCGTACTGATTGGTCTTCATGCTCTACACTAGTGTCAAACCATCTACACTTGAAGAGTTGCATTGTCATGCCTTGCCCATAAACGAGTTTCACTACTAAATCGAGAACACCGTAATAATCAACTCCATTCCGCCCACCATGCGCCATCACCTCAGAATTTTTTGTTTTTCGTCTGCTGTCTCTCTGTTCACATATAAATTACACGTCATTCACCTTGCACATTAGATAAACTCTTGACATTATCGGCTTCATCATTAGAAGTCTTAGTTCTTACGAACAATTTGGGTGACCATCAAATTGAATATGGTTCATCTGCAATATGTATAATTATGCAATAAACATAAATACGGACAAAAATAAAGAATTATGTACCCAGCCGCCAAAATAGTTTGCGAACTTCTTGTTGTGGTACTCGAGATCACCTTGAACGTCTGGACAGTATATATGGATGTCTCTCTAGTATTCAACTTTTGGACAATTAATCAATACCCACTAGTGAGCAATGACTAGCTCATGTGGTTGCAACTTGTAGGAGTCTGACAAAATTCTATAAACTTCAATATCACTGGAGGTATCTACCGGTATGGTTTGCGGAGTATTCTTCAATGCTCCTAAATACAACTTCATGTAGGTAACACACTCCTGCGTAATATAGGCTTCAGCTATACATCCTTCAGGGGCGGATTTAATAGCCAATAAGCTTTGTAGTTTTCAAGTTGCGTATAAATCAAGTTGCAAAGTGTTATGATTATATATTGAACATGTATAATAAGGAATTCAGGTGTAAAAACATAACTTTCTATGAGATACATCCAAGAAAGCAACAATTTCTTGGAAAGATGGATCATCAGGTGAGACTGATGTCAAAAACATTTGGAGGAAATATCCTCTCAAATTTACACATGATATAAATGATGTTCTCTTACATTTCCCGGAGGTCAGATTATTTCAATTTATGTGTGCATAACTTCTAAAAAACTCTTAACAACGCTACTAACGACTCCACCATATAACGGGGATGAAACGGTTGAGTGAAAACGGGGAAGAAAGGTTGTAGCAGAATATGAAAGTCATCACTCTTCAGCCCGTACATCTTATTGTCCCGGAAGTTCACACACAGGGTTATATTTTCTATATAGCTTGAAGGATATACTTCACACAACTCATCTACATGAAAAATTACGTTCTTCTGGTTAGGCTTCACAGTGTAAGGAGTTTGGGGTATTTTTTTCTTCCCTTATTTCAACCACAGATGTCTTCGTATATCCATTTTTAGATCAATACGTGTCTTAGGACCATCTTTCATCTTCCTCTCCAAGGTCAGCACTGTGCCCACCACACTGTAGCACACATTATTTTTTGTGTGCATCACATCTAGGTAGTGTCTGATTAACAACTTATTTCAGTATGAGAGTTCTCAGAATATGTTTTTTTGTGTCCAGAATTTGCACTTGTCGGGTCTTTCAGGTATTGTCGCCACAATATTTGGATGATAACTGAGTTGCCCAAAATTATATTCATTAAGCACTGCTAAAATTTCTTCCCCCGTCTATCTTTTGGGAGCCACACCATTTTCTACGATCTCATCAATTAAATGTCGACTTTGATCCGATTTTTCCTGATTCGATTCACTGCTACAATATTCCATCTTCTACCTCTCTCTCTCCCTCCATTTCAACTGAAGAACACGATAAAATTTAAAGAAAAAACTGAAGAACACGGCAACTAATCACCGTCTGCTGATTTACAAATGGACGATCAAGGCCGTTGATTTAAATCAACAGTGCACAACCAACAGAAAACGTACACCTCAACGTAAATGAACGACACCCTATCACAGAGATGCAAACGAACATTCACATGCCCCCGCCGTACGGGTCCCCGAATAATTTGATTTAAATGGGCTGTGAAGTTGCCAGATGTCAAAGTACTAGCCCCGCCGTGGGACACTGAACCGGCAATTCCTGACGACACGAACCGGTGGCCCAGCCGACAGCTGTTAAGTGCACGACGTAGCAGTTCATGACGTGGACACATCCACACCGTCAAATGCACCTCCAGCACTGAACCTCTTTAGCTCACAGAGAGACCATCAATGGCGGAGAGCTAAAGAATTCCAGCCAATTTTCCGGTAAAAAGTTAAATGACTGAGTAGTCAATTTCGCATACGACTCAGGTCAGAATCGAAGGTTTCAGCGTCGGAAAGTAAAAGATAAAAGGAGAGGAGGACAGGTGCTTTTGGTCTTTTTCTTTTGTATTTTCCGATTCGGATTTTGGCGGTCGGTTATTTATTCTTTATAGAAATCTGAATTAAACTAAACCCTTGCTTGAATGTCACGCTTGAAAAGTACATGATTACCTAATATGTCATACATCTGTGTATAGCACTAAGCTCCATCTGAAGCTTCTTCTTCTTCACTAAACGGCAGCGTTTTACTGTGAAAATGTCGGAGGCGAGAGGATCCAACTCGTTCCGTGACGAGCTGGCGAGTCTGTCAGGGGACGCAGGGATCCGTTACGCGGCGGCCGATCCTATCGGAATCTCGTCTACGGCGGTGGATTACGGCGCCGGGGAGTCGCCGGAGCAATCGGAGAGTTTGAAGGATCAGGTGAAGGGGTTTGCGATGGCGTGGGGGGAGATTCTGTTGGATCTGGGGAGAGGATGTAAGGAGATTGTGCAGCAGAGCTTTTTGACGGAGGACTCGTACATTGTGAGGAAGCTTGAGAAGCCCTGCGCCAAGGCGTCGGCCAAGTTGAGTTATTTGAATGAGTTTCTGCCGGAGGATCGGGATCCGGCGCACGCTTGGCCGGTGATTCTCTTTGTTTTCATTCTTGCACTTACAGGTAATACATTAGTGTTCTGCTGCTTCTTATGAGTTTTGAATGTTCATAGCTAAGTGCATTATGCAGTGATCGTACTGGTGATTACTTATCTAGTGTGTCCAAGGTTTAGAAATGTTTTCGGTAACACCATGTGCTGTAATTTTGTTACTCTTTTGGTTAGGGAGTTCTTGTGGTATTAAAAGTTGAATTTTTTTGCATGATCTTAGACTCATTCACTGAATGGCGTTGTTTCTCTTGTGAGAGATCATGCAGTCAGCAGGATTTTGATGCTTAATCTAGTAGGAATAGATTTTACTTGAAACATAGTTGATTCAACTGATTTGTATATATGAAAAGGAGTGAGGGATCATACAGGATATCCTTTCTGGTTCAAGAGTGACCATACCTGGGAAGTTTTCTAGTTTGCCTTCTTGACTCGTATGGATTATTTCTAGATGCTGCAACTTGGGTCTGTTACATTAGCTTAAACCTATGAGGATGTAATAGTTGGCAAAATAAGTACTTTGCGGTTCTTGGCACTGTGCTACCGAGCAACAGGAATCTTCTGAATATGGATGTGAGTGGTGATGTTAGCATACCAACTTTAGTCGGGTCTTGTACACATTTCGGCTGTACTAGTGTGGTGATTGCTGATAGTTTTGGTAAACTGATTAAATAAAAGGAAAAGTCTTTAAAAGAGAGAGTTATTCATATAAAAGAGTTATAATTCGCTTCTACATTTTTTCTTTTCTTCTTATGATGGGTTTAATTCTTGTTCCCAGTCATTGATTTGTATTTTGATTTTTCCTCAACATTATCGTGTCATAGAAAGTTATTCTACATAAGCCAATGTTTTCTTGTGAACTGAAGACTTTGTGAGTAACCTGAATTTGACTGCAATATGCTTATTCCAAAATGGTATAAGCTTGATATGGTTTGTAATATATTGCCAAATGTGTGCAGCTATAAGTATAAATACTGAACTCAACACCTTGGTTAGACAAGTGAAGAGAGTGCAAATGCATCCTCCCAGTGCTAGTCATGTACTACTTCCAGATGGAAGGCGATTGGCATATCAGGAGCAAGGTGTCTCAGCTAAAACATCTCGGATTTCACTGATTGCTCCTCATTCATTTCTTTCATCACGTCTTGCAGGTAACTAATGCTACATAGTTTGAGATGGCAGTGATATTGGGACCAGAATCTATGCTCCTGGTGAAATTCATACAAAGTTAACTCCCTTTGTTTTGTTTTTCGAAAATTTCCCCTTTTTTTAAGGTATGCCTGGAATTAAAATATCATTGCTTGAAGAGTTTGGTATCCGCTTGATCACTTATGATCTTCCTGGCTTTGGGGAGAGTGATCCTCATCCCAGCAGGAATCTTAATTCATCTGCATTGGATATCCTGTGTTTAGCCAATGGCATTGGTATTGAACACAAGTTCTGGGTACTGGGACACTCAAGTGGAGCCATGCATGCTTGGGCAGCTCTCAGATACATTCCTGATAAAGTTGCAGGTATACTATGTTAGTCATCCCTGTAAATTTGTTATAGTAATTTATTTACTATTTAGGTTGTGCACATGGTTAGCATTATGTTATTTAATTAACAAACCTTAGAGATCTGGACCTTATTTTATGTCCATCTATTGATTAGCCTAACTTTTACTCTCAATTCCTATTGCATTACTTGTTTTGGTACTTATCTTTAGTACATTTGCAGGTGCAGCTATGGTGGCCCCAATAATTAATCCCTATGAACCTGGCATGACTAAGGAAGAGATGAAAAGAACTTGGGAACCATGGGTTCTTAGAAGGAAAACAATGTACTTCTTAGCTCGTAGGTTTCCAAAATTTCTAACCTCTTATTATCGCCGACGGTTCCTATCAGGAAAGCATGACAGAATTGACAAGTGGTTATCTCTCTCACTGGGCAAGAGGGTAAGTTCATTATATTAAATTTCTTTGCCTTCTTTCTATAATGGTGATAGAAAATGAATCAACGCCAGCTTGAATTTTTCTCCCATGATGATTACATGGGGAATGCTTTGGAATTAGATTGCTTTTTCTTATAATGTTTGAGTCAGCTTATGATTAGTCATAGATTATTGTACATGTTCAGTTGTGTGCACGAGATACCAACTTTCAAAATCTTGACATGTGCAGGATGAAATTCTAATTGAAGAGCCAACAGTGGAACAGCATTTGCAAAGGGATGTGGAAGAGTCGATCCGCCAGGACAGTACTAGACCCTTTATAGAGGAATCTGTGCTACAAGTATCTAAGTGGGGTTTTAGTTTGGCAGATCTTCAGGTGCAGAGAAAGTGTCAACAAGGAGGAATTCTGACTTGGCTCAGGTCCTTTTACAGTGAGACAGAATGCGATCTGACTGGATTTCTAGGTCAGATACACGTATGGCAGGTTTGTGTGTATACTTTTCCTCGTTATATATGTTCAATTCTTTGTCATCCCTTATGACATATTCGCTTTGAGAACATATACCATCGCAAGGTATAAATATGCATATTCTTCAAAATAATGCAATATTCTAAGTGATGTTCTAGTTAAACATCAGATCATGTTTTCAGCTCCTGCTTTTATAAGTTTTGGAAGGAGATGGTGAAGCACACGTCTCAAATCCATAAATGCCAACCACAGATATCATTCATTTCATTCATAGTAAATTACTAAATATACTTGATAAGTAAATATGCACTCAGGAAAAAAACCGTCACTCTTGGCTTGAGGAATTTATGAATGCTATTTTTGTTTTATTATGATTTATGAACAGGGAATGGATGATCGGATAATCCCACCATCAGTGACTGACTACATTTCACGGGTTTTACCTGGGGCTTATGTGCATAAGCTCCCAAATGAAGGCCACTTCTCCTACCTGTATTTCTGTGATGAATGCCATAGACAGATGTTCACTACTCTTTTTGGAAACCCTCAAGGTCCAATTCATGTTCCGATTCAATTGGAAGGCAATTCCGAAGGGCTATCATCATCAAATGTTGATTCTGCCACGGAGTAACACATTCTCTTCTAATTTTTTCAGCTTAAAACTTCTGATGTAAATACCACAGGTTGCTCCCCTGCTCAGCGGAGCATGAAAGAAGAGCGTTCCAAAGTTTTGGAGGATCAGCACTTTGAGTTTTGACAACAGCTACTTAGAACATGATGCTGCTATTTACATGATCTATGAAACTGTTTGACGTCTCCAGCCGAAGCTTCTAGCTTTTGTGTGGCCAAAGAAAGGAAATCAAAGTTCTTTTTGAGAATATATATATGCCACAAAATATGAATAACACTGGGTCCGACATGTTATGCACTCACATTTACTCTTCTCTACATGGTACTTCATGTGCTGCTCTCAGTTTTATTGTAAATTCTGAAACAACCACCTTACCCCCTCAACCAGGACATGGTAGAGTCGAATGCTGGCTATGGAGGCCAGTAACAACCAACCGCATTTACATGTTTACCTGAGAACAACTGATCGACTAAAGAATTGGGAACCTTTCAATATCAATACAAATTTAACTTATTCCAGCTAAGCAAATTCATGGATTTAAAATTACAATGGTTCTGCCTCCTATATGTCGTCCGGTTATGAGAACCTCATGATATGAATTTGCTTCTACAGAAATTCTCCACTAATATATATCATAAGTTTTTATTCTTGCAAGAAAAAAGCACAATCTAATGTACACAAACTTGCAGTCAAGTCCTTAACATTAGAGAAAAAAACGAAAAATATTAACTGTAAATTCAAATACAGATGGCTATTAGTCCATCAATTTCATACAAGTGAACACAAAGAAAGTTTCTTTATGATCAGAACCCAGAACCCATCAAGCCTAGAATCAATAAACTCTTGATTCATAAACCACAAACGAATGGAATTTCACCAATTTCAACACATCTCTCAATGATAAAGCTTCATTCTTTTTTATGGGAAAATATAGATGGTTCTAGCTAATCCTCGGATTGTTTCCCTAATTACCCCTTTGCATATCAGAACAGTCAGATTCGTGTAACGATAGAGAAATACATAGAGGAAGACGGAGAGAATTGAAAAGGGAACTCACCATTTTGGGTGGAGTTTGGAGGGTCGAAGAAACAGTTGTGTTCGTGAGGCAAAAGGGTTTAAGGGGTTTTTCCTCCGACTGATATATCTGATGCGAAATTTTCCTTACAAAACCCCCGCCGACTCCACGACCAGAACTTACCTGCTTGCAAAAGAAGCCAACGAAAAGGTCCCAAATTATGACGTGGCAGTTTAGTTGAGAAGAAAATAGCTTTATTTTATTTTTAAAATATATATTTATATATATTTAGAAGGTCGAATTTATAACGTGGATAGCAAGAATACACTGATCAATTTGTAGATGATCACTTGAGCCAAAATTAGGATTTCAAGCTATAGAGTTTTGAGGATAAGTGCCTATAGATTCTTTGGCATTTTAACGTTGAGTAATTGGGATTGCCTTGCACGACCTAGCACCACGCTTGTCTTTGGTTTAAAAAGTTTTCTCTTTCGTGTTGGCCGACTTGCATTGGTTTCATAATGTTAAGTTAGCTTGATAAATAAATGAATCTATTGATATTTTTTTGGTTACAATGGGGGAGCTCAAAAGAGCTCAAGCAAAAGAAAAAAGAAAAATAGCTCAATCAGACAAGATGATCCTCTTTTTATGTTTTTGGCGTAGACAAGATGATCCTCTTTCATCTTACATATTTGTTCTTTGTATGAGAAAATTATCTCATATAATCCAATTTGTTGTGGACTATGGCTTGAAAACCTGTTAAGGCATCTCAATCTGGTCTCAAGATATCTCATCTCTTCTTTGTTGATGACCTCATGTTGTTTGTAGAAGCTAATTATCATCAAACTTATGTTCTTAAAACCTATCCTGATGGTTTTTGTGCTCTTTTTGAAAACTCTTTAATTTACTGCTCTCCAAACATTCTTAAAGTTTCTGCTGCTTTTATTAGTGCTAAGTGTGGTCCCTCTTTACCAATGACTCAATCCAAAGCAGATTGACTAATTGGAAAAACAAGACTTTAAGCATGGCTGGTAGGCTTACCTTGGTGCAGTTTGTTGCTTCATCTATTCTCAATTATGCTATGCAAACTGCAAAGTTTCGTATAAGTGTTTTTGATAGATTAGATAAGCTTAATAGAGATTTTCTTTAGGATGGAAAAAAAATCTACGTTACATGGGACCTACGTTACATGGAAACAGAAACAGAAGCGTTTTTTTAAATTTGTTAGAAGAAAAGCGTTTTAGAAGCGTAGAAATAAAATAATTATATATATATATATATATATATATATATTAATAAATAAATATCATGATATTTTTAAACGTTTTTTAATTATATTTTTTTAGATACTAACATCACTGATTTAAGAGTGTACTTATTTCTCCATATTTTCAAAATTTCCCTTTAACCCCTTCAATAATATAAGCTGAAGAAGAAGCTAAAGCCCAAAACCTTCTCACAAGACGAATTCATCGAGGTAATTTTCCTGCAATTTTGAATTTCTCTCCTTTTGTTTATCTTCTCTTTCACAAGAACAAATGATGGATTAGAAAGAAATCTGATCAAACTCACATATCTTAAATCTTTTTGAGACGCGTTTTATATTCTGCTGAAACGCACTTCCAAATCGGAAGCTCATGCTTCCGTTGCACTTCCAAATCAGAAGCTCGCGCTTATTGTTTGTCAGCCTAAACAACTTGGGGGTTTGGGAATAAAAAAGACTGCTGATATGAATATATCAAGCTATGCTTGCAAAGATTAGTTGGAGAATGTTTCAGCATGACAAGGGTTTCCAGACCACTATGTTTACTGAAAAGTGTCTTAAAGATTGCAGTATATTTGATGATCAGTATTCTCCTCCTTCTGGTTGATCTAATACATGGAGAGGTATTGCTCATGGAGTTGTTTATCAGAAAGAATTTAAAATGGTGAGTTGGAGATGGTTATTCCATTAAGTTCTGGTATGATCACTGGTTAATTTCTGAGGCCCTAATTAATTTTGCTATTCCCATTGCTACCATTAATAGAAATGCTAATGTTTCTAATTTTTGGAAATTGGAATGATGATGGTTGGGATATTCCTATGCTAAAAGATGTTGTCCATGATGATATTGTTAATCAAATTATAAATGTGCCTACTGGCTTTGAAGATTGTGGGGCTGACACTTAGATTTGGGAAGCTCCTGCTAATGGTCTGTTCTCTGTTAAATCTGTTTCCAATTCCTCCTTTGAATTTTCTAATACTAGTGGATCTCAATGGAAGTTAGTTTGGAACCTAGATATCCTTTCCAAATTTAAGACTTTTCTTTGGACTGTTGCACAGGAAACTTCTAACTAATGTTCAAGGAGTCACCAGAAATTTGTACAGTGATGCTTCATGCCCCATTTGCCATTATGCTGATGAAACCCTCTTGCACTTATTTAGAGACTGCCCTTAATCTATCCACATTTGGAGAGCTTTTTCTAAACCTGGTTCTGTTTCTAACTCTCTCTCTTCAGATTGGAATGGTTGGATTAATGCTCAGCTTCACTGTCATTTTGTTGTTAGATATGGTATCAAAGGGTGCAGCCTTTTCATATTTGTTTGCTGGTATATTTGGAAGTGGAGAAATAAGCAAGTCTTTGATGTTAATTTTGTCTTGCCTACCTGCTTTGTGAATCTCATTTGGAACTATGTTGTTGAGTGGAAAAAAGCTCAAAATAGAGCTAGCTAGTGCTTACACTATGTATAGTTATTCTATGCTGTCATGGAAAATGCTGGAGTTATTAGGGATCATTGTGGTTCTTGGATTGATGGGTTTCAAATTAATCTAGGTATTGGTGATGTTCTTGATGCTGCTGAGGTCTGGGTCTTACTTTATGGTCTAAAACTTGGTGCTAATTTACAGTTCTCAAATTTAGAGATTGAGTCTGATTCTGCAATTTTAGTCAACTTGATGCAAAGTTCCAACCTTGCTCTCCATCCTTTGGGTTCCTTGATGATTGCTGCAAAATCATGTCTAAAATGGAGAGTACAAAGCTCAGTTATATCTTTCGAGAGTGTAATATGATTGGTGATGTTTTAGCTAAGAGCTGTATCTCTCATGACTTGGGTCTCATCAAATTTGAAGATCTCCACATGCATGTTGTTCAAGCCTTTCTCGATGATTTGAGCTCTGCTGTTAGAGCCAGGAGATCTGTGTCCTGCTCTAATGTTTTGTTTCGTTTGAATCTATTGATAATTTTATAGCATATTCACAGCAAATTGTAAATAAACTCAATAAAGTTCAGAATTTTCATGTACATTTTGGTGTTATTTCCCATGAAGGGTCCTACTTTTTGTTATAGATGTAATTATGGATTCGTTTGCTTTAGGTTGAAGGTCTATTTTCTCATGATGTTTAGAACCTTTGAACACTTGAAACAGATTACGAATCCTATCAGAATTTGTCTGGTGTACAGATGTGTATCAGTGTAAACCATATATACAACTAAAAGGGAAGGGAACGCAGGGGGTGGTGGGCTATGCATATCTGCACAGCATAATTTTCCATCATATCATATCATACTAATGTTCTGATCGATGTGCATTGAGCAATTTTGTTGTCATGAAAACAAATCATTATATTCAGTTTAGTGTGCCAGCAAAAACTTACTGTTATATGGCTCCCCTTCAAGAGCAAATTGCCGAATTGGGATTGTTGGACAGTCTACTAGCTTGAGATGGAACCCTTAACTTCTCTAATCCTATCTCCACTTGGTATACAGGAATCCTATCTCCACTTGGAGAAAATCTTTGATGGTGAAGTTCTATTACTATGCGAAAAATGTTCCCTCGATGAATATAATTATTCCATGCCAAATCAAATTTAAAGAAAAAACCTTGACAAGTTACCAACCGTAGCTTGCTTCTCACATCCCCCTTCTATTTTGCCATAGCAACACAGTCAGGCGAGTTAGCATCGGCTGCATCTCAAAGACATGACAAGCAGAGGTCAACCCTCTTGGACACCTGCAAAAGGTGGCAATGAACATAGAGGAAGCCGGGTCACATCAAGAGACATTGCATCCCATACAACTCTAAAACACAGAAAGGAGGGGGCAGGACACCCAGGAAGAACTGCAGAAGATGAAGAACCTTCAGGATGAGCTGAAAGAGAATGAGAGCCGAATTAATGGCGATGTAACCAGGTATGAAGGTCATGACGTCGACGACGATGATGGCACAGAAGCACAAGAACTCTTGGTTGCTGCAGGTGTGCTTAGAGGAAATCCATTGGTGCATAAACGTGAGGATATGGGAGGATGATGTGGTGTTCAGAAACCAGAGCCGTGGTGAGACAGACTCCTATGCGCTTCATCAATGACACAATCAGGAACGATTTCCACAGAAAATTTCTGAATAGATTGATGAATTGATTATGTAAGTTGAGAAACCATGAAAACCTATTGCTTCAAGCTGGTGAGATTGATATTGTTCTAGTAACAAATTTGAACTGAATTGTAACCTGTTTATGAATCTGGCAGCAACAGATTGTTTTCTGAATTTGAAAACCTACTATCTGGCAAGACAATTATGCACCTTTATCCCAACATCGAGTTAACAACCCATAAATTAAATACATATATTATTCACCAAGTCAAGAAATCAAGTAAAAATCAGTAAAACTATTCTATGAATTGGGTCCTGACATATATCACCATGCCAACTATTGCCAAGCACCCCAGATAACAGAAAGTATAGAATCAACAAATATGAATAAATAATAGCCTGCAGCAGCATGACAACCCCTGCAACCAATTTTAACCCACACCAATTCTTGAGGATCAACAATTTAAAGGAATAAGTAACCTTTATTTCTTCGTGTAATGTCTGCTGGCTATAATCAACTTCCAACCTCAACACTGCTTGCTTTGCTTTCTGTAGTGATTAAAGTTATATCCACCTTTGGCGGACCAGAATGCCGCCTTGGTCTGGCTGGTGAGGCTGGGAATGAAAGCCGTTTTTTAACAGACTCGGTATCCTTCTCAGTGATCCCATTCTTTTCTGCTGGACTCTGCAACCTGGACTTGGCTCTTGCAGATTTAGTTGGTACCATGTAACTCGGAAGTGATGGAGAACTGTCCATGCTTTCATCATCCCTTACTGATGAGCCAGCAATGCTGTGCCTCCTAAACTGAACTGACTGCACACTGGCTATGCTCTTTGTGTCTTCATCTGGGGTACGAACACTACCCCTCGGGATTGGTGATGGCTTCAATTTTCGAGCTACTTTTGTAGAACCTGGCTTTGAAGGAGTTGAAGGTGACTGAAATCCAGGGTGGCTTGGCTTTTCACTGGCTGTAGGGGATTGCTTATCGGAATTGAGGAGGTATCGAGCATATGACTTGTTGATTTCTCCGGGGGAAATGCTGCAAGCAATTACACTCTTAACAGATGAGCGGTCCCCATGGATTTCTTTATCTGTTGTGCCACGACTCTCCCATGGCCGGGCAGCCATCCACCGTTCCAACCAGCTCCAACCCCAGGTGGGATTGCTTGGATCCATGAACATTGGATTTAAAGCTTTTGCAGAATTTTTCCCATTTTTCTGTAGTGAACCAAGGTTAAAACAAGAATGAGGTGCATTTAAGATTCAGGAAAATTGAGAACACACACACTTATATAGGTATGCAATCAAGGTCTCAAAGGTGGGCTTCTATAGGTCTTGAAAATTCACTACATTCATTTCATTACCCCTTGTACAATTACAAATGTAAGTTCACTTAGCTGCACTTATTGAACCCTTTCATCTCAATGCATACACTATATGAGCTCACACGGTTGGTACTTGCCTACTTGGTAATAACCAAGTGTATGCCTTTTTACTCCAATTATGGAAGGATCTGTGATAAAGTGAAACTGGCAACCTAACTTACAGTTATAACAAAACAAAGATGAAGCAAAAAAGGGCAGGCCAGGTGAACAAGGCTGGAGGAAATAGTCCTGAATTATGCAGAATAGTCCTGGAGGGTTTGCGTACAAAAATTTGGTTTCAGACTTGTAAAGGGTAACCAAACTCAGTTAACCTAAAAGCCTAGTAATTCAGTAATATGACAATTAATCTCATATGACTTTCATCACTACACCATTACCCAGGACAAAGATAATGTATGTGATATTATAGGATTAGGATTACCTGATGAGAGAAGGCATAAGCTAGTGCTCTTTCCCTTCTCATTGCTGCTTCATGCTTGCTTAATAGGTTTGCTTCAACTTGCTCCTTTGACTGCAAGCTATCATCCCATTCATCCCCAAGCTGTAACAATGTTCAAGACGAGTTAATAGCTTCGAAGAATAATTATCTGGATACAAGTTCAAAAAAAATTCTTTAGCTATGGCTGAACTAGAGCATTTTCCACCTGCCGGAGGAAAGTTTTGAACCCAAAGCCTATAATTTAATTAGTAAAAGAAAATTTTGGAAATTAAGATTGAATCAAACTAAAGTTAGGAGGTTTCAGTTACTGTGGAAAGCAGTTAAAATTTTCAACCAATTCCAACCAAGTGGCCTCATAGATACAAATTATAAAACGTTAAAAGTAATAAAACACACCTGCAAAGTCTCTTTTGCATGTTTAAGTAGGAGTTGTCTTTGGAGAGCCTGGTTCTCCTCTAACATTCTGATCCTCCTAGACCGTATTTGAGCTTGCACACGAGATAGAGTCTGCATGCATTTGAGGGTATTTGTCGCTTGTCGTTTCACAACAGATCCCTCGATCAGTGTTTTCAGCCTCACTAGCCCTCTTAAAGCCCTCAGCGCTCTTCTCGCCTGAAAAGTTCAGAAACTACTCATGAAGTATCTAAAAACGGCCTGCAAGTTGCATTTTTATCAACCAAGATCAATGGCGTAGCTACACAAGGGCTCCGGTGGGCTATAACCCATCCCAAATTTTAGTTCTAAATGCTAAAAAATAAAATCTAGCCCACCCCAAATTTCTAAATTTAGTCCATATGTTATTAAACTTAGTCGGTTTCTAACATAGAAGGAAATTTTTTTAGCTCATCCCAGTATAAAATCCTGGTTCCGCCATTGACCAAGATACTCTTAAACAATAACATAAATATGTCAAAGACCGATTATGCAAGGTAAATACCAGGTATCCTCGGAATGCTGTTTGAATCTTGGTTGCTGCCACTTCCTCCCTTGATTTTCCAGTATATTGAGTAATTGTGGGCAATCTGACAACCTCCAGGGCAGCTTGAGCCGGAGGAGGTGCAGGAACCTCTGGCTCAACTGTTGCCATTGCGGTGACTACAACAGGGTAAGCATGATTTTGCTGCTCATTCACCGCATTGGTCAATTTCACCTCTTCTTGTGGAGGAAGAGGTGGCAATGTGGGTGGTGGTGCTAAAGAGGTGGACTCGAATTGTGGCTGTTTTTGCTTCCCAAACCATTTATTCTTAGACTTACCTGACCTCTGCAAAAAGAGTTGCTCGTATTAGAAACCTTTAAAAGAAGTACACGGTGCTAGCCAAATTGGATCATATATAAACAAACCTGTTCTTTCTTCTCTTTGGAGTCAGGACTGAGAGCTTTCTTGACTGAAGAAAACCAATTTCCTTTCCTCCCCATCTCCTTATCATTCCCCTGATGCACTCCTTTGGAAAACAAAAACCAATTTATATTTCAGAAATCACTTGCGTAGAATTAGCAATATCAAAAAACTGCAAATCCCTCAGAATAAACACTTTTAATGATGAAATAAATCCCATAAATACAAATCTGTGGGGAACAAGAAAAAGAGAGAGTTTTTCCTAAAATTACATGCTTTCTATAGTTTGAACAATCATAACTCTCATGAGTCTTATCAAAAAGAGAACTGCTAATAAATTTCTAACCAACAAAATAGCTAAACATTGACTGGCCATATATCAGAGAAGTTCTCAACCAAAGTTGAAAACAAAACTTCGAAAGACAAAATCCACAGTCTCCGCTACATTTCCTACCCTCACTCAACAAATCAATCAATAAGGAAATCTCTCCAGAGTAATTAAAGGCTCTCAAGGTAGCTTCCAAATCAACATGGCAGAAGAGCCAAATGTCAAAGACTCCCACTTTAGTCCAAATTTAGCAACCCAATTCAAAACTGTACAAGAATTACAATGAAAACCCAGCATTTGACAGCAACCATCGAGTGAAAACAACTGGTATGCCTGAAAGAACAAACCTTTGAACAAAGTGTGGCAGATCTCAAATGGCCCCTCTCCTGTTCTTTTCTTCTTCAGGAAACCAACAAAAGGGGACTTCTTCAATTCAACAGACTTGAAGAAGACTAGAAGCAACCTCTAATAATAGACCAAACTCTCTCTATTACTCCATTTGTAAAGGAAAAAAAATCAGATCTTGACACACAAGAACATTTCAAGGCAAAGGATTGGTATGGTGGTAGAGATCAATATATGATATTGAGGGGAAATGAAAGCCCCAGCTGGGTTTTGCTAGTCTGACCCCACTCTCTCTTCTCGGTTTGCGCAAAAAGTGGGCCCCACAGATTTAACAGAAACCTTATGATCTTTGGTGGATGATGGATGGATCAGATGCCTCTGTCCCCGACAGTCAGATCCTCCTTCCTTTTCAAAGTAACGACCTTTTACCGTAGCAGTTTGGTCAAAGCAACTGACTGTGTTACTGTTACTGGTCTTGCGGCTATCTGTTTGTTGGTCTTGTCCTATCACCGACCGTTACAACGTAAGTAACACCCCCGCCATTGTTGCATACTTTTGTTGGCTTTTACTTATCGTAGTCTTGTGGAGGTTTTAAAACGTTTAGTGCGACTTCATTAGAATGAACAAACTTAAGCTTATAGTGCGATTTCATTTAGAATGAATAATCTTAAGCCTATAATGCGTCATTGCATTTTTGTTTAGAGTAAAAATCTAAAATGGTTACTTAACTACTGCGAAAGGTACTTTTTGGTACAGAGAATTTTATTTACTTGAAATGATACTTAGTATTACTCTTTTACATGACATAGTAACTTCCTTAGTTTTTCTGTTAAGCCGTCTACGTGACATGTATCTGAATAGGTTAAATATATTACTATGAAAGACATTTTTGGTACCATTTTTCTATATGCTAATTAAAATAAAATATACTAATTAAACTTATAATATATTATTATTACTAGCATTCATGCACACGAGTATGAGAGTGGAAATGCACGCTTACGCGTGTGAATCTTGTTTTTGTGTTCTATAGACAGAATGACTCTAGAAACTCCAAACTATTATGCATGTGCAGGAAGAGCTGCACTGAGCTTGATTGCCTAAACTTTTGATGCTGGTAAATGATAGGTACCAATGATGAAGGTTCTATTCAATTTCTTAATGGAATTACTATGAAAAAAGGTTCTTTGCATTTGAACAGTCATGCAATCAAGAAAGAGAGCACAAAGAGTCATGCAATCGAGAGAGGGAAGAGTCATGCAATTAAGAAAGAGAGCATGAAGCATAAAGAATAGAACTTCACTAGTAATTTTGTAGAGGCAAGCTCTTAAAAAAGCAATGTATTAGCCTTGCTAGGCCTTGAGAAGAAATCATATACATTTCTGACAACACATATGAACACAATATATAAGAAAGTTTTCAGAGTAAAAACAACATAATAGGATAAAGTGGAGTAAGAAATAGCTAAGCGAGAATAATTTTGTTTTTTAATTTCTGATAGCCCAAGTAGATCAAACCATCGTTCAAGCTCTATTCTTCTCTAGTATATCTTACTTGCAACAATAAAATTCGAGTACAAATATAGCAAAATAGGATAAAAGTGGAACAATAAATTGCTAATCAGTTTGTAATCTAATTTTTCATAAAATGTTGCTGCATAAGGCAATCTCCAAGTCTGCCATTTAATCCATGAAGCCTTTGCGATACTTTTTCCATCATCAGCATCCTTGAATGAGGAACTTCACATCAACCTAATGTAATCCAGAATCTAGATAAGATAGTGAATACACATTATGACCACACAAAAGGAGCAACATACCTCATGACAAATACAAAATACTTCCACAGATTCATGGCGCTGAAAATCTTCTGAGATATAAGGTAAGCTGGGGAAACGAATTATGAATAAACCATATATCGAGCTATCCTTGCATTGTATAGGCCAATGTCAAAATGAACCACCGCTATAAGTTGTGAAGCACACCAGGACATCATACCTTGAGGGGATAAAATTTCCAAAATATAAGGGGATGGAATGCCAGCATTGTTGTATATACGGAAGAGAGAAACTCATCATATGCATTAGCATTGTCTAAAGATATAAGGGGTAAATAAAAGTAAATTATTGAAGACAAATTAGCTTGACCCATGATTAGTATTGTCACTTGTCTACCCATTCTGAGAAATATTCGTTTCCACACTTTTTGATATGCATATGGATTGCTCTCTGCTTTGCACTTGTAATCTGCCTCCTCAGAACTTCACCCTCTTGTTGTAATTAAACAAAAGGGAGGTTATAGGTTGTTCCCTGGATCATGTTCTAAGGTCATACATTTACAGTAGACAATGAAAAACACACAAAACACCACAAATTTAAATCCGCGTTATCCACCAATTTAATCAAAAACGGAAGAAAAGATATGATAATATATCAAAAGCAGATATACTGAACATCTCTTTCTCTTAACACAATAAGGAAACTCATGAATCCAGAACTAAGAATCATATAAACAATGTACCTATTGTCATATCAAATCAGAATCATTGCCAGCACAAAAATACCTTGCAACCAGAACATCAATGGTTTGATTAGTTTGACTCTACAAACTTATGACAAGAAAAACAAAAAGTTATATGCAGAACTTTAAATTCACAACCCATAACTAAAAATATACTAATACCAATATCAGTCCCAAACCTCAATCGATTAACAGTTCCCATAACTAACCTTACAAAAGCAGTCATGAATACAGTGAAACAGTTTCCAAATGAAGCCAAAATTCTTGGCAAAATCATGAAAGATTCAATCGCGAAAGGAAAAAAAGGTGAATCTCAAATTCAATATACAACAGAATTCAAAAATTGCCCACTGACAAGCTAGACCACAACCAAACAATGAAACAAATTGGCAGGGAGCAGCAACCACTGTTTTGACCTGGGTTTAACCCAGGAAGTCAATGCCGCTTTACACAATGAAATCAGCATTCGATTACAGTCCAAGTTAGAAACATATGGTAGCATGAGAAAAAACTTAGTTACCTGGACTTCAAGAAATTCATCTCTTGAAGAGAACTGAAAAGACCTGAGCACAACCGCCTTCATTTTACTTCTGAAAAAGAAAAGAAACAAATTAGAAATCAATTACCCAACGATCATAGCCAACCTTATCCAATGATCAATAACTCAAGTGAATGATACGTTCGCAATTTTCACCTCATACTGGTCTGACTTTGCAACCTGCTCTTTGTTGTTTCTTTCTCTTCTATATTTTGGTACACAGTAGATATGAAGAGGGATTTGTACTCCGTTGTGGTTATGGCAGTTTCCTATTGAGTGTAAAGATTTCTCAACAGAGATCAACAACACTTTGATCTGGAGATGAAGCTTGCATTTTATTGAATGAAAGACTGGCTTATATAGCAGCCAATTACACAGAAAGGGAAACATGCATTATCCACGTTAAACAACCTAAACGTGGCTTTGAGGTCTAAGACCAATTCAAACACTAACAGCACTAACAACACATCCTAATAACTAGGACATTCATTATTAACAGAATGAGAAAACGTGGGTGAACTCTCGAGTGAACTCTCGAGCAAGTAAACCCAGCAGCAGCTTCACATATCCTCCCTTAAACTGAATTGCAAAGACAGCAAACAGTTTACTCCAACTTTGAGCACAAACCCAGCTTATCACGCAGCTTCACAAATGACTCAATCTTGAGAGGCTTTGTCATAATGTCTAAGACCTGTTCTTGTGTATTGCAGTGCACCAGTTCAACAGTTCCATCCTTTGTTAAATCACGCAAAAAATGAAACCTCACATCTATATGCTTACTTCTCCCATGCATGACTGGATTTTTTGAAAGTTTTATGGCTGAACTGTTATCACAATAAATTGTTGTGCATTTACTTTGAGTATGTCCAACTTTTTCAAGTACTCTCCTCAGCCATACTCCTTGACACGCACAGTATGTTGCTGTAATGAATTCGGCCTCTGTAGTTGATAGGGTCACGACTGGTTACTTCTTTGATGACCATGAAACTGCTCCAGTTCCAAGAATAAAAACAAATCTTGAAGTACGCTTCCTGTCATCAATGTCCCCTGCATAATCGCTATCTGTATACCCTATCAAGCTTTATTCTCCATCTCTTTTATAAGCAATTCCCAACTCAGCTGTGCCCTTCAGGTATCTAAGGATTCTCTTCGCAGCTAACAAATGAAGTTCTGTGGGTTTCTCCATATATCTGCTTATCAAGTTGACTGAGAACATCAAATCTGGTCTCGTTGCTGTCAAGTACATCAGGCTACCAATTATCTGCTTGAACTTTGTAGTATCTACAGCAGCTCCTTCCCCATCTTTTGACAACTTAAAACCTGGAACAATTGGATTTTTCACTGAGTTGCTATCTGACATCCCAAAACGCTCTAACACCTCATGTGCATACTTGTTTTGATTAATGAAAATCCCTTGCTCTTGCTGTATAACTTCAACCCCAAGAAAGTACTTCATTTTGCCAAGATCAGTCATGGCAAATTCTTTCATCATCGATTGCTTAAACTTCATAAACATGTTCTCATTGTTGCCAGTAAAGATTAAGTCATCTACGTAAAGACATACAATGAGAATGTTACCTGCATCTTCAATCTTCACAAACAGTGTATGCTCACAGTAGCAATTCTCGAACCCCTCTTTGATGAAATATCCTTCAATTCTGCTGTACCAAGCTCGGGGAGCTTGTTTGAGTCCATACAAAGCCTTTTTAAGTTTATAAACTTTATCTTCTTCTCCTTTCTTTTCAAATCCTTGCAGTTGATCGATAAACACAGCTTCATTTAATTTTCCATGCAAGAATGCGCTTTTCACGTCCAACTGGTACACACTCCATCCCTTTTGTGCTGCTAAGGCAAGAATGACTCTGATAGTGTCCCATCTAGCCACCGGAGCAAATACTTCATTGTAATCAATCCCATGTTTCTGTGAATAACCATTTGCCACAAGACGAGCTTTGAACTTGTCAACTTCACCCTTCTCATTAAGCTTGGTTTTGAAAATCCATTTCACCCCTATTCTCTTTGCTCCTTCTGGTAAGGTTGTCAATTCCCAAGTTTCATTCTCTTCGATAGCCTTAATCTCCATTTTCATGGCCTCTGTTCACTTGGAGCTTCTCACAGCCTCTTCAAATGTCACAGGATCTCCAAGTGCAGTAAACATCATCAGATTTTGTGCCTCATCCTCTTCTGACCACCCCTCACCGGACACATAATCTTGCATCCACACCGGTGCTCTCCTGTTCCTCCCTTCAACTGGACTCGCAGGACCTTCTCTATTTGACTCACTAGATGGTGAGTTGGTGACTCCTCCTTCTTCCTCATTCGTATCTTCTTCTGCTACTTGATCATGTTGATTATCTTCTTCTTCCACATCACCCCACTCTAAACTGTCTTCATTCTTCTCATCATCACTTCTATTCCAATCCAATGACTCATTTTCAGCAAATACCACGTCTCTGCTGATCACAATTTTTTAAAAAATAGGATTGTAAAGTCTGTAAGCCTTCGACTCTTCACTTACACCTAACAAGACACACTTCATGCTCTTATCATCCAACTTAGATCTTCTAGCATCTGGAGTATGAACATAAGCTATACACCCAAAAACCCTAAAGTAATCAACACAAGGTTTGTTGCCACTCCAGGCTTCTTCAGGTGTCACTGCTTTCACAGCCAAAGTTGGACTTCGATTCAAGATGTGTACAGTCCAATTAACAGCTTCTGGCCAAAATTCTTTAGGAACTTTCTTTTCTGATAACATGCATCACACCATGTTCATTATGGTGCGATTCTTCCTCTCTGCCACCCCGTTTTGTTGGGGTGTGTAGGCAGCTGTGAGCTGCCTGGCTATACCATTCTCACTACAGAATTGACTGAACTCCTTCGAATTGAATTCGCCACCTCTATCTATTCGTAAACAGCAAATAGACTCTCCATTCTCTTTTTCAACTGCAGCTTTGAATTTTTTAAACACCTCAAAGGCCTCTGATTTCTCCATCAAAAAATAGTTCCAAGTCTTTCTACTATAATCATCAATGAAATTGAGTAGGTACCTCTTGTTGCTATGTGATTCAGGCTTAATAGGGCCACATATATCAGCATGAATCAACTGAAGACGTTTGGAGGCTCTCCATAGACTTTTCTTGGGAATAACTTCTCGGTGTTGCTTGCCCACCAAGCAATCAGGACACACTCTAGCTGGAGCCATGAGTTGTGGGAGACCTTGCACCATGTTATTGTAGGAAAGAGTTCTTAAGCCTTTAAAGCCAAGGTGGCCAAATCTGCTGTGCCATAGCTGTGTTATGTCTTCTGTAACAGTTTGGAAGCAAACTGTGGTTTGAGGTAGCACGGATGCCAACACAACGAACATTCTATTAGCAGTCATTTTGGACTGCATAATTAGTCCCCTCCTTGGATGATAAACTTTGCACAAGCCAGTCTTAATCAAAATAATAAGACGTTTTTCTTGTAGCTGACCCACGCTTAAGAGGTTGTTCTTTAAATCAGGCACAAAATAAACTGAGGTGATTACCTGAGTTAAACCATTCACTTGCAGTCTGATATTGCCTTTTCCCATCACCATCATCCTTGAGTTGTCTCCAAGTCTCACAGATTGCCTGAACCCTTCATCAAAATCCGAAAACCACTCCTTTGTACCACACATGTGGTTACTGCAACCAGAATCCAGAAACCATACATTCTCTCTGCTTGAGTTGTTCATCTTAACATAAGACATCAGTAGCATCTCTTCATCCTCATTTAATTCTGCATAATTTGCCTTTTTTCCCAACTAGGGCATTCATATTGAAAGTGCCCTAGTTTGTGACATTTGAAACACTCTACGAAGTCTCTGGAGATAGTTTGTCTGCCTCTACCTCGCCCCCTTCCTCTGAAACTTCCACGTGCTCTACCTCTGCCTTCAAATCTGTACTCATCAGAAATCTTCAGAGCTTGTTCTTCCTCTTGATGTCCTTGCATTCTTTACTCATGGACCAGCAAGCTGCTTTGAAGTTCATCGATGCTCATAGTGGTAGGATCGTTTGATTCCTCAATTGAGCATACCACATAGTTGAATTTTGACGTCATGGATCTTAAAATCTTTTCTACGATCACGTTTTGCTCCATTCTTTCTCCTTAAACCTTCATTTTATTTGCAACAATTAAAGTTCTGGCAAAGTAATCATCTACTTTCTCTCCTTCCTTCATGCCAAGAATTTCAAATTCCCTTCTCAAGGCTTGCAGTTGAGCTCGTTTGACTTTGGTAGAACCCTGGTATTTTTGGCGCATTGAATCCTAGATTGATTTAGCAGTCTCTTTGTTCAAGATCGTCTCCATAATCGTCCTGTCTATGGATTGGAAGAGATAATTCTTGACCTTCAAGTCCTTCAGCCTAGCATCTTCAATGCCCTTTCGTTGAGCCTCAGACAGCACCACCCCATCGGCAACAGCTGGTATTCCTTCTGCAATCAGATTCCAGTATTCTTTTGACCTCAGGAAATTTTCCATTAGCATAGACCAATGGTCATAATGACCATCGAATCTAGGTATGGCAGGTTGAACAAAATTGAGATCCTTCGTATCCGTTGACATCTCAAACTCACGTGTTTCTCTCACACTCAAACACTATCTCTCAAAGAAAAAAAACTGCAGTTTCTTTCAGTTTGAAGCACCTCTCACACTCTTGATCAGGCCCCGTGAGGAGCTCTGATACCACTTGTAAAGATTTCTCAACAGAGATCAACAACACTTTGATCTGGAGATGAAGCTTGCATTTTATTGAATGAAAGACTGGCTTATATAGCAGCCAATTACACAGAAAGGGAAACATGCATTATCCACGTTAAACAACCTAAACGTGGCTTTGAGGTCTAAGACCAATTCAAACACTAACAGCACTAACAACACATCCTAATAACTAGGACATTCATTATTAACAGAATGAGAAAACGTGGGTGAACTCTCGAGCAAGTAAACCCAGCAGCAGCTTCACATAAAGATCGTGTTCCACTTTTGAAGATGGTGAGAGATCGTGCGACCGCGATCTTCTTTGCTTTTTGGTTTCCCTTTGTTTCCTTACTCTATTCCACTTTTTAGTCGAATCTCTCTTTCCGTTTCTGGGTTTTGTTACCGAAATGACAATATCACCCTTCAATGAATTTGCTGAAGAATAATAAAGTTGTGTTTTTTTTGGAATTCCAAAAATTTAACCTTTCCGGACTATTCTGAAATTTGATATGTTTTTATTAATAGAGATTTGATCCATATTTTTTTACATAAAATATATAGGTCTCCAAGTTTGTTATATATATATATATATATCAAGGTTCTAAAAGTCGCTAGTCGCTAGTCGGTCGGCAGACCGGGGACTAGCGAGTAGAGGAGTAGTCGGGGGAGTAGTCGGGGAGTACTCGGTTTTTAATTTTTAGATTTATTTTTATTTTTAAAACATATAATTAAATATAATTTTTTAAAAGATATTATAATGTCCAAAATAATAAAAATAGTCAATAAAATGCCGAGTTTGGTCTATTTTTTTCGAGTTAGGCCGATTTTTTTCGAGTTGGACCAATTTTTCACCGAGTTGGGCCGATTTTTTACCGAGTTGAGCCGATTTTTTCCGAGTTGGGCCGATTTTTTCTGAGTTGGGCCGACTACTAGGCCGATTTTCTTCCGGCCGACTTTGTACTCCGATTTTCTTAAAATCGCCTCGGAAGGACGCCGGCTAGCGAGTACTCGGCCGACTAGGCCGAGTTTTAGAACACTGATATATATAGAGTAAACAATAGAGAGTTTCATTAACAGGAATACAAATTACAACCATGAGAGATATCAGTGGTGGGAATAAATTCCACACTCACCTCTACCTACCCGAAAACCCTACGATTACAGTGGACAAGAACCGAAATGGGTTCAACCGTAACCTAACCTAATCCAGAAATACCGATACATCCTTATAGTCAACCTCAAGAAGAACCAACATTTTTAAACACTACATGCCAAAACTACCAGCATATATGCACATGTAACCTCCTTATTACATTGACAACAAGAACTAACCGACGATAAAATAGTCTCTGTACAAGACACCATCACAGAGGAAAAACCCTAACAAATATTCTATGCCTCGTCTGTTGGCGCATCCTTTGGACAACGTCGTCGGAAAAGAGGTCTGGTATGGTGGCTTAACCGGTGAAGGACTGAGGATCCGGGGCAAGAGCAAAGGTATGCAAACCTTTGGATCTTGTTCAGAGAGGGTACGCCAAACTGGTGGGTTTATTCTTTTTGGCTTCCGATCTGTGCGGATGAGGCGGTTTCAAGCAAGGGAGGCAATGGTATAGAGCACAACAGAGTTTGGGCTTGAGGTCATTGCGTTGGATGGTTTCCAGTGTAAGAAGGAGGCAGATGATTGTTGCGGTTATCCCCATTTTGGGTTTGAGAATGACTGATCAATGCTATGGACGACCTCTCAAAGGCGTGTTTTAGTTTGGAACCAAGATCTAGGGCGGTCTTTCTTTCAAGCGACTAATCTTCCAATGGAAGTTGTGAAGCCAGTTCCGCAACACAAACAGGTCAGAGTTGACCTGGATTCCTTTGCTTGTATGTTGGGCTTTTGGGATTGATCTGGTGGGCCTACTATTTATTTTCAGTGAGAATAAATTTTATTTCTACAATTTATTTTGTTTTAATTATTTAGTTAGAGGTGGCTTTATGCCGGTAATAAGTCCCTATCTTTTCATGGTAGGGCGATGTGGGCTTAGTCCCAAACTGCATACCTTGTGTGTCTTGACTGCTATGGGTAGGTGGTGAGTTCCTTGCTTCGTCAAATGGTCACAACCTTCTAGTGACAAGATGAAACTAATTGCTACCAGATTAGTTTTCTGGTGGCAACATAGTGGGAAGACTGTAAAACATAAAAATTTATGGCTCCTTGTGAGTATTATCTTTCTGGAATGTCGTCAAACTTGTAAAGAAAATGGAGTAGCCAATGTCACACTCCTTGCTAAATGACGTTTTTTAGAATGCATAGGTTTAATTGAGAGTTGTGATTATCCAAGGATGTTCTCTTTATGCTTAATGCACCACGAGGTTTAGACATAATGTCCCCCATGTATTCTGAGTTTCAGTGATGATCAAGGTTTGAGGGTAGTCATACTAGCCTGTTTTTTTTTAAAAAAAAACTCATGTTTAGGTTATAATTCGAATCGATCCGTTGTCATGCGTACATTGGACAAACAAGATTATCAAATTTGTATATAAGAGTTGCATCATCCTATACATTTCGGCTCACCAAGTATCACAAGTGAGACTACAATCTAATACATAATAGATCATAGACAATTTATTCTAAGAAAACTAAGGGAAAGCAAAGAAATTAAAAACTCATAGCTCCATGTGAAAAGTATAGAGCTATGAGTATTTGTCCGAAAAATGATAAAAGCAAAAAATTAAAACCTATAATCCATGGAAACCAAGATTATAGGCCAGTTAACAGAAAAAGAAATCAAAACACCTCTTTGCCCATTAAATTAGGTCTAGGATGTTTAGGCACCCTCATAAAACTTGGTTTCTTCTCCTTCTTGTTTGGCTTTGGCTTCGGCTTAAGCTTTGGTCATTCTTGGATCTGGATTCCGGTCACCCAAATTCTATTGGAAAGTTTCTTCATGCTTTGAGCACACAAGATGTCATCAGAGATGTTCCCAACTTTAGAACTTACTAACACAAGAGAGATTAAGAACGACTTGGTGTCATCGTCGATGGAGAACGATGCCTTGAGGGAGTATTCGACGGCCTTTTTCGACAATGAGGAGGAGACCATCACTTAATTGATTGATTGCGGAGGAAGAGATTTGAGATTTGGTGGTATTATGGCGGTAGACTTGGGCTATGGTGTTTAGGAGGCTATATATATAGACCTGTAAATGGATCGGATCTGGACCGGATCCACCTAGATCCAGATCCGGATCCGTAATAGAAACTTTAGATCCGGATCCGACCCGTTACCCGCCGGATCTTTAATAGCTCGATCCAAATCCGGATCTAATGGGTTAACGGATACCCGACCCGTTAATCCGATCAGTTTATAATAATAAATATATCAAATTTTAATAATAATTTCATAGTTTTATTATAAAACATCGATGAAATTTTATAAGAAAATAAAGTTTACATCAAAAGTTGAATTACATGCCTAAAATACTCCTTAACGGTACACTAATATAATTAAAATATTTGACCTCCAATGTTTTTTAGCATAAATATATAAGCATTAACAACCTTCAACTTCATCAAATCATATTTTAGAAGCAATTTAGAAATGACTATTTAGATTATCTAGATAATTATCATATTATTTAATATTTATTAATAATATTATATTTATATAGATATTATTTAATTATTTTTAAACGGATCCGGGTCCTTAACGGATCAACGGGTCAAATTTTCAATCTAAACCCATTTAAAAACCACGGATCCGGAACGAGTCTGCATAATATCCAATCTATTTACAGGTCTATATATATTGTTTAATAGGTTTGTATTATATTTAAGAATGACAATTATAATATTTTTATTAATTAAATTAGTATCACTCCTCGTGTACCTATCATAACAATAATAATATATAGGGTTGAGGGGGCAGCTCTCAAGGCTGGGTTGTGAGTCTGATCAGTGCCGAAATAAGGCCGAACACTGAGCTGGCTGTGGAGAGCCAAGGTGAGGCTGGGTGAAGCTGATATTGGAGATGAAACCCAATTTACGTTTGTTGTAAATTGAACCCCATTTACTTTCAACTTCTTTTGGAACCTTTCGATTTTCCTTGAAACAAATCAACCCAATAACAATTGTTCATGGAAGCCATATAAGAAATGATCATGTGGAAGATAATGGGTAACAAAGCAAAAGAAAAACTTATCTTTTGATTCAGTCGTCGATCACTCATAGAAAACCCAAACATAGAACCAAATCAATCAATAGTGTAGTGCTCAAGGTGGGCAGCCGAGAAAATTTTCTAGGGTCTTTTTATTTCTAATGTTTCAGTGTCTATCAAAACTCAGAGGAACAATATTGATAACGTGTAAAAATGAAAATGAAATGGAACCGTTCTACTCATGTTATTAATACTCTTCTTTATATAGAGAGGAGATTACAAATGTAATAATATCATATATAGTAGTAATAATGACTAATTGATAACTGATTGAGTAATTACATCCGTTTAATCGTTAATTGTATAGTTAACTATTCGTCAGTTACTTTGACAAAGACACACCTAGAGAATTATTCATTCAACAAATAATATTTTTTTGTTCAATTAAATTCATAATACTGTCTATTTTTATACATTTATTTTCCAATATTCTATTAATTAAAATAAATGACAAAATCCACCAAGGAAAGAAAAAGGAAATGACAAAGTCGTAGTCAATATTCTCTATTTTGAACAATATAATAAGATAGTTTATTACGGTCAGGTGGTTTCAGAAGTAATATATTAAGGAAAGTGATTGACTAGTTTGGATCTCTTTCTAGGAGCATCAAATATACTTTAGATTTTTAGTTATTTTTCGGTTTGATTGTAATTAAGATTGTTATCATAGGCATGTTTACATTGAGTCTTTTGTTCTCATGTCTATATAGTATATTTCTCTTGGACCCTTCAGTAGGTAAACTATTGTGTAACTTTGATTCCTTATTTTTTTTGATAGATTGACACAAATTATAACTATTAAGGTTTGACCTCACTAAACGAAATTTCTAGCTACACCAACTTGGTAGTATTCCCCTCATTATCTGCTTCATCTTCTCCTTTAATAATTTTTGTCTATTTATAATACACCTAGAATTCTTAATACAATGCATATATCTAAACAATTAAAATGGGTGATTCCAATCTTCTTCATGTATCAATAAGTTTTGAGGGCATGAAACGTCACTCAATATTATCTATGTAGTACGAATTGTATTAATTAGATGATAAAAAACATGCGTCAATATTAGTATTGACGTGTGTGCCTAAACTCTCTATTATTTATATATTCTTATCAATGTAAATAATAATTTTAGAGAGAATGACCATTTACACAAAATAAGAAAAGTCAAACCACAAACCAATGAATTAAAAAGTCAAATGACCATTCTAATAAAAGGTGTACTTACTAATGCTAAAATACACAAATCTTTATTAAATTCTTAATAAAATAATATTTTTTTGAGACAATTTTACCATTGTTCCTTATACACTTAGAGAAAAAAATGAGAGAGAATATTTTGTCGAAGCATCTCTGGTCTCTGGTCACCAATTGCCGGTCTCCAGTCACCGGACGACGAAAAATTACTGGTAGCCGGAATTTCACTGGATTTTTTTCTACTAAGGGCAATAAACTTTTATAGAAAGTTTACTGGGACAACATCTACATCAAATCCAAGTCTACTAACCCCAGTATACTCCAAATTTAAGTCTAATAACACTAGTATACTACAAAACCAAATCTACTAACCTCAGTATACTCCAAACCAAGTCTAATAACACGCTGTATACATCAAAATCAAGTTTACTAACCCTAGTATACTTCAAAACCAAATCTACTAACCTTAGTATACTCCAAACCAAGTCTAATAACACGCTGTATACATCAAAATCAAGTTTACTAACCCCAGTATACTTCAAAACCAAGTCTACTAACCCCATTATTTAATCAAATCCAAGTCTACTAGGAAATGGTGGAGACAAAGGCACTGCGAGTGACAGTTAGAAAGAGAAGAGATCAGAAGAGAAAAATCAACTTGGATGTAAAATCTAAAGTTTACTACCCTTAGTAAACTTTTACTAGGGTAGTAAACTCAAGCAGATGAACAAGCTCGGGACATTGGTAGTAAATCATAAGTTTACTACCCCTAATAAACTTGTACCAGAGGTAGTAAACTTGCAAAACATAATCTCCAAAACCCATTATACATATGAAAAACAGTGAAAAATCAATTTAGATGCAAAAAATAAAGTTTACTACCCTTAGTAAACTTTTACTGGGGTAGTAAACTCGAGCATATGAACAAACTAGAGGCATATGTAGTAAATCACAAGTTTACTACCCTTAATAAACTTGTATCAGACGTAGTAAACTTTACCAGAGGTAGTAAACTTGCAAAACGATATCTCCAATGCCCATTACACATATTAAAAATAGTGAAAAATCAACTTACATGTAAAAAATAAAGTTTACTACCCTTAGTAAACTTTTACTGGGCTCAAGTCTTCAGCCTGGAATTCCTCGGCCATGGCGGCCACTCCCTCACTATCACCAGTGCCTCCTTTGTGCTCTTCCACTCCAACATCCTGACGTTGAACCGCTGTGGCGTCTGCGTCGGCGACGCGTTAAAGATAAGAGAGAAAGCTCAAACCAGATCTGTGATTGAGAGAGAGGACATATGGCGCAACACGGCGGAGGAGAGGATGGTGCACTTGACAGCTTTGCAGGCAGAGGAGAGCTAGTGCGGTCGAGTCTAAGTAGAAGAGATCTAGCTTTGCAGGCAGAGGAGAGCTATTGTGGTTGGCGTCGTCAAGCTTGAGTCGAGTCAGCGTTGGCCAGGAGAGAGATAGAGAGAGGCGTTGTCGTCGTCAAGCCTGCGTCACATCGACGTCGACGGCGACAACTGCATGAGTTTAAAGTTTGTGGTGCAATTGTTTCCGGTGCTAAAAACCTATAGTGGTATTTTCTCCCATTTATTTATATTCTAGTCTAATAATATATGATTGAACACACCCTCATTTTTCATTTTGACCTATAGTTGAGTAAAATCGATGTACGTTTTATCAATTTTTTTAAATAAAATGCTGGTATGCAGGGACGTAGGCACATGAAGGGTTGATTGGGCTATAGTCCAACCGAAAACTGTCTTATTCCAAAAAAAATGCACCACATGTACTGAACCTTTTGATAGTCAAGTTGGTTATGGCTTTAGCTACCATGCAAGAGGTTATCATTCTTCCAACTTCAACAATTTTCAATATCTTCTCTCCTTTTTCTGTCGATTCTTGCTTGTTTTTCCCCCTTTCTTCTTTTACTACCTTTCAGTTTCTTTTTGTACTAACCTGCTAATTATACATTAAAACATGGTTCGTTTGGTGATACAATAGACATTGATTATGAAGTATTATATGCATGTTAGGTTATGGAAACTCAAAAACAATTTTGGCTTCTCCGTAACTTTTACTAACTTTCAGTTTCTTTTTGTACTAACCTGCTAATTATACATAAAAACATGGTTCGTTTGGTGATACAAAGACATTGATTGTGAAGTATTATATGCATGTTAGGTTATGGAAACTCAAATTTTTTTTGGCTTCTCCATAACTGAAGACACCAAAAATTAGCCCAACCCATCTTGTATTCCTGGACACGTCCATGCTGGTACGGCTGCCTAAACCTTTATTAATAAAACTGTCGAATATATAAAGGGGACATAAAACCTGAACCCCTTAGTACAATGAAATAATATCGAGAATGTCTACAAAGTACATGTACTCAAACAAGTACTTGCTAACAAAGAGTATTACACTAATGACGACTTCATTTGCTTTGAGATAACGGTGACATATTGGAAAAACTAGTTGACGTGTAACATGATTTATTATCCTAATAACCAATAAAACACTTTTCATACTATGTTGTCGCCGGAGAATAAATCTGTCGACACTTAGTTTCATCTTGTTATTAAGAGGTTGCGACTATTCGACGAAGCAAAAGATCTGCCGCCCACTATGTTTTATCAATTCATTACGATCTAGATCAGTGTTTTCATTTTCAAGTTGATCGGCTTGGTGGCTTACTAAAATGGTTGATTGATACTATTAATACCATTGATATAAGCTAGCTTGCAACTAGCAAGCATCACATTGACCAAAGAGTTGTAATGAAAATTATGAAATGAAGCAAAAAACAGTTAGGGCCTGAGGGAATGTATTCAATTTTCAGCCCAATCTAGTTGTGGTCCAGCAGCTTTTATATTATCTTAATTATTACTAGTGTTGGCAATCACAACACATAAGTTGATTGAAATATATGTTTTAGAACACATGAAGGCTCAGTGTCAATATATTCTAAAAGAATTAATGTAACATGTAGAAATCCAAGGTCTGATGGGAGAGTAGATGCGTGGGGATCATAATTATCGCTAACACTTGCGATAGATGCATTTCTATAGCATAGAGTACTGATAGAATGGAAAAAGAAAAGGGTAAATGATCCTCTTTCCTTGTGTTGTATACAATAAATCAAAAGTAACTCTTATAACATAAGTTTAGTGATTTTAGCTACATATATAATAGTGAGAATGTGCTCGTGGTATTACCTATCTGATCAAAAATTTAGAAAAGGAGAAGAAATGAAGGGGATCAATAAAATCAAAATGACTGTGAAAATAAAATAGAATCAAAAGATTGATTTTTTTTTTCTCTTTAAGACATTGAATTTCCCTTTTCATTTGATTGTTTGGTGTGACTTAATGAAGGGACCAAAGCATGATCTTTGAGCAGTCTTGTGGTGGGATTCCCTTTAGTTTTGTCTCATCTTCAAGAACCACTTGCTTTACAAATTTCATTGAATTCTATGGAGAAAAAAAACAGCAAAGAAAACCCATAAGAAACATACATATATATAATCTATAACAAATCAAGAAGACATATATGCACATACTTTCAATCATTTTTCTCCATGTAGGTTTTAGAGAAGAGAAAGATAATCTACTCATGTGGGTTAATGATCTATAGTATATACTTGCATAGATGTTAAGAAAGATCTGTTTAAATTTCAAACTCATTCTTATAATCTTATAATCAATTTTTAGGCATATATTGATCATCAGAAGAGTGAGCTATATTACTCATAGCACAATTCATATCCATACACTGATACACCTAATCCTAATGTGTCTGCTGCAATGTTTTTAAAATGGTTGGAGGTTTGCCAAAGCTCAACTAAACCAGCTATTACTTATTCATAGAGCATAAACATATATCCTAACAGCTTGGTGTAACAGGATCCAGTTGCAGCATTGAAATAAGGATTTACCCAATGTAATTATCTTGTGATTTTTCAGTAAGTTTGACGATAAAACAATATTAATTATTTGGTTTTTTTACACTAACTATGAGCTTAATTATTACCTGAGAGGTGCTTTGAAGTGATGACGTGCGACCCCATCTTTCAGGGTCCCAAAGAATTGAGCTGTTGAATGCAAAGCTCGAAATATGAATGCGAAGTCTGTTAGTCTCATCTGTTTGATCAGTGTTGTTCATTTTCCTTAGGATATGCCATCCTATTACTTGTGAAGAATCGCATACAGGTCCTTCAATGATCACTTTTTTCTTGTTTGCTGCTAGTATTGCCATTGGCCATGTCCCAAACACCCTGCAAATTACACAAATGATCCAGATGTTCTTAGTAAAACAGATGAATAGAAGTTTACTTAGCCAAACCAACTGCAGTCCTATAATATCATTTCTCACAATTACATTTCAGATCATGCACTTTATTCGCTTATGACGCTAAATTGCTCATACAATCAGGAATAATTTGTCACATTATGAGCAATTTAACATCATAGGGATCGGATTAACTTACAACACGAGATGACATCGCTTTTAAGTGTCGGTAAGGTGTTTATCTGGCATCAAGTGATCTAATAATGGTAATGACAATCTTAATAATACTCCAAGTTGTCAAAGTTTTCAAAGATTCATATATAAAAAACCATATGAATCTCAACGAATATGACTTTGTAACATTCATGAGGTATTACCTCAGCATTGCAATAGATATATTCTCCTTGAAATACCTAACCATTTGATTAATTAATCTGGTCCTGTCATATATATTACCTAAAGTAATAAACTGATAAACCAGAGATTCAGTTGTTTTAGTTCGGAGATTAGTAAGATTCAAATGATAGTGTAAATTGCTCTTTCACAATTTATTTTTAACTTTATGTCAAGAAATATCAAATTAACGATCGTCCATACGTGAACGACTATGAACAGTTGATATATGTGATTATTATATCGATTGAATCACACATTAACGTGTAATTATAAAGAGGATAATATAATATTAGTTGGTAAATCCTAAGAATCACTCTTCACCAGCAATCATACCAACTCATTTTTCTTAAAATCTACTCAAAACTTCCCAACCACCATCCACCCCATAGGTTCTTACGTCCAAATAAAAATGTTTGAAATACTAAAAAAAATTCAAAAGATTAAATAATGGTTGAAATATGATTGAACAGAAAAGGGAAAAGAGTTGGATTACATACTCAATTTCTCTGAGCTGATCAAAGAAGCCAAGATCGTAGACATTGGAAAGCCCAGCAAAGTGAACAATCCCACTAAGCTTGTGTTGCTCAATGTGCTTAAGAGCAACATTCCTCTGATGATCCATTTCAGCTTCAGTATCTGTGAAGTTCTCTTTGAATACCAAATGCCTATACATAATACCAGTTTTCCTAAGCACTTCAGAGACCTCATTAGACTCGGTCTTCCGTTCCACCACAATCCACAACAATGGCTGAGGAACCAACTTGATGGTATTGGCCAATCTTCTCAGAAACACACATTTTAAAGGGTTTTTGGTGCTTGTTGGTGTGACTATGATTATGAACCTTCTTGGTGTCAAACTGGGTTCTTTCACTTCGTCTTCTTCATCTTCTGACATCCTCCTTACGGTTTCGGAGTATCTTTCTTTAGACCATGGAGGGGAGGATGATGCCACTGTCAAATTTTCTGCTTCTGCTATCAAACTTCTATCGACATTTGCTACTTGTTGCGGCGGTTCAACTGGTTGAGGAGAAAACTCTACTTTCTTTGATGTACTCAAAGCAGGTTTAATAAAGATGGAAGGTTTAAATGTTGGAGCGAAGCCGGTGAAGAATCCCATAACAAAACACAAAGCAAAATGGACAGCAGCTTTCTTCCACAGTTGAACCCTCTTCCTTGATCTCTCAGTGGTACCCATTTCTCCAAACACTTACAGAGATCTAAAGGGTATTTGGGTTACTGAATTTAGGTTGGTTTTGGTCATATACAACAAGGAAAGTAGTGTATCAATGTAATATATATAAGGAAAATAGTTAATTTGAATGCATGGAATAATGGAAGGTTACGGAAAAGGTTGTTTATTACAAAAATATGGGAGCTAACTTGGTGCAATATTGGTTTTGTTTTTGAGTGTGCTGTTTTTTTCGTGAGGAACTGCTTCATGAAGTTGTTGCTTGAAGCAAAAGAAGGGAGAGATTAATTTTAGGGCTTCAGTTGCTTTCTCTGCACCAAATAGTCGTTGGGATGGAACCCATCAACAAATTAGTATCAAAGTTCAACTGGGTTGCAGCTGAGATTTGTTGTACTTTGAAGTCTTCTAAGTTCCATAAAGAAAAAAGCTAGCAAAGGGTGAAAGGGATCAAAATAACTAGGATAATATCCAAAAATTAATTAAACTATCTGATAGTTATGGTAATTTAGAGTTGAGGCAAAGTAAGATCTCTGTTTATGGCAAGGGTTGTTGAAGCTCAAGAATCAAAATTGAAGGAACTTCCAAGCCATATTGGAACAAGTCAGTATTTTAAACTAATTAAAGCGTGCATAAACAATGAGAACAAAGCTTGAATTTCTTAATCATACTCATTTCAGTTTGGTGTGAGGGAAAATCTTATGAAAAATTAATTAATTATAAGGATGATGATTAGGAGTAACAAGGTTGACTAAGACCATGTGGAACAGACCCATTCAAGGGCATCAACAAACAATGGGGAGAATTGGAACCTTTGTCAATGGTGACTCTTGACGTGGGTCCCTTATTTATTACAAAAATATATCCTCTCTTATTACTCTCTTGTCAAAAAAAACAAAAAATCATATTTTCATCCCAAAGCAATAACATCAATTCCCGGCCACATAAGAAAAGAGTTCAAAAAGGTCAATTTTTATGAACCCAAACCCTAAACCCAACAGATAAAACGACCCCGTTTTTAACTCAGTCCTTGCTACTTTTTTTGGCAACTACAGTCCTTGCTACTTTGCCATGTGTAAGAAACTCTAAAACCCCTTGAGCCTTTAAACCCTTCGACCATGATGAAAATATTCAAAGCCTCAAAACCCTTGGCCTTCAACCACAGTCAGCCACCTTCAACCATTTTACCACACTTCAAGAATGAACTGTTTGGCAATGACTACATAACCTCCTTGTGTAGACAAAAGCATTACAGAGAAGCCCTTCAAGCATTTGACTTTCTTGACAAGAACACCAATTTCAAAGTGTTTCCTAGCACTTACGCCAATTTGGTTTCCGCTTGCTCGTTTTTAAGGTCAATTGAACATGGTAGGAAAATCCATGATCATATTTTGGGGTCCAGTTGCGAGCAAGACATTGTTCTTCAGAATCACATTCTCAACATGTATGGGAAATGTGGGTCGTTTTGGGATGCAAGGAAGGTATTTGATGAAATGCCTGAGAGAAATGTGGTGTCTTGGACTTCACTCATTGCTGGGTATTCACAGAACAGGCAAGAGGACAAAGCAGTTGAGTTGTATTTTCAAATGCTTCGATCAGGTTGTAGGCCTGATCATTTCACTTTTGGAAGTGTAGTGAAAGGGTGTTCTGGTTTGGGGAATGTGTGGCTGGGGAGACTGGTCCATGCCCATATCGTGAAATCACAAACTGGTTCACACCCTATTGCGCAAAATGCGCTTACTTCAATGTACACTAAGTTTGGTCTAATCGCAGATGCATTTGATGTGTTTACACGTGTTGCGACAAAGGATTTGATTTCTTGGGGTTCAATCATTGCAGGGTTTTCGCAACTTGGTTATGACAATGAAGCTTTGGCTCATTTTAAGGAAATGCTGTGTCATGGTACTTACATTCCTAATGAGTATATATTCGGCAGTGCTTTTAGTGCTTGTAGCGGCCTTGTTCAACCGGAATATGGAAGGCAGATACATGGGATGTGCATAAAGTTTGGTTTAGGGAGAGAGAATTTTGCTGGATGCTCCCTTTGTGACATGTACGCCAAATGTGGGCATTTAGAATCTGCAAGAACTGTATTTTTTCACATAGACGGGCCTGATTTGGTGTCCTGGAATGCAATGATTTCGGGATTTTCTAGTGTTGGAGATGCCAATGGAGCCATATCTTTCTTTTCTAGGATGCAGCACATGAGACTGGTCCCTGATGAAGTTAGTGTTCTCTCCGTACTTTCTGCTTGCGCGAGCTCTCCCACACTGTCTCAGGGTAGGCAGGTTCACTCCTACATTATCAAGACAGCTCTTGATTTTACTGTTTTTGTCTGTAATGCTTTGCTAACAATGTATGCAAAGTGTTCAAATCTCGATGATGCATTTGTTATGTTCGAAAATATGAGAAATCGTGCTGATTCAGTTTCTTGGAATGCCATTATTACCGCATGCATGCAGCACAACCAGGCTGGAGAAGTTTTCAGATTACTGAAGTTAATGCTTATTTCTGAAACTAGGCCTGATTATATTACTGTCAGTAATGTAATTGGTGCATGTGCAGATCTAGCATCTCTGGAAGTTGGGAATCAAATTCATTGCTTTACTGTGAAAAGTGGGCTTGTATTTGGTGTTACTGTTAGCAATGGATTGATTGACATGTATACCAAGTGTGGATCGCTTGAACGTGCCCAAAAGCTATTTAGTTTGATGGACAATCCAGATGTTGTATCATGGAGTAGTTTAATCATGGGTTATGCTCAGTCTGGATGTGGAGAGGAAGCTCTTGAGCTGTTTAAAACAATGAAAGCACTGGGGGTAAAACCAAATGAAGTTACACTCGTGGGGGTTCTTACTGCTTGCAGTCATATTGGACTGGTAGAAGAAGGGCGGCAGTTGTATAACATCATGGAATCTGAACATGGTATTGTGCCTACAAGAGAGCATTGTTCTTGTATGGTTGACTTACTTGCTCGTGCTGGAGGCTTAGATGAAGCGGAGGAGTTCATCAAGCAAATGACATTTGAACCCGACATTGTGGTATGGAAGACTCTACTGGCCGCCTGCAAAACCCGTGGGAACACTGAAATAGGAAAACAGGCTGCAGAGAAGGTACTAGAACTAGATCCTTCGAATTCTGCTGCTCTTGTATTACTTTGCAACATCAGTGCCTCTTCTGGCAGATGGGATGAAGTTGCTAGATTAAGGAATTTGATGAGGGAAAGTGGCTTCAAGAAAGTTCCAGGTCAGAGCTGGATTGAAATCAAAGATAGGATCCATGTCTTTTTGGTTGAGGATAGTTCACACCCTGAGAGGGGTCAAATATATACAACGCTAGAAGAGTTGTGGTTGCAGATGATGGATGATGGATGTGATCCACTTTAGCCATAGCTTCAATGCAAGAGCTGAAATTATATCTGGCAACATAACTTCTTCACTACGTTGCACGAGCCTCAAGATTATCACAAACCAAGAAGCCACAGGTGGCATAAGACTTGGAATGATTATCATGAATACAGAGTAAAGTGCTCACTGATGAAAGGGAAGCACGTTTTGGAACCCCCAGTTGATAGGCCATTTGATTCCTTGGCATTTTCCTGGCCTAACTATTGCCAACAACATGCGATAACAACTTAATTGTAACAAGACCATGCTGTGGCTTTGGACTGCAAATAATGGAGAAAATTTTTGCATTCCCTATTGAAAGGTTTAGACTTTAAAGCAGAACTGGAGTTAATCATGAACAGCTTGTTAAGCAGTTAAAGCCTAGGCTAAAAACAGAAATTTGTGTCCAAACTACAGTTTAGTTACTGACCAAATTTTAGTTTACAAATATACCATTTACATATTATCTTACACTTTTAAGGACAAATATTAACAAATTAGGACAAACAAATATCCACATGTCATCTGTCACTACAATTTTATCAGAATACCCTTTACTACATATCAACTGCTACAATTGACCAGAAAATGTGTGCTACTGTTGAGTAGCACAATAGCACACTGTTACTGTCGATCAGAAATGTGTGTTACTGCCAAGTAACACAATAGAATTCGATTGAAAGATACTACTGTCGACGAAACCTGCTATTGTCTGTTACTTCGACAAGAAACCTACTACTGTCAACGACCTTGATGAGAAACTTGCTTGTCAGCGATATCGACGAGAAACCTGCTACTATGTCGACGAGAAACTTACCAGAATCTTGGCTGCTACTACTGCAATTACTCACCAAATCTGACAAAGTCCAGCCATAACTGATTCTCCCCAGCTTCCCTCTCCAGATCACACTTCCTCGTCTCCGCTGAAGTCGACGAGAGGTTGTGCTGCTACTGCCTTGTCACCAGATTTGTCCGAAGGTTGTGCTACTGCCTTGTCACCAGATCTGTTCATGTTCGAAACCCTCCAGATCATAACATCTCCAATGAAGCTAGTAATCCAGCTACTCCAATCCCCAACCATCAGTCATTTCCAAGCCACGAAGACGTTAGATCTCTATCTGAATGAGTAACGCCGACGACGTCAGAGTTGGTGTAGGATGAAGACGGTGACATCATGGACGACAAGGATGAGGAGATGGAATCAAGATTGATAACGACGACGAATGGCTGTTGGTGCCGATCTCCACGTGCCACGAGGATCAACAAACGCCATGGCTGTCGATCTCGCCCATTTTTGCCAATCTCATTCCATGACAAGAGCTCTGATGCTTTGATTGCCGACTATGCCGGCATGAAGGAGGTCAACGAATGTTGGTCTTGAAGTCCGATCTGGATTTCCAGAGAGAGAGTTGAAGTCTAATATGAAGAAAAAAGAGACGCAGATCTTAACGATGAGGGGAGAGAGAAATATAGGTCAAAAGGGTATAATGGTCATTTGATATGTATAATCCGAATTGGGCTTGATATTTTTGGTTTCGGTCTAAGCCTGTGTCCTAATTTGTATAACAAATTATAAAAAAAGGTTTTTTTTGTATTTACAAATTTAGTTAGTTTCTTATATATGATTCTTCCAAAATTGTTTTCCTGTAATGCCTGGTGTGTGTATATGATAATCATGTTACAACATTGAGTCATCGACCATTGCTCTCCTCATCCTCAATTCTCAAACAGACAATAATCTACCAACCAAAAGTTCATCAACAATAAAACGATGTCGCTTCCTGGATCTCCGAATCAAACTAAATGCAAAATCTAGATCACTAAATCATAATGAAAAGTCGTACTGTTAACAGTTAGCTAAAGACAACTCCCTAGATGTAACTGACTATTCATTTTTGCTTTCTGTGTCCACTTCTGTTTTACTTCATCTTTTGGTTCAGCTAAAACCGACCCTCTTCTTCCAGGTCTGTGCCTATTCCACTTCTTTTTGGGCAAGACCAGGATCCAATATGGAACCTCACAACCTGATGATACCATAACATTAGCTATATTCCTAAAAATGGAATATCTTCATTTGTATAGAAAGTAATAGCCATTGTCTAGGGATTTATGCTCAAGTTTTAGAAGTTTTCTCGTCAGAGCCGAGTTCTTCTCAACTCGGTGGAGTTGATGTAGGAACATCTAGAAAATCCTAAATTAATTAGGATATTTTTTGTGTTTTATGTTTTATTCTTTGTCCAGGAGCACCGGTAATCAACCATTTATTTTTTGCCAATGATTCTTTAATTTTTTTCTAAAGCAGAGATGGGTGACATGCTTTGTATGAGGGATTTGTTTGCGTCTTATGCGAGGATGTCAAACCAACAGATCAATTATTCAAAGAGCTGTGTTTCCTTCAGTAAAAATGTGCCGCTGTGGAAACAACATGATTTGGCCGTGCTTTTGGGGGTTAAGAGAGTAGAGAAGCATGACAAGTATTTCGGGCTACCCACAGAACTCAGTTACTCAAAGGATGTGGCTTTTCGTTTCCTTATTGATAGAGTGAGGAAAATGACGCAAGGTTGGAGGAACAAAACTCTCAGTGGAGCTGCTAAGGAAGTGTTGATTAAGGCAGTAGTGTAGTCAATTCCTACGTACGTAATAAACTGCTTTGAAGTTCCACAATATCTCTGTAATGAAATGCATAGGTTGATGGCTATGTTTTGGTGGGATGAGTTTGGAGAGAAAAGAAAAATACATTGGATAGCATGGGACAAGATGTGTGCGTCGAAAAGAGAGGGAGGACTTGGCTTTCGGGATATGAATATCTTCAATAAGGCACTTCTTGCGAAACAAAGTTGGAGGGTTTTGTGTCGACCTCAATCTCTGTTGGCTCAGGTTCTGAAAGTGAAGTATTTCTCACATACTGAGTTGATGAAGGCAGAGGTAGGAAAAAATATCTCCTTTACGTGGAGAAGTCTACTCAAGGGACAGACTCTACTCATGAATGGTGTTCGATACCAAGTGGGGGGTGGTGAGATGATAAGGGTGTGGGAGGACCCCTGGCTGCCAATACCGTATAGTTTTAAACCTATCTCCCCTCCCATGCACAGTACTGAAGACCTACTGGTTAGTACCCTTATTGATGAGGCTGTTGGTGAATGGAAGATGTGGATACTTGAGGATTTATTTTCACCGATGGAGGTTGAACTTGTGCTCCAAATACCTCTCAGTATGGAGGGCGGGGTGACCGATTGGTGTGGCACTTTGATCGAAAGGGAATCTACACTGTTTGGAGTGGATATTATCTTGGTCTGAATATCGAGAATTTGGGTCGGTTGGCATCAGGATCTGACTTCGGGGCTGCAAGTATGAAGTTATAGAGGGAGTTGGGGCATGTTCAAGTACCTCCTAAGGTACGCATGCATGCGTGGCGTTTGACACATGGAATATTACCCTCTAGAGCTGTTTTACTATCAAAGAAAGTCCAGCTCCCAGATGCTAGGTATGTGTTTTGTGCGGTTTTGGTGGAAGACAACTTACATCTTTTCAAGGACTGTAGTGCGTTGTGCCCGTTTTGGAAGAGGAGCTTGTTACAGTTGACCCCTAGCTCTCACCCCTCGATCTGTGTCAAGGTTTGGTTTTGGGATATGATGTATAGCTTGAGTGGTGAGCAATTGAAGCGTTTTTTGATGGCGTTATGGGTGATTTGGGTGGAAAGGAACAATATGGTATGGAAAGATACTGTCTTTAACATAAATCACATGGTAGAATGGACAGACAGCTTGTTGAAAGAGTTCATTGAGTGTCATGCTGGTAAACTGTCTATGAAGGGGAGTAGTAGGAGACCTAAGGTCAAATGGGTCTGTCCACCCTAAGGATGACTCAAAGTCAACATCGATGGCAGCTTTTCAGCTGAGGAAGGCTCCGGTGGCGTTAGTGTGGTGATTCGTAACTCTTTGGGAGAGTGCTTGGCCTCCTTTGCACGTCCTTTCAATATGTATCTACGGCTTATCATATGGAAGGAGAGGCTCTTTGGACTGGGATGTTGATCTGTATCTCACAAGGGTGGAAGAATGTTGTCTTTGAAAGCGACTGCGTGAATCTAGTGCATGTATTTGATGTAGTCGGTGATGATCTCTCGTTTGAAGGAAGAATTCTCGAGGATTGCCGAAGGTACATTAATGTCACACTCCGGCCCAAGTTTACCTCTCTAAACCCGGGATATGACGTGCGGGACCCATCTCAAGAGATATTTTCTCGAAATCCCCCTTGAGAAGTGATAACCTTTTTTCCCAAATATATTTTCAACAATCCAAATGATACCGGAATAGACATCACAACCGGAGGCTATCCCGATTTCCGCATTTGGATTTCATACTAATTATTTCAGAAAACCTAGGGTTCTAATAGTATTTATGACTGCACTCGCGGTCAGGCTGCCTACGCACACTGTACTCAGGAATCAAGTCACACGTAGTTCTTATATTAACTAACGCCCTAACCGGGCAAATCTCGTTTTTATATTTATTGGTAGAAAACCTATTAAGGGTGGCGTACGACTAAGACCACTCCAGAGTTTAACCTCTCTGCTGAGGTACTCACAAACTAGCTATCTAATAACCATAACAATCAACCATACTAACAAAAAACAACCGCACTTGCAAATATATAACATAGTGGCATTCACGTAAATAACAAAACCTTCAGGGATATAACAGTAATATCAACTAGAGGGTACCCTTGTAATTATCTTAAACTGTCAAGGGCAGTATAGTCAATTCCACCTCAATGACAGTTTGGTAAATATCCAAAACTGTCAAGGACATTTATGAGATTTCAGTCTCAATGACATCCTTGTAATTAACCCAAACTGTCAGGGGCATTTATGGGACTTTACTCTCAAGGGCAGCCCTGTAAATATACAACACAACCAAGGACATTTCTGTCACACCTCGGCCTGAGTTTACCTTCCTAAACCCAGGTTAGGACGTGCGGGATCCATCCCAAGGGAGATTTACTAGTAATCCCCCTTAAGAAAGGATAACTCTCTTTCCCAAACTATCTTCAACAATCCAAACGATACCGGAATAGACCTCACAACCGGAGGTTATCCCGATTTCCGCATTTGGATCTCAAACCAATTACTTTAGAGGACCTAGGTTTCTAATATTGATTGTGACTGCACCCGAATCCAGGTCAGACTGCCTACGTACCCTATCCTCAGGGATCAAGCCACACATAGCTCTTATTTTTACTAACGTCCTAACCGAGCAAATCCCGCTTTTCTAATTATCAGTCGATCTAATAATATGGATAGCAAATGCCTATTGCATATCTAGTTTTTAACCTCTCCGTTGAGGTATTCACCGACCAAACTATCTATCGACAATTATCCCGAACGTTCAGCATACATATCTATAACATACTCGCATACCACATCCAAACACATAGATATAAAACACCGACAACCAGGTAAAAAAAATATAAATCCACCAAGGCTAAAATGATCAATTTAACCATGATGACACCCTTGTAAATAACTTAAACTACTAGGGGCAATATTGTCAATTCAGTCTTAATGGCAATTTGGTAAATATGCTGAGCTGCTAGGGGTATTTTTGGAATTTCCCCCTCAAGGGCAGCCCTGTATATATCTAAAACTACTGAGGGCAGTATCGTCTTTTTAACCTCAGTGGCAGTCTTGTAATTACACAAAACAGTCAGGGACATTTATGAGATTTCAGCCTCAGTGGCATCCCTATAAATAACCAAAACTACCAAGGGTAGTTCTGACATTTCACACCCGCGGTAAATGGTTAATTTCTAGATCTACCGAGGTAAAAATCCATGGTTTTTACCCTTTTACCCACTGGTTGCTCCGATCGGCCTGCCGGCTGATCCCAGCCATTTCCGGCTGTCTCCCTCTTTCTGCCTCCATCCCTAACCGATCAACAACACAATGACAACACAGCAGCCTCAAGACAGGATCCTGACCTTCAAATCCGTAGCTGCTGCCTCCCAAAGCCTCTTCTCAACCCCAAACTACGGCTTCTAGACTCATCGGAGCTCGAGGAACACGCCAGAAACCCAAAAGCATGGTCGCCGGAGGGAGAAACCTGATACCCAGAAAACTGGAAAACACATACGTCTTTGGCCTCAAGGTCTAGTATAGAAAGTGCTTGTTTATTTTGTCTTGAAAGGTGCGAGAGATGTATGAGTTTCCCATACGGTGATGGACTGTAGTAGTTTCATCCTTCTACGAGAAAGACATTGGCGTTAAGTGTCAAGTGTGACAGTTCTAAAAGTGGAGCATATGTTTTGACTACGAGTTAGTCTACATTTTATGTCTCGGAAAGCTAGCAACTTGTCTTAATGGCCATTTCAGGAATTAACTCGAGAAGAGTTAAGAGGCAAGCCTTGTGGAGTCGGTTTACGACAAAAGTGATGAGACGAGGGTGTCGTGCTCGAGAAAGTGTATCAAAGCGAGCGTAGTTGTTTAACTCGTATTGCAACTACGAGGAGACTTTAGTCTCTAAAGGAATTGGTACGTAGAGCTTGTAACTCTTGTTTGCTTGAAATTCCGTTTTGTGGAACTGGACGATATTCCTTGACAGTTAGACAAATAAAGTCTTGGAATGTGGATCATCTTTAAATGATTGTAATTGAAGGAATAACTTCTGCAGCGAATTTATTGGTAAAGTAAATAATGATGTTATTTGGAATGACGGTTAGTTGTTACGTTCTGCAGTGAAAATTTCGAGGATAAATTTTTTGTAAGGGGTAGATTGTAACACCCCGTCCCAAAATTTACCTTTTTACCGGGATCAGACGGGTTACAGAGAGTTATAACCATATTGTTAGTCTTTCCCGAACTACTGTTCGAGTTTAATATCGAAATATTCTCGATTCTGGAGGAAAATAGAATTAATGTACCGAGGTGCTAGATTATGTTATTACGAGTCCACCGGTATGACCGGAATATTTTTTGGAGCTATGGGCTGATTAACAAGGATTTATTTAGTTTACGGAAGTATTAAATGTTAATTACTTTACCGTAAAAAGATGACTTTGTGATAAGTCGGGAATTTGAGGAAACTTCCTTCGGGAAAGTTGTAGAGGGCGTTAATACGAACTTGTGGGTATGTCCTATGAATTAATCGGAGTTCGTATACGAAAGTTATTCGGGATATTGTATAGTTACCGCTCGGTAAAAATAAATGGTAAATATCTATTTACCACTCAAGGTAACTTTTAATATTTAAATCTGGACCGTTGGATCGATCTCAGATTAGATCTGGACCGTCCATTTTCCTATAAATGTAAGAGAGAGGTTTGACTCGGTCAAATCTCCCATTTTCGGGTCAATGTCGAGCTCTCGTCTCTGAGAGCTCCTCAGCGGTGCTCCGCCGCGTCCGGGCACCCCACGCCGGCGCATCACCCCCAAAACATTTTCTCCTTCTCCTCTACCCATCCTTGCCCTTAGTTCGCTGAAGCATCCACCAGAGCAGGAGATCGAGCAAGTTGCAGTCCCGCCTGTGTTGGCCGGATTCCGACGATCCTGGCGGCGCTAAGGTGCGTGACCGGTACGGTTCGTCTTCTCTTGTCTCCTCCTTCCGTTTTAGGTGTTAGATACCCTTGATCCTTGGCTAATTCGAAACCCCAATGTTTTCTGTTTTGTTTCTACTTTTCTGGGTTCTCGGGTCTCAACTCTAGCAAGGAGTTTGTGGGGCTTCTGGCGAGCTTCTCGAGCCTAGGCGAGGGTGGCAGCGCCTGCTGGGAGGGCAGAAACGTTTTGGGGATGCAGTGGTGGGGTTTCAGGGCTCTCACTCGATAGAGTTAGGAGGAGAAGGTGAGACACTGATTTTCTTTGGTTTTGGTTCGATTTGTTGCTGTTGTTGTGTAATTGTGGTTGTTGAATTGGTTAGGGTACGGAGGTGGTCGGAAAAATGGTCGAAACCGGCTGTAGGGCGGCGAGGATGATTTAGGTAAAAAGGGGTAAATTCCTAGATTTTTTACCCCGGTAGATCTAGATTTCTACTGATTTACTGTGGATATAAATTGTCAGAACTGCCCCTGGCAGTTTAGGATAATTACAGGAGTGTCATCAGGACTGAAATTCCAGAATTACCCCTTGTAGTTTGTCATAATTACAGGACTGCTACTGGACTGAAATCCCAGAAATGCCCTTGGTAGATTTGTATATTTACAAGGCTGCCACAGAGTTGGAAATTCTATAAATACCCCGACTATTTTATATAATTACAGGGATGTCATTGAGGCTGAAATCTCATAAATGCCCTTGGCAGTTTGAGTTAATTACATGAATGCCATTAAGGCCAAAAAGGCAATACTGCCCTTGACAGCTTAACATATTTACCAAACTGCCATTGAGGTTGATTTGACTATATTGCCTTTGACAGTTTAAGATAATTACAAGGATACCCTCTTGTTGATATTACTATTTTGCCTTGGAGGATTTCTTATTTACGTGAGTGCCATTGTATTATATATTTATGTAGTTGTTTCATATAAGCTTGATGTTATGTTCGGGATAATCCCGATGGATCGTTCGTTGGTGGATACCTCAGCGGAGAGGATAAACTCCGGATATGCAATAGGCGTTTGCTATCCATACTATTAAATCGACCGATATGTAGTAAAGCGGGATTTTTCCCGATTAGGACGTTAATGAAAATAAGAGCTACGTGTGGCTAAATCCCTGAGGACAGGGTACGTAGGCAGCCTGACCGGGATTCGGGTGCAGTCACAAATTATTATTAGAACCCTTGGTCCTCTAAATGATTGGTATGAGATCCAAATGCAGAAATCGGGATAACTTCCGGCTGCGAGGTCTATTCCGGTATCGTTTAGACTGTTTGAAATTGGTTTGAAAAAAGGGTTATCCCTTCTCAAGGGGGATTACGAATAAATCTCTGTTAGGATGGGTCCCGCACGTCCTAACCCGAATTTAGGAAGGTAAATTTGGGCTGGATATGACACCTAACCCCTAAACCCTAAAACCCTATACCCTAAACCCTAAACCTTAACCCCTAAACCCTATACCCTAACCTGCTCTAAACCCTATACCCAAAACTCAAAAATCAATTCCTCTATTTGTAACCTAACTTAAAGGTTATAAACAAAATGCATGGTTAATACATACACCATAAACACAAATTAAAATATAGAAAATATAATTTAAATCAGAATGGTAAAATCGCCAAGAGAAAAATAGTGAAAAATTTTAGTTTTAAAAATAAAACCTATAAGGCATGTTAAATAATTTGAAATATTGGGTGTAAATTAAAATGAAATATATGAATGAGTTTATCTTAAAAGATACATCGTTTTTTAAGTTTTTCTCTAATTTCCTTATACCCTAAAAAAGCATATGAAGCATACAGCATAATGCTAAAGATCATATCTTTTATTTCCTAAATTTCTGAGCAACAAGCTAGCTGAGCAGGAATAGAGTAATGGAACAAGTGATGTACCTGAGGATTTGACATGGTCTCTTCCTTGAGAAGCCGTAGTATCATCAGCCATTGTAGAGAGAGAGGAGCCAAAGGTCGAGTCTTAGGAGCAGAGGAGAAGAGAAGATAAATGGAGGGTTTTGAATGTGAAGAAAATTGATAGTGGGGTGAAGGAGGTTTTGTGCCGCGCCGTGGTGTGATGGGGAGCTTCTTCTACCTTCAAAAGTCCTAGCATTTTATATTCTATTATATCTGACCAAAAAACATTTATATTCTATTATAATCACATGAATCGTTTTTTTTAAATTGGCATTTACTAAAAGAAAATTAGAGCCTTTAAAAAAGAAGCAAGTTTATTTTAAAAATGGTTGTTTTTTAGGCGGGATGGATAACCGTTAGTAGTAGTACTGATATTATTATTATAAAGAGAAATATCATAAAATGTGAGGGGTATATTATGTAAAACTCGTGAAAAATTACAATGGACGTCTCGAATAGTATTAGGAGGTTTATCAATCCAAAACTCATTTAAATTCGATGATGTAGCAAGATATGCTAGCATATTGGTCACACCATTTGATTATGTGTAGATATGTTGAAGTATGATAAAGCTAAATATGTCCATATAGTGATGACAATTGGCTAGAATAGAACTAACCTCAAACACATCTCCATCTGCAGTAGCCAAAGCTTTTATGATAGCTACATGATCACTCTCAATTGCACGCTTTTATGATAGTTACATGATCACTCTCAATTTCACGATCACTCTCTCAATTTCAATCACAGACCTTCCTTCATGAATTACAATTAGCAAGCTAGCACATAGTGCCTCTGCCTCCATATGTATTGCCAAACTAGAATACTAAACATGTTGAGAGAGGGTTGTCATAAATGTGACAAAATTTGCATATAGCTCTATGGTGCAGTACAATTACGATTTACGAATGTAATAAATGGTCACCTTCTGCATTGTCTTTTGTAAAAATCTTTGTCATATCGGAGTCCTTGTAGCTGAAGCTTCGGTCGTTTGTGCAGGCTTAATCTATTCTATCGCATTTCTCTTTTCAAACTCTCATTGTCTTTAGGTGACTTTAAGATCATAATTGACGCTTTCAAGGCTTCAACCGCACCTTCCTTAATGCAACAAATTTATCTTTTGAAATATTGGGGAGTTCACTCACCAGTTTATAGACATTCTTCGTCATGTGACGTCGAGAATCCAATTTTTTGTATGATGGTTTTGCTTGTTTAAGTTGACCTACTCTTATATGCTTCTCGACAATATGTTCGGATTTATTTCCTCAAGCGTGGCCTGCGTCACCCTTCTAGACGCGAAGGAGAAACGCGTCTCCAACACGAGCCAAGGCAAGATGCTCCCAGACTCTTGCGTTTATGAACCAAACGAAACCAGTTTCCTTGGTTAACGCCTCCCAACTCGGTCGCATTTCTCAACTCTCAGCTCAGATTCGCTACCACCCAATAACCCCACAATTCGATGGCACCCGATAAAGCCGTGTCTCTAACCCACGTCCGCTACCAAAAAGGCGACCCATTAGGCCACTTCCTGGCCTCCCAGTCTTCATCTCCTTGGGCGGCATCGTCCCCCACTTCATCTTCAAGGCATGTTCTGTTAAACAAACTTAAGAACGTAACTCTTGGATGAATCAATGATTTCATTCATTTAGAATTAACAGAGACTGTGGCTTTATAGCCTTACACCGAAACTGAAAGCAACGAAACAACATGCAGAGGAATAGCTCTCGTCTTCAACAACCTTGAAGATCATGAGCTAATTGCACAAGACTAGGACTAACTCTAACAAATCCTAACAGTAAGACCCTAACAAATAGGATAGTTATTAACCGAAATAAACACCAAACCCAGGTTTGTAGAACCCTAATCTTGAAGCCTTACGTCATCATCTAACGGCCAAACAATCCCTCCCCTAAACTGAAAATGCTGAAAGCACTTTCAGTTTATCTCCATTACTGAGTTCATACCAAGTGCAGCTCTAAACTTCTCAAACACCTCCAAACGCAGAGGTTTTGTCATAATGTCAGCCAACTGCTCACTGGTACCACAATGCTTGATGTTAAGTGCTTCTTCTCTTGTGAGATTTCGAAGGAAATGATACCTCACAGCTATGTGCTTAGTTCTACCATGAAAGACATGATTCTTTGCGAGCTTGATAGTGACTGACTTACTTTGAATTCCTCCAATTTGCTTCAGAATTTGTTGCATCAAAATGCATTGACAAGCACACGCAGCTGCTGCCACATACTCAGCTTCTGTGGTTGAGAGAGTTACTACTGACTGCTTCTTTGAAGACCATGCTACTGCACCACTGCTTAGCATAAACACATTGTTTGGTCTAGAATTTGCAGTCCTTCAAACAACCGGCTTGTAAGTTTGTGCTAGGCGTGCCAGTACCTTTGGGTTAGGTACAACCTTGAAGCTGGATGCTATCTGCGTCCCTCTTCTGACTTCTTCTCACAGCGACCGTGACAGACGCCGATCTTCTTCCTCTGTGCTGGGTTCTCTTATAGACCTACAAGGGAAAAGTCCCTCTAGGATTTTCCTCCAACCTTTGCGGATGGCCGAATCTTACTTAGTATGCAACGAAACTAAGCAGCGAGTATCAAGATATGCAGGATATGGACTGGCGAACGGATTCTCCAGAACTGGTTGCGGGAGTAAGCACTGCTCAACGGATCGAACAGGGGAGTAGAGAGATTCCAACGGATTGAAACCTGTCAGACTTAACGGATTAAGTCCCTTGTGCAGCTTGACGGATCAGGCTACGGTTGCTGACGGATCAGGCTTGGTTGCTCCGGAGAGGCTTTGAAGACTTTCGCGTGGCGAAGTTGTTGTCTGTTTGTTGATAGATGTAGTTGTGTTTTTTTTCTCTTGCACCTCAACCCTTTATATAGTGAATACTAGGGTAGATGTTTCCTTGCGAATCAAGGTATGGCCTCAAATAATCCTTCTTGTAGTGCAAGACTAACTCTTAAAGCCCAATCGTGTAAGCCCAACACTATTCTGGTAGTAACTTACCCTCCTGCAACCACGTATCTAATTTCTTATAATACTCTCGCGAACGCTTTTCCAACTGCGAACGTATTTTGCTAACACACGCCCCGCTTCGCGAGCGCGTTTCCCCCTGTGAACAAACTATCCCCTTTCGCGAGCGTACTTTATTACTGTGCTCCTTGCGAGCGCTTTTGACTCTCCAAGCGTCCTCTGACCTTCTTGACCGCAGGCATCGGTCCACTTGCCTTTCTATAAATGGGCTTTTTACTTCTGGATCCAACATTGCCCCCCAGTTCTTGAGGTTAAGCCCGCTTGCGAAAATCGAAAAGAGCTATACCTTGGCATTGATTTAACCAAAAGCAAACGTCTTTTCATTGTCAAACTCCTCAGAACACTCAACCATCATTTCCCTCTGCAACTCTTTTCAAACCTTCCTGAGATAATCCGCCGCCGTTCCTACTTCCAAATCAATGGCACCCAAACACACCTTCTCTGCTGTGAAAACCTCACCCAGAACCCCTTCTGAGCATGAAGCCCTAAACTTTGTCCAAGCCATGGCTGGCCTCCGACCTGCTCCAAAACACAAAGGTTCTTGGTTGAAAGTTAAGATTGATCAAACCTGCGACCTGGGTCCTTGGGTCGATGTTTTCCCAAACCCACTTGAACTGCCTTACCGCCAACATGCATCCCGAATTCCCCCTTTAATCTTTCGCAAGGAAGAAGCTTCCTTCGTCGACTGGCAGAAGTCAGACGCCCAGACCAGATTTGGGCAGTGGCCGAACACTAATGACGCCGAGATCCAGTGGTACCAACAACGCCGCAGTAAAGACTTTGAACGATGGCAGGCCGTTGGAATCGCCGATCCTATTGACCTCTGCTTCTCCCTGAAGTCTGGCTGCAACAGAGCTCCCCTGGCAGCAGCAGTCTGTTTCTGGGACACTTCATCAAACACCTTCCATCTCCCCGCAGGCCCAATGGGTATCACCCTGCTGGATGTGTATACAATTACCGGGTTTCCATTCGCCAACGCACCAAGTCCTCTCAACGACCTTGCTCTGGAACATCAAATCCCCTCTGATCAGCCTCGCCCCAACTCATACACCGCGTGGGTCAGTCACTATGGGAGTACTGACGATGATCTAAGTGGCCTAGCATTTCTGGAATTCTGGCTACTCAAGTATGTTGAATGCAGCGCCACCAACAAACCCACCTTCGCCTGGGCCAGAACGGCTGAGCTACTTTACAATGGTATCCCTCTCAACCTTTTAGAGTTAGCCACTGGATTACTATATAGGTCACTACACTTTCTATCCTTAGAGCCCTTTAAACACAGATCTGTTAGCGGTCCTCTTTGGATTTTGGACTTGTGGCTTCAAACCTATTTTTCTGTTTTCCGTTCTTCTTCTGTCACCAGTTTCCTAAAAGATAAGGTTTTAGGCCAAACCATCGTGTCCGCTCCACATCCTCCAGCCATTAGCTATTCGCGTTGTTTCCACCATCTGTATAGTATGGAAAGCCTGCCTTCAGATTCTATTACCGTTATCTGCAGACGAACATACCCTTCTCTTGTAAATGAAGGTTTTATTTTCAGCAACCGCCACAACGTCCTGCAGCTCTTTTTCTTTCTACGCCTCCTTTCCAATCGCGACCTCAAACTACCAGGGAGAGCCGGAGTAGAAATCTATGCCCCCAACTTCTTCGCGAGGCAATTTGGAATGTGCCAAAGCATTCCATATCCCCCATTGGCTAGCCGCAACCATTTCACTTCGTGGCGAGAAGCCTATAATGCTGGGATTGATCCTGATTCCATTCCCTCCAGCTTCAAAGACATCATTCAGCCTGTCAACACCTATCCCCTTGGTGGAGTACGTCTGAGCTTCGCGTCTACTAATGAGTTCACTAGGTGGTGGACATCAATCAACGAGGGCAAATGGAACCCAAACCACTTATCTGTGTTTAGACAGATTTTCCAGCCATATCAGACACAATTCCGTCATGCCGAAGACTTGGTTGTTTTTGCCATCGACGGCTCTCGCCAAAACGCTGATCCTTCCTTAGTTCCTGAGGCGCGAACAAAAGTACCTCCTGCCCCCCAGGTATTTTAAACTCCTTTAACTATAATGATCAACTCCCTGATCTATATACCCTTCTGACCAACTTCTTTCCCTGCAGCGTCCCCAAAGAACCAAGAAGCATGCGAACAAAATTGGTGTTCGCCCTCTCAAAAGGTCCAAACCAAGTCCTTCTACAGAAGAAGCCGTTCCTCAACCCCAGGTATGGGTTCATTTAATTCGAAAGCTCGTATGCTTATGTAGTCAAGTCAACTAACTTTCTGATTGTCTTACAGGTAGATCGGCCTATGCAGTCTATTCCTGAAGGCGTGCAATCCCCCGAGGAATGTAGTCAACATCCTACTGCTTCTGGCGCTCCGAACCTGACTGTCCTGGCTGAAGTAACCTCTGCTGAAGCCCAAAAGGCAGCTCCTCCCTCAGCTAACCTGGACACTGGGACTCCTACTGAAGCAGATCAAGAGGTATTGTTTCGATAACCCACTCAATTGGAAATATTTCAATGACCCTGAGCTCAATTGTGCTTCTGTCGTTTCAGGGACCGATTCCTGTATTTGAAGTTAGCTCTTCCACCGAGTCAGTTGCTTCTCCGATCCTGGATACTATGATGGGAGAGGTCTTTAGTGAAAGCGCTAAGCTTGTTCCTATCCAAACTGTTGCTGCGAATGAGCCAATTCCCCGCGAGACAATTTCCTGTTCGCCTCAGAGAAAAGCGACTGATATTCGCGCGAATGAAATTCCCCCCGCAAACGCAGTCTCTCCGGCGAACGAAACTGCTATCGCGAATGCCGATCGCGCGAATGGTATTGCTCAACCAGTGCTTCAACCGGTAATCCCAACTGAAACTGACCCAAAGGTAACAATTTTTACTCTGCAGCTTCTGTTTGTATTCTTACAAACACTTATTGTTTCTTTACTTGCCAGATTCCGGAGAACCTTCCAGTGACCTCCCCTTCTGATCATGCTACGCCTTCCCTCATAGAGCAAGTTCAACTAATGCTGGATCCTTTTCAAGTAAACCAATCCATCGCTGACGCGACATTATTCCTCCGCAACCTGGAGCACGAGGATCTTCTCCACCCACATACTAGGATCCAAATTGAAGATGCCATTCGTATCCTTCGAGTTCAAGCTGACGAAAGACTCTTGAAGAAATTGCGGCGTCTGTGGGAATTCACAACCAATGCTGCAACCTTGTCTGAGCGTGCCAGAGCCACACGATTGGAGGCTCCTCAGTATCATCAACAGAAAGAGAAGTTCCAAGCCGAACGGGTTGCCAAAGCCACCAATCTTGCCAAACTTGTCCATAACGCGACCCAGTTGTTTCCTAACCGACTTGCTGAGCTCAAACGTCAAAAAGCTGAGATTGAGGCCCAACTAGCAATTGTCGAAGAGGAAACCCAGAACAACTTAAACGCCTTGGAGCAAGAGAAGAATTCCTATCAGACTCTTCAACAAATGATCAACCAGGTGGACGACAGGATCGAAGATTCCCTGATCAACGAAGAAAATATCCAAAACGCCCTTGATACTGCTTTAGCGAATATTAAGCACATTAGTAAATTTATTTAACTGGCTATCTGTTCTGACTTTGTTCGCGAATATTATTCTGAATGCAGAAGATCTTTTCAAATTAATTCCATATCCTTGACCTCTCGAAAACTGTCCCCAACTTTAACTGCAACGACGCACCATTAACTTGCGCATTTACCGCATTCAACTAATACAGCACGCGTGATAAATGCTTGACCAATGAACGAACAGCAAACCATTCAGTTCCCTTCGGTGAAAACCTAGCGTTTCACCTATAAATATCGATCAATTCCTTTCATCACCTTCAACAACCAAGAACATGTATTCTCCTTTCAGTCTTAAAGCAGTTCCACCAGACCTCTTTCTTCAACCTTCCTGTCCTCTAGGCTTCACAACCAAACCTCAAATCCTGGGTAGGCTTCACAACCTAACCTCAGGAATAAGATCTGATGCGCCCAGCCCTGAAGTCGCATCAAAGTGCATCACTGGAACCAAATTCCACTTGATGAGGGGATTGACTTCTGGTATTGGACCGAAGAAGGCTTCTGTGCCGACAGGATTCCTCTTGCCGAGCCTCTTCTGCGCCAGGTCAGACCAAGTTGCTTCTACTCCCATCACCGTCGACTTGCTTTCAACAAGCTGGCCGCGCAAGGTGGAAGATGAAGCAAAACCTGCAACAGTTTGAAGAGAGACTTTATGAAAGGAGTTGTAATAGCTCTTTCTTCAAGCAGCTCTGTTCTTGTTCAACACTGTATTTGTTGCAATCAGTTCTTGTTCAACACTGTATTTGTTGTAATGTATCCATGAATATTATGCAATAAACACAAATTGTTTATGTTCAATGTATAAACCACAGTTGTTGGTTCAAAATAAATTAGGGCTTGAAAAACACAACTTGTTCTTCCCAAAAATTGTCAAAAATTTCGAAAAACCACATTAATTGGTTTGTATATCTATGGTGCCCCCCAGTTTTATCATGTGCACAAAAAGCCAAAAACCTCAAACAGGTTAGGCATTAAGCAACATGAATGAAACTGACGAGATTCCAGTTCTGCGAACGAGACCCTAAGGCTCTAAACTCTGCCCCCTTGCTGGCAAACAGGCTGCTCTGTGGACTGTGGCGGCAAAGGATCGTCAGAAGCCCAAACACTTGGAAAATATTGTTTCAGATGCCTCCCATTAATAGGGTTATTATGGACTTCTCCATCCAAATCTCGCAAATAATAAGCTCCTTTTCCCACGATCTGGTCAACCACAAAAGGCTCCTGCCACGTAGGCGACCACTTACCCCTGCCGCGAACATGTTCGCCAAAGGGAAGTACTGCTTTCCAAACCAAATCGCCAACTCCAAAACTTCTGCCACGTGTCCTGGCATCATATGCGCGAGCAACTCGTTGTTTCTCAACCATTATATGATCTAAGGCTTCCATACGAGTAGTATCCAACTGTTCATGCTCTTGAAACATGGCCTGAACATAATCCTCCCCTACTAACTGATGTTGTTCGCGAACCCTTAAAGAATTAACACTTATCTCCATGGGTAACACTGCATCATGCCCAAACATCAAGGCATAGGGTGTGGTTCCTGTAGGTGACCGCTTAGATGTTCGATACGCCCACAGAGTATGATCAAGCTCATTATGCCAATCTCTAGGATTATCAATCAGCATCTTTCGCAAGATATTGATTATGACTTTGTTACTAGCTTCAGCTTGTCCATTCGCCTGGGCATAATATGGTGTGGAATGCAGAAACTTAATCCCATAGCCAGTGATGAAGTCTTCAGTTTCCTTTGCGAGAAATGCTGCCCCCCTGTCTGCGACTAAACACTCTGGGATACCATACCGGCTAATGATGTTGCTGAAGATGAAGCTGCAAACTGTACGAGCAGATGCATCTTTTAAGGGTACAACCTCCACCCATTTTGTAAAATAATCGGTTGCCAACAGGATGAACTTATGCTGCTGAGACGAAGCTGGATGAATAATTCCTATAAAATCCAACGCCCATCCTCTTGCTGGCCAAGGTTTAATAATGGGTTGCATGGGCACATCTGGAACATGCCGCACTGGTCCATGCGCTTGACACTCCTGACATCCTTGAGCAAAGGCAATGCAATCTTTCAAGATTGAAGGCCAAAAGTAACCATAACGACGGATCAGCCACCTCATCTTTGGTCTAGCCTGGTGCGAACCACACACTCCTAAATGTACCTCTCTCATTACTCGCTTAGCTTCCTTTCCAAAGATACACCTAAGATCAACTCCATCCTCTCCTCTGCGTAGGAGTTCGCCACCTCGTAACACATAGTTAGTGGCAAAGTATCTGACTTGTCTATCCACTGGAGTAGATGGATTATCCAAGTAATCAATAAGTGGTTGACGCCAATCTGTATCGATAGCCTCTATCGTAGCGACATACCATTCATCTGCGTCTACCCTCCGAGCCATGAAAGAAGGTAATGTCCTCCTTTCCACCTTCAAAATCCGCTCGCAGACTCCATCAGCCAAAGTTATGCCAGTGGCAATTTGTGCCAATTCATTCGCCGCAAAGTTGTGTGCCCTTGGGATGTAATCTAGGGTGACATCACTGAATTGCTCTAGTAATTCTATAGCCCTTTCCCAAAATGGAACCAAAGTGAATGTTGTGCACTTATATGTTCCCTTAAGCTGATTGATTACCAACAAAGAGTCGCCGAACACACTTACCACTGTTGCCCCCATTGCGAGCAACATTTCCAACCCGATTATGAGTGCCTCATATTCAGCCTGATTGTTGGTGCATTTCCACTCTAGCTGGAAAGAATACGCATGACGAACCCCCAAAGGACTTACCAGAGAAATCCCAGCGCCGGATAGACTCTCGGTGCTGCTCCCATCAAAGTATAGCTCCCAGGGCTGTAGAAGAATGGCCACCACGTCTAACTCTCTGTACTGTAAGTCTTGTTTTACTGGATGATGAAGCAGGAAATCCGACACCGCCTGTCCGGTTTGTGCCTTCAAAGGTGTATATTGTAGTGAGAACTCAGACAAAGCTAACACCCATTTACCAATTCGACCCCTAAGAATAGGTCTAGTTAACATGTATTTTACCAAGTCCGTCTGTGCCACTACTACCGTTGTGAAAGACAACATATAATGGCGTAATTTGCAACCGGCGAAATACAACGCGAGCCACAACCGTTCCATGTCACTGTATCTGGTTTCTGCATCTATCAACGTCCTGCTAAGGTAATACACAGCATGCTCAACCACTTTATTATCATCTTGGCGTTCATCTTGTGCTAAAAGTGCAGCAATGGATGTTTCACACGCTGAAATGTAGAGCTTCAAAGGGTGACCAGGCCGTGGAGGCATCAGAACTGGCGGTGAAGTAAGATACTGTTTTATCCTGTCAAACGCTTCCTGGTGACTTGTTTCCCAACGAAATTCTGTATCTGCCTTCAACTTTAACAGAGATGTAAAGGGTTGAATCTTTCCTGCTGAATTCGAGATGAACCTGCGTAAGAAGTTAATCTTTCCTAGTAACTGCTGCAATTCCTTCTTGTTAGTTGGGGTTGGAGCTTCCATTACTGACTTGACTTTGTCCGCTGGAATCTCGATACCACGCTGATGAACCACAAACCCTAAGAAGTCGCCTGACTGAACCCCAAAGACACATTTAGCTGGGTTCATCCTAAGTTTATGTTTTCGCATCCTTATGAAGACCTTTCGCAAATCCTCTATGTGGTCTGCCTTAATCTTGGACTTCACTACCACATCGTCAATATAAACCTCCAATATCTTCCCTAATATGTCATGGAAGATAAGGTTCATCGCCCTTTGATATGTGGCACCAGCATTCTTAAGCCCAAAAGGCATGACTTGGTATTCGAATGCTCCTGTAAATCCTGGACATCTGAAAGCCGTCTTGTGCTTGTCTTCTTCCTCCACAGGAATCTGGTGATATCCTGCGGTTCCATCCATGAACGATAACAGCTTATGCCCTGCCACGGCGTCTACTAGCATGTCTGCCATGGGCATAGGATACACGTCTTTAGGTGTGGCAGTATTTAGATTCCTGTAATCCACGCACACCCTCATCTTACCATTCTTCTTTCTGACTGGTACTATGTTAGATAACCACTTGGCATACTTTGCAGGTCGAATAATTCCTGACTTAAGCATCTTTTCCACCTCTTCCTTAACTGAAGCCGCTGTATCGGCATGCATTCGCCTAGGTTCTTGCTTGACTGGCCTGTAACCATCCATGATTGGTAGCTTGTGACAAACTAACTCTGGTGCTAACCCAGGCATGTCCTCGTATTTCTCTGCGAAGCAATCCTTGTACTCGTGAAGTAGCTCAATGAGCTTCTGTTTTTGTTCAGGCTCCAAATACATACTTATCCCAACCTCTATTGGTTCCTCTAGGGTCCCCAGGTTGACTTTCTCTACTGGATCCTTGACCTTAGGTGGAGTATCATCCAAGGCTGCCGGAGCTGCCTGGATAATCTCCTCCTCTTCCTCGTCATATTCCAAAACATCATCATTAACGCACTCTACTGCTGCCACCTGTTGGTAAGCCTCTTGCTCCTGCCTAAAAATAGATAATCTCTGGTGCAGGGAAGCGTAGGCTTCCAACTCCTCCTTGCTGAGTTGTGGCTTCATTGATTGTTTTGGGGTAAAACCATGGAGATTGGTCTACTGGCGTCTGCTTGAAGTTGCGCCAATCCCCATTGCGTAAGCTCAGTGGAGGTCACCCCATACGGATGTCCTTTCTTTGTGATACCACTGATTCTTAAAGGCCTCATGTCTTCACTGTAATAACTTGCATCAATAAAGCAAGCTGCTACTGAGAATGGTCTAGGATCGGCCTTGATTATTTCGGACTCATCAGTCTCTGGGTTCCAGATAGCGAGCTCTTGATGGAGTGATGATGGAACACAACCGGCTTGATGAAGCCAATCTCTGCCCAGGATCATAGTATAAGGAGCAGTGCACTCAGCTACGAAGAAAGTCTGATACATCTCAGATGGACCAACCCTAATTTTTAGTATCACTACACCGAGTGTCTGAGCTATGTTTCCAGCAAAACTTTTTACCTTCATCTTGCTCTCTAGAATTTTCTCCTTCGGAACCTGAAGGTAATTCATGGTCTGTACGGTAAGGACACTTACAGCAGCCCCTGTATCCACCAATATCCTACTGACCCTTTTGTCCATCATGTCAGCAGATACGTACAATGGACACAAATGTTGCTTCATGGCGAATGTGGGCTTGGAGAACAAAACGTATTTCCTTCTCAACTCAGGGTCCATGTCCTCTTTATCCTTCTTTACAACAAGCTCTTCTCTGCGAACGGATGACTCCGCTCTAGTCTCATCTTCCGACATGTTGAGGAAGACTTCAGACGAAATTGGCTCATCCAATGCGTACATAGAGGGTAAGACATACACCATATTGCAATAAGTGTTTGCCTCTGGAGCTGGTATCACAGCTTCGGCCGTCACGTAAACCTGAGCAGATTCAGATTGGTCTGAGATCATCTCACCATGCTCGTTTTCCACGTAAAGCACGTTGCATGGCAAACTTTCGTCCATGCCCCCGGTTTCTTCTTCATCTTCCTCCATATCATCTTCTATGACTCGAGGTGTATCGACTTCTGATTCTTCTTCTACGCGGGCAAATGCTTCAGCCATCTGCTTTACCAAAGAAACCTCTGGAACAGGTTTCTGTTGCTCAACCTCAATTATAGGTTCAGCCTTATCTGTTTCTCGAGACCCCTGATCCTGACGCTGAACTGCTTTTGGTCTCCATTCGAACTTTGTTTTCGACGTTCCCTTCAAGTCTTCGTTCTTAGGACCTTCTGATACCCTAACCCTTTTTGCCAGAGACGTCTCAGGTGTCTTAGTACAGGAGAAAGTAGATATTTTACCCACCACCTTTTGACCTACCCGCGACCAGACTGATTCTCGCGTATGTTGACTTTTTTCGGTGCCCACCCTTGACCATACAGACTTTCGTTCGCTGCTATTTTCTTCTCGCGAGACCCTCTTTTGTCCGCTATGTTTGGTGGTAGAAGTCTCAGCGGTCTCGCGAACGTTCCTGATAGGACAAAAAGGTCTAGCTGACAATAAATCCAGCTTCCTCCTTAACTGTTCCGGAGTCTCCCTGATTTGATCTGGGCTGACTAGACCCTTATCCAAAGCCTCCAAAAGCCTCTTGGTTCTACCATATCTTCGCTGCACGTTCCTAGTCTGAGTAGGCGTAGCTTCTACCACCTTTCCTTTTTCTCTGACCATCCAGACGTTGTCTTTGAGGATATTCCGGGAAGCTGGTGGTATGTAAGGTTTAGTTACTACGTCCTGCGGGTAGACCACTGGCTTCTTCTGCTCCATTCTGGCCTGGCGTAACCGCAAGTAGAGGTTGGAATCCCTCTGACTAGGACTTGCTGATCTTCTCATCTGCTTTGGACTGTGTGGCTGATACGCTTCAGGGGGTGTAGTAACAGTACTCTTCTGCTCCTGTTGTGGCTCTTTAGCAATGTCACATTCAGTTTTGCACCTATCACACAACATGACTACTGATGCACCTGCTCTTGATTCTTTCCGCTTGACCACTTCTGTTTCTCCATCGACATTGCTCAGGTCAAGCGTCAGTTTTCTGCTACCCCGAGCCAAATCAACCACAGCCACATCTGCTACCGCTGGATCACAAAAAGTGATTGACCCCTCATTGATCCACTGTTGTATCTGATCTTTGAGCTGCATGCACTGAGAAGTCCTGTGAGTCCACAAGTTATGAAACTTACAATAGATCTTACCAGCTATTGCTTCTTCTGGGGGGTAAACTCCCCATGGGATGGCCACCTCGTTGGCCATAATCAGCTTGTTCAGGATAACATGAGCCCTACTAGCGTCGTAAGTGTACTCTTTGAACTTTGGTCTTGCTGGTAGCGGCTTCCCCTTCTTTTCCTCACATGGCACTAAGTCAACCATATTGATTGTGGGGAAAGGATCGATGTCCACCCAAGCCGCAGTCTTTTCTTCATTCGCTCCGAGCTTTCCCTCGTTGATCCAAGTCTGGATAGTGTCTTTCAAGCGAATGCACTCTGATGTGTTATGGTTCCAGAGATTATGGAACCTGCAGTACTTCTTTCCTTTGAGCTGTTCCTGTGTGGGGGGAGGTCCAAAGTCATTCCTTACCTTCCCTAATGCCGTCAAATCCTCCAAAATTTTCGGTGCCTTGTGTGCATTATATGTATAGGATTCGTACTCCGGCTTGGCAAACGCGGCGAACGAAATCTTTACTGGCTCCTTAGACATTTTCAACACCTGGGACTTGATAGGCTGTCTGCCTGCTAACTCCACTGCTGCGACTTCTTCCTCATAACCCATCATGTATGGGTCTGCATAGGGCATAGCTTGTGGGGCCGAATAGTAGGGATCCATATGGGAATATATTGCCCCCACAGTCTTGTGCCTCGCTGCTGGAGGCATTCTGGGCCTCAGCGTTCCTGGGATGAGAGCCAAGTTGTTCCTGGAATTGTTAGCGTCTTCGTCAAGCTCATTCAGGAAGTACTGATAACTGCCAACCCTGTTCATTAGGTCGGCCATGCTAGAGAACACTCCATCGTGATGTTTTGCTCTCTGCCTCTTCTCCAACCCTCGAATTGCAATTTTGATCAAGTCAGGCTCCGGGATTGGAGTTTTGCACTTGGCCTGCTGAATCTTGAACCTCTTGAGGAACTCTACAGATGACTCCATAGGTTGCTGATACATAGCTGTCAAAGAAGACAAGTCAACCTCTGGTTCCACAGTTCCAAATGTGGTTCTAAACATGGTTTCCATCACGTTCCAGTCAGGGACCGATCTTGGTATCAGCTTGGTGTACCATGTCAGTGCTGACCCTGACAATGAGGCCCCAAACGTGCGTAACTTAAAAACAGTGTCCGCACCATATGGTCCACACTCGCCTGTGAATCTTGCGATGTGGGTGGCTGCGTCTTCAGATCCTTCTCCTGAGAACGAAGTGAATCTTATCTGTCGATAATGTTCTGGCCATGGGCTCTCAGCCACCCATTCTGGATACGGATGTGCGTATGCAGTGTTCACAGCAACGACGGGAGTTGCCCTTATTGCCTCCTGTATCATATTCTGGACCGCATCCCAGTCCAGCTGAGGTCTCCTTTGATTCGGTGTTGGCGAACGACGTGGTTGCTGCCTTGGAGCCCTCTGTCGTCCTCTAGCCCCTCCAGGGTTCTGATTATTGTGCACTGCTAATTGGTCATCACCCAAACGAAGTGGGCCAAATCCCTCTCGGTGCACGGTTCTTCTATCCACCTGGTGATCGACCTCTTCTAGCAACTCTTCTTCTGGAGGCTGTTGGCGGATAAGTTGTTCAGTTCTCATGGCATTTAAAGCCTCCATGAACATATCCATCCTCTTATTCAGCGCTTGCTGATTCTCGTTCATCTTAGTTGCTAGGTCAGTATATCTCAGGTCTTGAATCTCGGCCTTTTTGTCCTGCTGCCGGGCTCGATCGCGGACCTCCTGGAAACCTTTAGTCAGGTTATCCAATGATGAGCTCAATGTTCCAACGTGCTCAATAAGGTTCTGTGACTGACCTTCGTTAGCCATGGCACCAAACTTGCTAATGGCTTGTTCTGTAGATAGTTTCCTACAATGAGCCGAGTTATGTGGCCTTGCGGTTATGTGTTCTGGTTTGGAACACGAAGGATATTCCTTCCGATATTCGCTGAAGCCTGTAATCTTGACACGGTCCCACTGGGCGTGCCAGATGTTTGGTCTAGAATTTGCAGTCCTTCAAACAACCGGCTTGTAAGTTTGTGCTAGGCGTGCCAGTACCTTTGGGTTAGGTACAACCTTGAAGCTGGATGCTATCTGCGTCCCTCTTCTGACTTCTTCTCACAGCGACCGTGACAGACGCCGATCTTCTTCCTCTGTGCTGGGTTCTCTTATAGACCTACAAGGGAAAAGTCCCTCTAGGATTTTCCTCCAACCTTTGCGGATGGCCGAATCTTACTTAGTATGCAACGAAACTAAGCAGCGAGTATCAAGATATGCAGGATATGGACTGGCGAACGGATTCTCCAGAACTGGTTGCGGGAGTAAGCACTGCTCAACGGATCGAACAGGGGAGTAGAGAGATTCCAACGGATTGAAACCTGTCAGACTTAACGGATTAAGTCCCTTGTGCAGCTTGACGGATCAGGCTACGGTTGCTGACGGATCAGGCTTGGTTGCTCCGGAGAGGCTTTGAAGACTTTCGCGTGGCGAAGTTGTTGTCTGTTTGTTGATAGATGTAGTTGTGTTTTTTTTCTCTTGCACCTCAACCCTTTATATAGTGAATACTAGGGTAGATGTTTCCTTGCGAATCAAGGTATGGCCTCAAATAATCCTTCTTGTAGTGCAAGACTAACTCTTAAAGCCCAATCGTGTAAGCCCAACACTATTCTGGTAGTAACTTACCCTCCTGCAACCACGTATCTAATTTCTTATAATACTCTCGCGAACGCTTTTCCAACTGCGAACGTATTTTGCTAACACACGCCCCGCTTCGCGAGCGCGTTTCCCCCTGTGAACAAACTATCCCCTTTCGCGAGCGTACTTTATTACTGTGCTCCTTGCGAGCGCTTTTGACTCTCCAAGCGTCCTCTGACCTTCTTGACCGCAGGCATCGGTCCACTTGCCTTTCTATAAATGGGCTTTTTACTTCTGGATCCAACACACATATCCAGAGGTGCTCTTCAGCTCATCAATATCTCCTGCGTAGTCACTGTCCGTGTAGGCTAGCAACTCATCTTTGTTTCCCTTCTCATAAAAGATTCCAAGCTCAGTTGTCCCTCGTATGTACCGAAGAATTCTCTTGGCTGCAAGCATGTGAGATTCCATGGGATTGGACATGAAGCGACTAATCAGGCACACACTATACATCAAGTCTGGTCTGGTGGCTGTCATCTACATCAGGCTTCCAACCATTTGTTTGAACAATATTGGATCAACCTTCTTCCCTCTTCTTCTCTGGACAGTCTACTCCCTGGAACCATTGGATTCTTAACTCCATTACACTCTTTCAGACCAAATCTTTCAAGTATCTCCTCTACATATTTCTTCTGGCCAATATGAATACCTTTCGGACCTTGATGCACCTCAACTCCCAGGAAATACCTCATCTTACCAAGATCAGTCATCTCAAACTCTTTTTTTTTCATTGAGCTTCTGAACCATTCCAACATAGTTGAGTTATTACTTGTAAAGATAAGGTCATCAACATAAAGACTTACAATCAGAATGTTGTCTTTCCCTTCTTTCTTTACGAACAATGTGTATTCATGACTGCTTCTCTCAAAGCCTTGCTTAAGAAAGTAGCCTTTGATTCTACTGAACCATGCCCTTGGTGCCCGTTTCAATCCATACAGCGCCTTTTTCAGTTTGTAAACTTTTCCTTCTTCTCCTTTCACCTCATACCCCTGTGGCTGAGCAATGTACACTGCCTCCTTCAACTCTCCATGCAGAAACGCGCTCTTGACATCCAATTGGAAGAGCGTCTAACCATTTCTTGCTGTCAAAGCTATTGCTGTTCTAATTGTATCCCATCTGGCAACTGGCGCAAAGACTTTATTGTAGTCTATCCCCTTCTCCTGTGCATATCCTTTTGCTACCAGTCTGGCCTTGCATTTGTCTACTTCACCATTTTCATCCAGTTTAGTCCGATAGATCCACTTTACACCAATTACTTTAGTGCCTTTTGGTCATCAACAAGCTCTCATGTCTCATTTTTAACAATTGCACCGATCTCTAAATCCATAGCATCCCTCCACCTTTTACTCCTTATTGCTTCTTCATAACAGGTAGGATCATCAGAAGAGATGAACATTACTAAGTTTTGTACCTCTTCCTCATCAGAAAGTCCTTCACTAGAGACATAATCTTGTAGATAGGCTGGGGCCCTTGATACTCTCCTTTCGATCAAAGGATGTACTTCTTCATCATAAGGAGTTGTTGTTCCACTGGAATTGCTTGAATTGCTTGGATTGAGGATGAGTTCTTCATTGTCTCCTTCTTCCTCAGCTTCTTCATCACTTGATTCATACAGCTCCCCTTCAGTCTCTCCCCAGTCTAGTACATCATTCTTCTTTTCCTCTTCAGTTCTTCCCCAGTCCCAACATTCCCCTTCTTCAAACACAATCTCTTTGCTTACTATCACCTTCTTCTCAGCTGGATCATACATCTTGTATCCCTTTGATTCATCACTGTAACCAAGTAACACGCATTTTCGACTCCTGGCATCCAACTTCAACCTCCTTGCCTCTGGTACATGTACATTTCCCACACATCCGAATACTTTGAAATGGCCAACATTTGGCTTCACTCCACTCCAACACTCTTTAGGAGTCTTATCTTTCACAGCCGAGGTGGTGCTTCGATTGATGACATAGCATGACCATTTAACAGCTTCCAGCCAGAATAGCTTAGGCATCATCTTGTCCTCCAATAAGCACCGCACCATATTTAGAATGGTACGATTCTTGCGCTCTACCACTCCATTTTGCTGTGGTGTGTAGGCTGTTGTCAATTGACGCTTGATGCCATGCTGCTTACAGAACTCCATGAACTCTTTTGAAGTGAACTCTCTTCCCCTATCTGTTCTTAAACCACATATGAACATACCACACTCCTTTTTCACACTATTCTTAAACATTTTGAACATTGTAAATGCTTCACTCTTGGCATTCAACACATATATCCACAATTTGCGAGTGAAGTCATCTATGAAGGTCAAAATGTACCTCTTGTTGCTATGTCACACATGAGTTATAGGTCCGCAGATGTCTGAGTGAATGAGCTGTAATATCTTTGTGGCTCTCCATTTGCTTGTCTTCGGTATGGTCACACGATGCTGCTTTCCCTTTATGCAATTAGAGCACACCTTGCTTGGAACCTTGAAGCTTGGAAGCCCTTGAACCAATTTCTTTTGTTGCAATACTCTCATGCTTTGGTGATTTAAGTGTCCAAACCTCTTGCGCCATAAGTCTCCTATCTCATCAGAATTAACATTGAGACAAGTAGAGGACTGCACAACTGTTTTAGCCAACACTACAAACATCCTATTTGCAGTCATTCTGCTTTTAAGTATGCAACCTTTGCTGTGATGATAGAGTCTACACACACCATGCTTAATCAGAATGGCTAGCCCCTTGTCTTGCAACTGACCAATGCTCAAGAGGTTATTTTTTAAATCAGGAACATAGTACACATCACTTACAGTTTGAGTTGCACTTTCAACTTCGATCTTGATGTTTCCTTTTCCAAGCACCTCCATTCGATAATCATTGCCAAGATTCACAGAATGTCTGATTTGCTCATCCAGTTTCTCAAACCATATTTTGTTACCAGTCGTATGGTTCGAACATCCTGAGTCAAGAAACCATACTTCTTCTCTCTTTGCCTCATTTGGCTCTACATGCGCCATTAGTAGCATCTCATCTTCTTCATTCAACTCAGCATAATTCACCCTCTTCTCCCAGTTAGGGCATTCATACTGAAGGTGTCCAAGGTTGTGGCACTTGAAGCATTCCACCAATGCTTTGTTGAATGATTGTCTGCCTCTCCCTCTACCTCGTCCTCCTCGAAATGCTCCTCTTCCTCTCCCTCTTTCTGTTTTTTCCTCATAAGTCACTTTCAGGACTTGTTCATCTTCAGCCACATTCTTCATTCTTTGCTCATGAATGAGCAAGCTGATTTGGAGTTCATCCACAGTCAATGTGTCAACATTGTTTGACTCCTCAATTGAACACACAACGTAATTGAACTTTGGCACCAACGATCTCAGTATTTTCCCTGTGATTTCCCTTTCTTGCACATTCTCTCCACATGCTTTCATGATTGGCTATAGAGAGAGTTCGCCCGAAGTAAGTGTTCACGGACTCTCCTTCCTTCATCCTTAGCACTTCAAACTCAGTCTTTAGTGTTTGAAGTTGATCTCGTGGTGACGGAGGAGCAACCTAGTTGGCGGGGGCGGTGGTCATGTCAGACTCGTCATCGAAGAGTTGAAGAAGTAGAGATCAGCGAGGCGAGCTTGTTCTCACCGATGACGTCGTCGGAGGCGCGGCCTAGTTGGCGGGGGCGGTGGTCACTGATGACGCTGTCGCTGTCGATGTTCTCACCGATGACGCTGTCGCTATCGAGTTGAGAAAGAAAAGGTAATGAACCCAGATCTGAAGTTGATATATAACATAAAAGAGAAGCAATTAAAACGTGAAAAGAAATAAAAGGATAGATTATAAATTTTGTAAACATGACAGAATCAAAATAATAAAGAAATAGAGGGGGTGTGTGAATAGACAAAACTGGTGTGTTAATAACACCAGCCTATATATATATAATATATATATTATATATATATATATATGATGAAACTCCCTGATGAGTTTTTGTTGCCTAAGTCAAGTGACTCTAAACAACGGAGTGCATATGTTATTAGGTTGCAACGCTCATTTTATGGATTGAAGCAATCTGGATGAATGTGGTATACTCGTCTAATTGACTACTTGATTAGGAAGGGATATAAGAACGATGATTTATGCCCTTGCGTGTTCATAAAGAGATCAAACTCCGGATTTACGGCTATAGCTGTATACGTTGATGATATGAAAATCATCGGTACTCTTGATGAGATAAGGGATATCACAGCTCACCTGAAATCCGACTTTGAAATGAAAGACTTGGGAAAGACTCGGTTTTGCCTAGGACTTAAACTAGAGCATCAAACCTGTGGAGTCCTTGTATATACACCAATCAACATATGTCCAAAAGATGCTCAGGCAATTTAATATGGACAAAATGCATCATGTTGGCACCCTTATGGTTGTTCGGAGTCTAGATATCAAGAAAGATTCATCCCTTCCTAAGGAGGACAATGAAGAAACACTTGGAGCAGAGGTATCGTACCTTAGTGCAATTGGTGCACTATTGTACTTGTCTCAGTGCACTCGACCCGACATTGTCTTCTTTGTGAACTTGTTAGCTAGATATAACTCTGCGCCCACGCAACGTCATTGGACTGGTGTCAAGAATATCTTTTGATACCTTAGAGGGACCATCAACATGAGTTTGTTCTTTCACTATAATGATTCAAGAAGGGTCGCATTCGAGTGTGTTGTCCCTAAGAGTCTTGGCTGCACGCCAACTACCGAGCGCTGTGCAGCAGTTGTCGAGTGTTATGCACCAGCTGTCAAGCGTTGTGCGCCCATGTCGTGCACTATGCACAACTACCTCCACGACTCCCCCTTTGCACTCGGTACCTACTCCCTTCGTTATGTTGAGACACCCAACGATGTGTTGATTGGTTTCGCATGTGCAAGATATTTGTCAAATCCGCACAACAGACGTTCTTATGTATTTACCATTTAGAATATAGCGATTTCATGGAGGTCTACTAAAAAAACTCTTGTGGCGACATCTTCAAATCACGTAGAGATCATTTCCCTATGTAAAGCTGGTCGTGTATGTGTATGGCTAAGGTCGATCATTGGACACATCAGAGGAGCAAGAGGTTTGAAATCTATTACAGACAAGTCTACATGCATTTATGAAGATAATGTCGTCTGCATCGAGCAGATGAAGTTGGGCTACATCAAGGGTGACAATACAAGCATATCTCATCGAAGTTCTTCTACAATCAACAACAACAAGCATTCATCAATATTTAAGTGAATTCAGAAGCAAATGTAGCTGATCTATTTACCAAATCTTTACCTAAGTTTATTTTCGAGAATCATGTGAAGAGCATTAGAATGCGAAGACTATCAAGCCTCTCCGACTGAGTTAACATCAGGGGGCCTCACATGGCAAACTCTCGGTCAAGTAGCATGGTGCGTTGTACTCTTTTGTCTTTCGTTCAAGGTTTAGTTTTTCTCCCACAAGGTTTTTCACTTGGCAAGGTTTTAACGAAACAACACCGCATGCACCATCTAGCATGACGACACACGACACAAGAGGGAGTGTTCTAGGATAATTGGATCAGTATGTGTGTGTATGTCTTGGTCCATGCAGAGCCTATGAGCTTTATGTAATTGGATATCCATGTAGGTTTTCTTGTATGACATAATATGTACTATATAAGTCTCTATATAAATGACTAATATTTTGGTCTTCCAAAGTGGTGGTCGGGTGGGACTACCACTTCGGGGCCTATGAGCAACATAGGTATGATCCCTTCTTATAGGGTGTTTTTCACTTGCGGATGATCGAACTAATGACATCTTATTATCAGGAGTATCACTGTCACATTTGCTCAACAAACAAATCCAGCTTGCTTCCACAAAACAACTAAACTAATATATAAATGACTAATATTTTAAGGCCCACTAATAATTACGCAGATATGGCTTGATAGTTTGATGTGACCAAATTGTTATCCCTTTATTTTATGTGTTTTCCTTCATTTTTGAAAGAGACGAACCATACAATTATTCAGAGAAAAGCCAATGATCCATGCGTCGTCTTCAACCTGTAATTGTCCAAAAGCTGTGAGTGAGGTTGATAGGTCATTTGGTCACAAGATGGACAGAGATACGGGTAAATTGTACATGTCACAAGCTGTTTTCTAGGACACAAAAAGAAAAAAGAAAAAAAATGCTATGTAGGTAGTAGGCGTTCTCTCTTAGTAGATGAGAAGTAATGTAATAATCGGTTTAGGCCAAAAATATAATGCTATGATTGATTCTGATCTTTTTCATGTCAAGAGGGTGAAGAAAAAATTCAAGGTTTCTTAGAGGCTGATGGACGTACATTTAACATATGACGTACCACTAGTTTCACAAATATTACTTTTTTTCTAAAATGATGGCAGACCATTTTTATAGCTCAAAGCATCATTCGAAGTTGCATGATGTAATGATTTTCTTTGTATGCCCAATCTCAATTAAGATTTTTGTAGTTTTCGTATAAGATCTGATATCAACGGAGGGTGTCGGAAGCCTTTGGATACACTAACACCCACGTTGGATTAGTTATTGGGACTAGAAAGTCTATGATATAACACAAACAATGCAAAAGGAGGGTGTGAGAATACATACTTCTTCTCTGAGAAAGAACAAAAACGTGTTATTGCATCCTATTGATTAAGTCATCGGTTCGAGTCATTATGAATGTAGGAATGAAATTTTTTGATCATCTTTTAATATATATATATATATATATATATATATATATATATATATAATACTTTGACAAATAATATTGATTGTATTCATCCCTCCCTGTAAATATAAGATAATTATGGGATTTATCAACCAGCTAGTACATACCAAATTAAGGGTCAAAATCGCCTCTTTTAGGTACTTGCAAACAAAATGATGTATGAAGGTTCTATTTATACCTCTAAAAATGTTATTTGAATCTATCTCTTTCTTTAAGTTAAAATTAACTTGGTTAACTCATATAAAATTATCAATAAAAACAAATCAACAAAAGTTAAATAATAATAATAATAATAATAATAATCTCAACTTACCTTCACGACTAGTCTTCAATCAAGACAAAACTTGATGGTTACAATGACTGTTGCCAAGAAACATAAATCCAGAATCATTCACAATAGATGATTAAGTAAAGTTTTACAAAAAAAACATTATGTAATACATAGACATTAACTCTTCGATGTAATTTTGAATGATGATGCAATTTGTAGATTTTTAGCTTCTCTTCTCTGTCAGTTTCTTTTTGAATTTCGTATGAACACATTTGTTGGAATTAATGATGAGCCATATCAAATCAGAGAATTATTTATTTTCTAATTGTTACCATGTCTGAACAAACAAGCTTAACTCTATAGCTAATAATAGGTTTGAACCAATTGGGTGGATGTTGAAAAGGAAATTATGATTGTCATATAATTTAAAATCAAACGATCTAACAATGAATATAATATTTTAAAACAAAAATGTTTTATTGATTTTTATTGAGTTATGGGTGTTTTGGGAAAATTATGGTGTGAATAGCATTTTAGTTCTTTGTAAAAGTAAATTGAAGGTCCATGAGCGGTGCATTCGAGGCCTGTTCACGATGAGGTGAGGTGGATTGCCTGGTTGGAATGATGGGGAGATTCGGCGAAGACGGACTTCCCGATAGGTTTCTACGATATGGGCTGAGGTCATCATGCTTGTTCTTGTAAGAATCTCGATGGATGTGTGGCCTTGGCTACTTTGCCAGGGTGGGTCTTGGTTGTGATGCTTTTCGGGTGGTGGCGAGAGTTGAAGTCATGGCAGTTTGGCTACTCCAAGTTGCTCATACTTTCCATGGGCTGAGTCCTTGGGTCTGCTCTTAGGTGGCCTGCCTGGTATGGTTTGGGTTTGGGCCCTCTCGAACCTAGGTTGAGGTTTTGTTTTTTTAGTTGTCCATTCTCTCAAAGCGAGGGTTTAAGGGTTGTTTAGGGTTGGTGTAGGTGTCATGGGGTAAGTCATGATTATGGTGTCATTTTCAATGTCTATGTTAACGTCAGTTTGTTCTTGTTGTCAATATAATGGGGATGTTACTTTGTACATATATACAGGTAATTTTATTAGGATATAGTATTTGAAAAAGTTGTTTCTTCTTGAGATTAACGTAAAGATGTATCGGGACTTCTGAAATATATTAGGTTACAATTGAACCCTTATCGATTCTTGTCCACTGTAATCGTTACTTTGTGTATATATGCAGGTAGTTTTAGGATATAGTGTTTGGAAGAGTTGTTTCTTCTTGAGATTAACGTAAAGATATGTATCAGGACTTCTGGAATATGTTACGTTACAATTGAACCCTTATCGATTCTTATCTACTGTAATCGTTGATATTTAGGTAGGGAGTAGTGCGGATGACTGATGGCTCCCGTGGTTGCATTCTCGGTTATTAATAAAATTCTTAATTTTTCTCTAAAAAAATGGAGGTCCATTAAACAAGGAGATCAATTACATTATATGCAAACAAAAAAAACCTATATATCAATACCGTTAAGGAGATACCAAAGGTTTCGTGGAGCAGGTCGATGGTGAACTACAGTTTCTTTACTTGTGGTAGGGCATGCTTGCTACGTCTTTCTCTTCCGGCAAACAAGTTAGGGTTGTTTCTAGCTAGAGGAGTAAGGTTGTGTTGAACCGGGCTCTTTAGTGATGGGATTAGTTTGTGGATCTTGTTTCATTGTTGGCTCTCTGAGCTTGTTAGAACAATTGTTTCCCCCTAAGCTCTCTGAGTAGTGGTTTTCTTTTTCTGCATTTTTCTTGTATTGTTTTTAGTATTCCGAGAGTGTTCGTCATTTTTCGACCTTAGTTTTTCATTTTCTTTTAGAACATTCGCCTATGCTTCATTCTTTTGGAAGAAAGCGTCTGATTAGTACAATCAGTTGAGCAATGAATGTAACGGGTCATCTTCAAATTGCTTGACCTCACTGGAGTACAATTTGCTTCCCTTCAAAGAAAATGCATCATATGTTGTTTGATGACAAAAAGATGCAGAACCAAAACCAAATAAGATCACTAACGCGAAGTCCAGGCAAGGGAGGGCTGAATGAGATGTCCCCGCATGCAATTATACACACATGCATTTGTCCCAGAACAAATTATAATTGAAAAGGAAAACCGAAAAAAAAAACTTCATACTAAAATTAAGGCTGAAAATTCGATATAAATATACGATTGTATATGTGGTGTATGCAATCTAAAATTAAGGTTGAAAATTCGATATAAATATACGATTGTATATGTGGTGTATGCAATATACAGATAACACTTGCACATAACATTAATGTTTCCAACCCAACACATCCATATCTGTACCTGAATAAACTTATCGCTCTGCAAGATTACGACGGTTTCACTTGAAGAGAAATGCCTAATCTACCTTTGCCTCGCTTCTTCCGTGAGTCCCTTCTTCTCCTTATATAAAACCTCATTTGGGTTCTGAGTTTCTGCCACACGACTGAGCTCAATACTTGTGATCCTTATTCCATGGAGCTCATGAAGCACTCTACCCTCCTCGCCATCTTTCTTCTCCTGCTTACCACACCTTACTTTGCAAGAGGTACGTTATCGACCACTATTTCTTTTCCTGGAGTTCTGTGTGTCACTAACTGGTTTCTCGGTTTCTGAAGGTGGAGAACTATCAGAGATGAGGGATAGTACTACTGAGGTTTACGAAATCGACTACAGAGGCCCAGAGACTCACTCATCAATTACACCTCCTGGTCACTTACATGGGAAGAAGAAGCCTTCGCCTAATGTGATCCACAAAGAAAACGTCGTCATTGGTAGTACTCCCAGATCTAAGAAGTTCAGCGGTGGCAATTATAACTTGGGAAGAAAGGTAAGACACAATTATATTGATAAATTCAAGCTTAATTTGTACGAAAAAAGGGCATTTTCTGAGAGTAGACATACATACTATTGAACATCCAGAATGCTGAGCATTGCTGAGAGCAGACTACATAGTTTTAAGCATCTACATATTGTTGTTGGTATTGAGTTGGATGCTCCAATTTACATCCATATGGTTGCTATTAGATCATGTGTGAGGCCAGCTTTCTTATTTTTGATTGATGTGTTCTGATTTGCTTTGCAGGCGAAGAATATACATGGATGAATATTACATATAAAATGTATATGTTAAAGTTTCACCAGATTATGGTTCATTTTAGAACAGAGATATGAAGATAATGTACTGAGATTCATCATGAATTAATAGTTATGATGGAATAACAATCTTTAATTTGTTAGTATTATGTCCCATGTATCTTTCCTAGTGGAATTAGTATTCTTTAGTCATGCTCTGATAGAGTTTGCTTGGAATCTTGAAGGTTCTATTGTGCTAGCCCTGGAGTGTTGAAATTCTTGCTATGTAAACGGTTAGATGAGCAAGTATATTGGCAATGCTGAACATGTTTTTTTTGGCGAAACAATGCTGAACATCTTTATCAGCTCGTAAATCTTTCCTATTTTTTTTCAATATTTGAAGTAACATCGAGTTGAGTTGGGGGCAGGTAAGCATGTCTGCCACGCATGTAATGTGGCAGTGAGCTTTGCAACGTTACTTCATGTTGATGATGGTAGTGTCCTCTATGCATGATTATGCATCTGGTTCTTCATATTAATGCTTCCTCCATTTGTTCTACCTACTTAATAGCTGTATCCGAGTGAAACACTAGGCACTTCGGCTCGATTTAATTACAATTGCAACTTTGAATGGTTGAACGACCGTTTGTATGTCGAATAACACCGCCATATATACCGGCCACCCGAGATTGAAGTCTCGACTTTGCATGATACTTGTAGGAACAAGGAAGAAAAGGGATAGAATACATAACCACGAAGTGAAGCACTATCTTCTCTCTAAACCCTAAAACCAAAAAACCTCAATCTTCACCCAAATCACCCTATGCGGTGGTGGTCCTTGGCCGGTTTCGTGCTTACAGGACTATCATCGGACGGGAGTTACGAAACTTTAGATCTACCGGATTTCTTTGGCCTGAAAGCTCATGTAGATTTTAACCGGCGTGATTTCCGGATTGTATTTGGAGATAAACACACCCATGGTTATTGTGTTTGGGCGTTGGGGTTGGGATGATGTACAACGTATTCTTCATCATTCCTTGTTCAGGCAGCGGTGATGGTGGGTAGTGGTGCATCAGTTTCAAATTGATGGTTGTGCGGTGGTCTTGGGTGCGGCGGGGTTGTTCTCTTCCTGGTGGGTATCTGGTCGGCAACGAGACATGGCGGCAGAATGGCATCGAGGCACGACGACGGTTGGACTGTGTGTGGCCATGCCGCCATGGTGGCTGGTGCATCCACCTTGTCTGTAACAATGATGGAGGCTGAGCTTGGTTAACTACTATTGGACCTAAGGGCTATTTTTCTTTTTTATGTATCTTATTATATCTAAATAATTCCTAGTACAATTTTGTGTGTTAGGATTCTAAGCATGTTGTGCCTCATTCATCATCTTTTAGCGTGTGTCTATTTTTTAAAGTTTTTTTTTTTAAAATATAAAGTATCGTGAATATAATATTACAACCATAAGGAATATCAATGATGAAAATAAATTTCTAACTCTCATCCTTACTTATCTAAACACCAACGATTACAGTCGACAAGAACCGATATGGGGTTCAACCGTAACCTAACATATTACAGATGTCTCGATACATCCTTATAGTCAACTTTAAGAAAAAAAAATAACTTTTTCAAACACTACACGTCAAAATTATTAGTATATTTACACAAGTAATCTTCACATTACATTCACGACAAAAACTAAATGAAATTAACATAGTCCCTGAAAACGATACCATAACCATAACTCACCACATGACACAACTCTAAAACCTGCCAGACACCTAAACCCTCGCTCAAAGAGGGGGGACAACAAAGAAACAACATAGACCCAGGCCCACCAACAAACCATGGCTCTTAAAAGGCAGGCAACCAAAAAACCTTGCCCAAAGAGGAACCAATGTCTTCCTCCGCCATAGCCTCGCCGCCAACAAGTAGACGCCACGCTCCTGCAAGGCATCACTGAACGCTTCCCTCACCGAATGCCACAAGGAACCACGCTGTCTCCAAAATTTGTCACTCTCCCCGTTTCAGAATTTTCCTTACACACCAATAGGGCTGGGCACTTCGTACCGCAATCTCGATCTCATCCCGGTCCCGTACCGAAATTGGCGGGACGGGACAAAATTTTAAAATGACGGTACCGTCTCGTCCCGATAGTTTGAAAACTGGACGGGATCGGGAAGGGACGAGACCATCCGGAAAATATAAATGTACATGTATTCGATCATAACAGTCTGATTTTTAGGGTGCATAATATTTTACAATGAACTCAAAAAAACTCAATGAGATGTCAAAAACCTAAATATAAATTCACAGTACTAGTTCCATATAACAAGAGTTAGATAATTCATTCACATTTGATAATGATGATCATATGAGAGATATCGGTCGCCATAACGAAGCTATGTAGTGATAACTGAAACTTCTTTGATTTTCAAACTTGAGAGTTTTCTCGAGATCTTAATTAATCAGTTAGAAACAAATTACAAGCATTTAATTAATTGGTTATTGATTCCATTTTAATTTTTACAATTTTTGTTCGTGTTGTACTTATATAGAGTTAGGAGTTTAGAAATAGGACAATTATACCATGAAAAAAGTAACACCATAGAATATATATATATATATATATATATATATATATATATATATATATATATATAGTCCTTCCAATGAGGGATCCATTTTTTTACTTATATGAGAGATTGGGGATTACACCAACTTTTCGATCATAAAACCACATCTCCACCATTCAACCTCTATATATATATGAATAGATCACTTCTGTAAAATTTCATCAAAATTGGTGATCGTTAAGGCATCGAACTATCTAAAATCAATAAACGGATCAAATCTGCCGAACCTACACCGTTCATGCAAATTGCAATTTTGAGCACCTTAATGATCAGCAATTTTGATGAATTTTTGTAGAAGTAATCTACACATATATATCTAGAGATTGAACGGTTGAGATGTGGTTTTGGGATTGAAAAGTTGGTGTAATCTCCAATCCCGCAATAAGTCAAAAAAAGGATCCCTTAATGGAAGGACCTTATATATATATATATATATATATATATATATATATATATATATATATATAAACACACACAAAATAAAACCCTCATCAATATTGGATGATTTCATATTGACTTTATAAAAATAGATATAAAATTTCTTCAAGAATTTAGGATCAATTTATCTCTTCTATGTTTTTTTTTTCTATTTTTACGGGATCCCGGTCTCATCCCAATCTCGTCCCGGTACCGAACGGGATCGTTCCGTACGAGATATGTTTTTAAAAATGCAATCCCGTCCCATCCCTATAGCATATTTTGAGACGGGACGTGATTCGGCGCCCAGCCCTAACAATTCAACACATTAAGATCCTATCGTCGGCCTCCAAAAAAACATCAATACGCATCGAGATCCCAAACAGGTACTACACATACGTTTGCACCACAGTAGAGCATAATCCCTACGCGGTCCAAAAACTCGGTGTGGGGGTGACGTGGCAATGAGGAATGAAAACGCGGGACTGAAACAAACCTCGCTTTTCTCTCCCCTGTTTTCATTTCAATCAAAATTTTTAGGGTTTCAAGTTCCAATTCCGATTTGTCTCTCTCTCTAGGTTCTCTTGATTTCTCAACCATGGCGGGAACCAGGGAGAGCAATGTCCAGGAGGAATCGAGCCCTCTTCTAAGCCAGCAATTCCCAGAGCCTAAGAAGCTTAGACTATATGATGTCTTAAGAAGATATGAAAATTGTGTACCCGGAATAAGAAAGTAGGCATACGAGCTAAAACCGAGAAGGGTAAAAATTATATTTTTGGAACTAATTAAGAAAGTAGGCATCCAAATTATGTACTACTGGGAAGGGTAAAAATCATTAGGGGTGTCCAAATTCTCTAGGGACTGACAAAATGATACATGAACTTATAAAATTATCAATGTGATTTTTTTAAACCATAAGTTATCAATGTGACAACTGAACTCTTATTTTGTTATCAATAAGATACATACAAAGAATATTTTGTTAATATTAGAAAAATATCAAGTTAACCTTATTTTGTGTTTTCTGCTATTTTTCCCTTTAAAATTTGATGAATAACTATGAATTTGTTTATTTAACATACTGCAAACATAAATTTATCCTCTTATTATAAGGTAAACAGTTATTTTTATCATCAATAAGAGAATCTATAGCTACCAGAATTAATTTCTTAGCAGAAGCTAAATTATCTTATAAAGAATTGTAGGAAGAAAGAAGAAAATTAAGAAAATTGAAAGAATATAGAGATAAGCTACCTAGAAGTACCAAAAATTATTAGAATGTTATCTTTCAGATCCAACGAAGGATCTATAAAACAAGGGAAGAAATTGAAGTTCTACAAGAAACATTTGAAAAATATCAAAAGTCTCTTGAAATTTTGAGCATCAGTTATATCCGCCCTAGTTGGTATCAGAGTCTGGTTGGCTCAATAGGGTAACAAAAAGACTTATGCTACAAAGTTGGCTTCTCTTGACTAACAAGAGAGAATCCTAACTTCAAAATTATTAGTCATTTTGTACTACAAAAGGAATTGATAAGTGACAAGTGTATTTTCATTTAAGGCATATTTAAGAAAGCCAATACTTGATAGAGTATGCTTATAGAGTCTTAAACATACTCTACGATGAACACATCCATCTCAAGAGAGAAATTGGAGTCTGAAGAGCTTAATCCAAGTAGACCAAGCTTAATCTAGTTCCTAGACCATCTATCTAGGGATAAGACATCGAAAAGGTTATCAGAACAACTTAAGAGATTTTATCTCAGAATCGATCAGCTTGAGAAAATAAATTAAAAATCGAGAAGTTTGAAGTCAAGCTCGATTACCTAAAAAATATCTATTAGATATTGAAGAAAAATTAGTTATGATTGAGAGTATTGCCAACAACATTCGTCAGCAAACAGTCGAACTAAGAGATTCTCAAGAAATCGTGAAATGACTTTTAGAAATTCTAATCACCATGATAGGATGAACCAAAGAGTTAATCTAAAAGTAAGAAAGGAAGACAAAGAAGCTTTAAGCTTCCACCTTCTACCTTCCTACAAAGTCCATTGTTGACAACCTAAAAGCTATAATTCTTCAGCATAATTATAAGATCTCGTATCTCTAAGAGATAAGTATGGACCTTGAGATCCAATTTTGGGAGTTAAATAACAAAATATCAAATCTACAGAAGAGTGTACAAAAGATGAAGATTGGAGATGACTAAAAAAATTAATAAAGAACAACTAGCTCAAAACGTAACTAGTAAAATCATCATACAATCTTTACTAAAAGAAGGAAGTGAGCTTAAGTTTAGTGAACATATGCTACTTACATGGAAATCCTCTATGTCTACTTTCACAACAAAGAGACATGTGAAGATGCTGAGTAGAATCCTCAGTAAAGAAGCACAAGTCCAGTATAGTTGATAAACGCTCAAGAATTTGAGTATAATGAAATCGAATCTAATGTGCAAGAAGCATCCGCTCCTAGATTTAGATTCTATAAGATCTATAAGAGATGATCTTTCTTTATGGATTTTCAAAGGTTCAAGATTCTTGAACTAAATGTTCCGCAATAGGTAGTGAAACATACATCAGGTTAATCATTCTAAAAGAAGTAAGTGAACCATTTAAGAAAAAAAAAATATATATATATATATATATATATTCCTATATGCATATTGAAGCAGTCCAAGTAGGAATAAAACTCTTAGTCAAAGATAGTATAGACTGTTCTGTTATATGTGTCCTACATAATGATAGAATAACATACTTTAAGAAAAGTATGTTAGAAACAGTAGAAACTTTCTTGTGCAACCAAATTACATATTTCAATGTATTCCTAATTACCACACATCTTAGAGATGCAGCGCATTATCTAAGATTAATAATCAAGACAGACGAAATCTCTATGAAGAAATGAATGATGGAACTTGCGATATATTATAGAATCCTCGAATACTAGATTTCTCAATAGTCCTGGGATTACCACTTCAGTTCTCACCAATCCAAAAAATAATTCTTAGCAAAAATATGTCACAAAATGACATGAAGTAATAGTCCCACGAGAATGTAATTTGATACCTCTAGTTAAACAGATTGAAAATATCAATGCTTCGGTTTATGAAGATGAGAGGAAAAATAAGCTTATAATTTTATAGGCATTTGTTTGCAAGCCATGACAAGGCTAGCACTTCTGAAACCAAATCGACTACCTTCCTTGAAGAGTCATTTGATGAAAAAGATGTTAAAAGACCTATGAAGATGTTTAAGTGAGAAGAACTGAAAAGTATGTATACATAAGCTGAGATTTGTGAATCCATAGAAGGATTAGAGAAAATTATGGAAGGAATTTCTCAAATTTTAATTCGGAAAGCATAAGAGGAAGATCCTTCCTTATCAAGAAGCAGCAAAAAAATGAACCAGGTGAATCCTCATCTATGGATACCGAAAACAATCCTCAAGGTAGTATTGTGGTTCAAAAAATTACAAACTACCCAACAAAGATCATTTGGAAAAATAAGATTTAACTCCAAAAAGGACAAGCTCATACTAGAAAGCCTAGAGAACAAAGTTCTCGGAAATACATCCATACTGAATCCAAATGGGGACAATCAGTGTCTAAAAGAGGGGTCTATCTAGATCTTGACAAAGTTGGAGATAAAATAAAGACAACAGACATTTGGGTAACTAGCTTAATGCTGACTCAGGCCCTTGTGTTATCCAAATATACTTACGAGGAAGCTCATCTATATTATGAGTCAACCTTAACTGGTATAGTTCAGAAATGATATCAGTGTTTCAAGCGAAGCTCTCAATGGGTTGATTAGACAGCTAAACTATCTTAGACTAATAATCCTATGGATTTTGCTTGTCCTATTTATGCACAGTTCTGCGGAGATGCTATTAGGCATAGTGAACAGTCTAAGGAGAGAGCTAAAACAAATATTCAGAAATTGAGTATTTGTAACATGAGGTATTTTGAAGAATACACGAATTAATTCCAAAATTACTATTACACAATTAGAGATAGACAAGGACGATCTCGTCATAACCTATTATTGAAAGTTACCAGAACCTTGGAACGATAAAGTAACACAATCATTGGAATAAAATCCTTTGCTTTATTTTACAGTAGGAGGAATAGTAGAAAGAGTCAGAGATCTCATGAGAAAGAAATATCTAGAGAACAAAAAATTCAAAACTGCAAAGAATTAACTCAGAGGAGTTGATAATATGTATCCAAAAATATTGGATACTCTAACGCAGTGGGGTTGTCACAGTGAGAGAAATTACAGAAGGAAGTTCTCTAGCAAGAAGCAGGGAGCAAAATTCGCATGTGATTGCTATCAATTCCTTCCATCCCAATCTATGAAGATTTACATGTGATTACTATAAATGCAGTGATAGTAATTTAATTCTCATGTATTGTGCAAATACATGTGAATCCTATCATCGGGAATGCTTCATTGTAGAGCTAAGGATAAAAACAAAAAACAAGAAAGCTCATATCTTGGTGGAACAAGAATATGAAGAATTCCATGATTCCAAAAAGAACAAGATCAAGATCTTGAAGATGATATAAAGAAAATGAAGTTAATTAGTAACTTCATTGAGCCAGGACAATGAATTAAAAGAATCTTTTCATTCCATCAAAGATCCCATAAAAAGAGAAGTTGAGGATCTCATCAAAGATCATGTCATAAGAAAAACCAATCCCTTCACATAATTGCTTGTTAAGTCAGCAGAGAAAAAACAAGTCAAGGAAGTCCAGACAAGCAGATTCAACAATTATATCAATATTGGATTGAAATTCAAATACAAGAAGTATCATCTATATGCATCTGTAGATAATGATTCAGGATATAATCTTACAAAGAGATATGCTAATCCTGAAGAATATTGAGAAAAAAACTCTAAAATCAGTCATTGGGGTCGCTCGCAATGTTAAAGTTTCCTTAGTAGAAGAAAATTTTATCATGAAGATCATCTTACAATGTGAAAGTCAGGGTGTTGATAAGAAATGATTTTCTCCTTCAACAGACAGTAATTCAAAATCCACATATGATTGGTTTTAAAAGGAACATAAAGTTCTATTAGGAATCAAGACTTACCGACGCAGTGAGCGTTACAGATAAAGGATTTGCATATCAATATAAGGTATTGCCATTGAAGAGTGGTGATTATAAGCCAATGTTGGAACCCGTTGTGCTGTAAAAAGACCAATTGAAAGGTCATAATGAAATATTGGTGAATGAAGGGACAGATTTGGAAAACTCTGAATCATAAGAAGAGTATGAATCCCTTTTAAATGAGTCTAAATCATACCAATCAGATCAAGAAATTTTGGATGGAGAAGAAGAATATATCCGAGAGCATAACCTAAAGGTGTATACTAACAAAGTTGAGCGAAAGAAGCTGTCAACTATAGCAGAAATAGAAAAATTGTTGAAGCCGGTAATCAGTGAAGATCCTCAACTGTACTAGAAAATAGATCCAGTATATTGACAGCTCAAAATGCATGATACAAATACTATATATTATATCAAAGTCATCCCTCATTACAAAGAAGAAGATAGGAAAGAAATAGAAAACAAAATTTAAGAGTTGCTCGAAAAGTAGCAAATTAGACCTAGCTTTCAACAATTATTATCATGTTTTAGCCTTTTTAGTAAGAAATCATGCAGAGTAAGTAACAAAAAAGTCAGAATGTTAATTGATTACATGGATGTAAACAAAAAAACTGTTAAAGACGGTATCGAATAGCTCAGGTGAGAGTTCTCATCAATCGGCTCAAAGGAGCCAATATATTTTTCAAATTTGATGCAAAGTCATATTTCTGGCAAGTTAAAGTGCATCCAGATTATTTTTCTTTAACGGCATTTGGAACACCTCAAGAGCATTATGAATGGTTGATCATGACATATGGTCTCAAGCAAGCTCTGTCAATTTTCCAAAAGAAAATGGACAATATTTTTAAGCGATACTCAAATTTTTGCATAGTTTATATAGATGACATTCTTGTCTAATCCAAAATTAAGAATGAACATCTGAAGCACCTTGACCAAGTATGCAAGCTTATTGTCCAGAACGGAATTATCCTAGGACAAAAGAAGATTCATCTCATAAAAAGTAAAATTGAATTCTAGGGTATTCATGTTAAGGATGGAGATATTCATTTCCAAGATCATATATTGTCAAGAAAATCAGCCAGTTCCCAAACCATATTCCTAATGCAAAATCTTTGTAAAAATTTTTGGGAGTTGTTAATTTTGCGAGAGATTTCATTCCTTAAGTCAGTGGTCTCACTACTCTTCTCTCTCCCAAAACCAGCTCTAAAAAGAAGTGGTCTTTACATAAGATAACAGTAATACTGTTAAAAAGATCAAGAAATTTACATAAAACTTTTCTCCTTTACAGTTACTTGAAAAAGGGGATTTAATCATTTTGCATATCGCAAATGATTATTATTGGGCAGGAGTAGTCTTGGTTGTTTCCCCATATACAAATTATGAAAAGATTTGTAAATTTCAATCTGAAAAGTTTAACGTAGCAGAGTTAAACTATTTTACTGGAGTCAAAAAGTCCTCTATCTAATTAAGAGTATTAAGGGTGCTAAGGCATTCTTGAAAAATAAACTTGTAGTTAGAATTGATTATAAGAGAGTAAAAAGTTTCAAAAACTACAAATTAACTGATGGTGTTGATAGAGGAAGAGTACTGAGATAACAAATATTTTTATCTCAGTATGAATATGATGTTGAAATGGTTGAAGGTGATAAGAATTATCTTTCTGACGCTCTTATAAGTGAAATGACGATGTTCAAAAAAGATGAAGGTCGCAATCCAAGAAACAAGAAACAAAGGAGAATAACCTTTGAGAAAGAAACAAAAACGGTGATTACACTGAGGTCCTCTCCATGACGGATCAGGCTATCAATTCATTGTGTCTTATGAAATGGTAGAAATAGGTCAGTCATCTGATCGTGTCAAGTTAGAACCAGAAACATGGGATGATGGCTAGCCCGGCTCAAACGACAGACAGTAAATACATGACAAGTCTGTTAATGGCTGCTGCTTTGCCTAAAAGCAGACTTGCCTCTTGTAGTGGAAATAAAGTTCTTGAAATTACTGGGAAAAAGACTATATCCATGGTCAACCACTGAAGATTTTCAAAAAATGCTTTTTAGTCAATTTGCTACCCTTTCATTGTATTGTCAATTTGCTACCCTACCTTTTTTCTGCTATTTTGCTACCCTAACTTTCATAAATTTGCCAAATTACTACCTAACCGTCATATATGCATTTTTCTGTTAAGTGTTCCGTCAATTTTTTTCCTGTTAGGTGTGTCTTTCACGTGAGAGAATTTTCATAATTTTGAATTCAAAATTGTTTTTTTTAACAATTGAATTTGTTTTTTTAATTCTGAACATCATTCAGGAAAAATAAAATAAAATAATACATGTATTCTGATTAAAACAGAAAAGCGCATCCATGAATTCAAATTTTTTTTGTTAGGTGTGCCTTTTAAGTGAGGGGATTTTTCAAATTTTGAATTCAAATTGGGGTTTTTTTAACAATTGAATTTGTCTCTTTAAATTCTGAACTTCATTCAGGAAAAATAAAATAAAATAATACATGGATTCCGATCAAAAAAGAAAAACACATCCATGAGATTGAATTGATACACAGTTCTTTGTTTTTTCTCATCTCATGGATGTATTTTTCTTTTTTGATCAGAATCCATGTATTATTTTATTTTATTTTTCCTGAATGAAGTTCAGAATTTAAAAAGACAAATTCAATTATTAAAAAAAACCCAATTTGAATTCAAAATTATGAAAATTCTCTCACGTGAAAGACACGCCTAACAAGAAAAAAAATTGACAGAACACCTAACAGGAAAAGACATATATGATGGTTAGGTAGCAATTTGACAAATTTATGAAAGTTAGGGTAGCAAAATGGCAGAAAAAAAGCATGGTAGCAAATTGACAATATAATGAAAGTTAGGGTAGCAAATTGACAATATAATGAAAGCTAGAACCAGAAAGATGGGAAGAGCAGTGAGATCATTCGAGAATCTCATAGTGGGACGGAAGCCAATCAGTTAATTCCAATGGAGAAAAACTTGCTCAAAAGTTTTTACTGTACTCTAAAAGAACAACCTTAACTGACCGGTCACAGGGTAAAAGAATGCCTAACCCAGCTCAAACGACAGAGAGTAAATACATGAGAAGTCCCTTAATGGTTGCTGCTTTGCCTAAAAGCAGAATTGCCTCTTGTAGAATAAATAAAGCTCCTGAAATTAATGGGAAAAAAACTATCCATGGTCAACCACTGAAGATTTAAAAAAAAACAGTTTTCAGAACCGAAAGGCTACTACCCTTCAGACATAAGATCGTCATAGATAATATTCTTTATGCTTTCTATAAAGAAAATGAAGTTCATTTACTTCAATCCCTTACAACCCCTTACATAAGAGTTGTATGAAGTCCATGCCAAAGAAACCGCATAAGGAAGTAGTGGTAAGGCGATGTATCTAGAAAATCCTGATAGTGCTAAAGTTCATATTTCAGTGTTGAAAGTATCTAAGTGGTACAACTTTCATAATCGCCTTGGAGAAGGAAAAGTTCTTCCACTAACCTTATCAAAGTTCATATTTCAGTATTGAAGGTATCTAAGTGGTCACTTTGTTATTATCATCCTCTTTCAGAGAATTGTGACTTCTTCACAGCCATTATGAGAAACGAGATTGATTTCACTCTAGCTAATACTACGTGGTTAGAAAGGGTCGAGGAAGATAAATGGTATATGATTCCTTATCCCTTTTCTTATGATTCAGATTTAGACAATGAAGAAAAAGATGACACAACACAACGAGAGGAACACGAAGGCCAAGATTCTTTGACTGATTACGACTACACTGATGAGGAATGCACAACATCACAAACATGTTAGGTGTTTGGTTTATCTAGATTGATACAAGACATTTTTATCCTTTTTAATAACTGAAAAGTATGTCATTGATACAAATAATAAAATCTGGATACTACATTGATCACTTTATAAGTTCGGATACCATATTAAGTTCATAAACTATTGGTGTTAAAAACTTTACTCATAATTATATAAAGATACATGCATGTGCACATTGAGACTAAACTATCATATTTGTTATCCTACCCTTTTACAATCTCTGCGCTATTATTATTATTATTATTATTATTCCAAACTCATAGGAGCTATCCTTGGCCTATATCGATTGTGGAGCTATCCGCGCGCCATTAGCAACCTTCAGTAACAATTCTTCAATCAATCTGCATAACTAGTTTATCATTGTGAAGGAACTATCCTTGGTCTATCTAGATTGTGGTTCTTATTTGATTGCACTAGAGATGGCCAAACTTATATTAATTTCAACTTTTCAAGCATGAATTTTTTGAACAATATTTATATAACAGTGTAGTTCAGTCTTCAAACTCAAAGAAATTAACCGTATTGTATCAAAAAAATAACCGTATTCACCGTATAAACAAAGCCGATTTAGTTCACATTGTGACTTGTAATCGAATAGATGATGTAAGTATCTGAATGTTATGCTATGTTTGCCGCATCTCATAAGAAATTAAAACAATGCGCAAATATCCAACTAATGGATTGCAATTGATGACACTTCGTATTGACTGAAAGAAACTTTGTAGAAGACTATTTCCATTCTCTTCTGTATTGATCTTATGTTTGCAATTCTCTGTAAGGATTGATCTCATCTCACGCTTAACAATCGCACGATAATAGTTAGGTGCTTCGCTTTATCAGGATTGAAGAACTTTCACAAACCTTTGTATTTGTGATAAAATAAACTAGAGAAACTTGTGACTGAATTTGTGGCCTTATCATATGAAATCTGAAATCACTGAGATGTCAAACATTGTCATTTACCTTGTGGCTATGTATTCTACATGGACTAGTGAGGCCAGCCCCTGTAGTACTCGATTTGTGTAGTGTAACTTGTTAATCATAGGCAGCACAATTATGCATGAAATGAACGAATCAGATATGCTCTGAATTATTCTTATTACATATCTGAGTCTGATGGTTTTAAAATTGTTCATGTTTTGCGCATATTCTTATCGTTTTGATAAGCTCTCTTCATAGGATCGTAGTGAAGTGCTACGAAAATTTTATAACAAATTGATGCCCTCAACGCACTGGATTCCCATTTTTTAACCTCTTTTTAACAATCAACTTCAACAAAACCCAAGCATATTTTGTTGGTGTTTTCTTTCAAAAGTTGAGGTTGAGGGAGTACATAGCTAGCATTCCCCACTCTGCTCTCATCCTTTGATCCTATTTCAGTGTGGCCGCCATATTCATTATCAGGGACTAGGTCAGATCCCTGAACAAGGGACCAGTATATAAACAAGGCACTAGTTGCAGGATAGAGCTGACTGCACAGCCAGACTGGCCGAGTTGTCAAGGCACCAACCTTCCAATTCCACCCACCAAACTGGCTGCCAGCCAACAAGGCCCCATACCTACAATGCAATCTACCTAATATTCCTAAAAACTCGAACCAAACTGTAAACAACCAAATAGATTTGGCAAAGTAACTCTAAGTTCTACGGAATGAAAAGTAACTCTAAGTTCTGATTTCTGACTATTTGTTTCAGAAAGAATAGTCAAGTACAGACAGGTAAATTTAAGAGATAAAAACTGTCTTAGGTTTCATCTAGTATCAAGGGAAATGAAAGAACTTCTCAACATGATTTTTCATATTTACTCCCCTGGAGCAGAGACGCCTTGCTTCAGCCTCTCCTTCTTCAGCTTCTTCTTGGAAACCGGCTTCTTCTTTTTTGGAGGAATAGTTCTCTGAGCATAAACATAAAGTGCATAGTTTCCAACGAGAAAAGTCAACAGCAACCCAACAACAACAAGCAACACAATCAATCCAGGGTTGAAGCCTTTTGTCCCCTGCATAATCCACATAGCAAGTTATATTTTCACATCAATAATCAGATGGGTGAAAAATATACAGAAAGAACTACAGAAAGTCTGCTGCAACCCCAAGCAACATTTCCCTGACGCAGCCGTAGGAATCTGATGCATGACAAATAAGATGAACTCTAAATTAATGATTTAAAGATAGAATTAAGAAAGTGATAGGTCTACTAGCATCTCACCAGTAGGTTTCTAGGCATCACACCTAGGGATCTCAAGCATCACACCTAAAGTTAGGTTGCATCTTACAAACCTAGATAGAAAGCAAAGCTATCAAACTCTTATTTATTCAACTCTGCCAAAAAAGACTATAAAGGCCTCTATATATAGAGGTTAAAACCCTAGATCAATTAGAATCAAGCAACCCTAATATTCTAGAACTTAAAAGATTCCCTAATAAAAACACAAATCCAAAATAAGAAAGAAATCATAAAATCCTAACTTAAGATATTATACTCCTATTCTACATTATCCTCCTCGGGTTGAAAAAAACTCGACGGAATCCTGCCACTAAGCCACCATGCTCTTATCCCAAACGATTTCATCTTCAGCATGTTGATAACTTTCTTCTTGGTTGCTGCATGTCCCCTTAACACCTTTTTGTGGGGCACCATGTCAAATTTTATCATAGGCTTCAAGATAACCTTGTGCTTGTGAAACAACAATGAATATGTATTTGCTTTTCCACAATGATACACATCACGATCAAATAGCCAAGGTTTTCTTACAAGGACATGGGCTGTCTTCATGGACGGCCTTGGAATATGGGTGTTGTCAACCCAACCGATCTTGTTTGGTTGTTGGTGTGGCAGTACTTGAAATTCGAGGCGCTCAACAGCAACACTTGAGACAAAATCGACACAGCTCTCTCCATCCATATCGATATTTCCATCAGTATCCACTTGTTCAAGCTCACCAGTGGCTTCAAGGAATTTTGTGACCCAAGCCCCAAAAGTTTGTTTGTTGTGGGGCTGCTCTACTTTGTCACTAGCGGTGTTCTCCTCAACTGCCGGTGCAAAAGCCTTCCCATTATCTTCTAGCTTTCTAAGGCGAAGATCGAATGATTCAAATTGTTCAACAATTTGTAGTAACAGGGCATCTCGTTGTGTGTCAGTCAGATGACCCCAGCGAATTTTTTCCGAACGTGCAGCCATTGGATCAATAGGTTTTGGTTTACATACGGCGCCAAAATGATGCAGGACAAATAAGATGAACTCTAAATTAACGGTTTAAAGATAGAATTAAGAAAGGGATAGGTCTACTAGCATCTCACTAGTAGGTGTCTAGGCATCACACCAGAGGTTAGGTTGCATCTCACAAACCTGGATAGAAAGCAAAGCTCTCAAACTCTTATTTATTCAACTCTGCCAAAAAAGACTACAAAGGCCTCTATATAGAGAGAGGTTAAAACCCTAGATCAATTAGGATCAAGCAACCCTAATATTCTAGAACTTAAAAGATTCCCTAATAAAAACACAAATCCAAAATAAGAAAGAAATAATAAAATCCTGACTTGGGATATTATACTCATATTCTGCATTAGAATCGGTATAGTACTATTTAGATTCTATACTGACTGATGCACATGTTCTTGAATCGTATTTTTGTTCCATCATTGATGTTATAGCAACACTACTGTGGTTATAAGGCTTAGAAAATTACAGATGCAAAGCCACTAATTCCTTGACCTAAAAGGAAAAAAGCGTATAACAGAAAAGAACCAAGTGAAAATGAGTTGCATCCTAAAGAGTCTCACTCTACATAACAAGACTGTGTCAACTACTTTCATGTATCAAAACAAATAAACTACACAAGATATATTTAAAGGGCAGAGCGCTGTGAACTCGGATTCCATGTTTCCGTGACATTTGACAAGTCATTTATTAGAACAAGTCAACAAACCCAATACATTTAAAGAAGGAGAGCAAACACCAGACTTGGCTTAGGAAATGCAGGTAACAGAATACATGTCAGATTTACTAGAAAGCATCTGTGCAAAATCTTCATAGTGATATTGTCAGTGAATCATAAACTCTTGAGAAATCTTTGAGCATAAAATTTCAATCAAACTAAATCATTTTTGGGGTAAGCCAAACATAGTTCAAAGCATATGTCAGGAACCCACCATCCACAAGCGCTAAGAGTCAGCTGAAAGGAATAACTTAAGGATTCCAGGTATCCTGACCCATTATGTCAATTTAGCCAAATTACATACATTTCAAGCTGAAATTATCACAATCAATATGATATAATAACGAAAACAGAGGGATCAAACTGTTTTGAAGGAGATTAACCACAATAAATTCAAAATAACCCAAATCTCAATTGCATCCACAACAAATCCACAGATCACCAAAATCAAATTTCGCACGCAACGATTTCGACCAGATCAACCCAAGACAAACCAATACACGTAAAAATCCAACAGATTTATCCATGCATGCAAGACATTGATGAACAGAGACAATCACTCAGCTCAAAATCAGAAATTCAAAACTCCGATTCACGAATACAACATTTGAAGAAATAAAATCAGAGCGAAATTGAATGGGCTCGACTTCATACCACGTCGTCGAAGGGAGGGACCTCGTCAGCCATGGCCGAAGCTCTGAGATTTGAGAGAGATCCGGGTCGCTGTGTCAACTGGACAAGAGTGAAGAAAATATTAAGAGCGAGATCTGGTCACGCGAGTCTTTTATAAATACGGAAAATGGATAAAAACGTTCAGCTCTGTTGAAACTGACTCATTATGGGCCTTGGGTTCTGTAAATCTCTGTTGAACGGCTCAGACCACTTTGCAATTTGATATTTATAATTAAAAAGAAAGGATATTGACTATTTCATATCATTGGAAGAAAAAAAAAGTAACATTTTCAATTAAAAGAGTTTTATATTGTCTGTTTCATCTTTCGTAACAAAATTACAATTTTATCTATATTTTTCTATTAAATCTCTCTTCTCCCCCATCATTCTTCCCGATCTAATTTTTTTTTCTCTCTCTCAAATCATCGTCGTCGGCAATCCCACCCTCGCCTTCATCGTGTACGGCGACATTGTCCTTGCCTACCGCTCTGCTCCGTGATTGTGGAGGACTTCCAGTCGGGCTCGCCGATTGCTTTGCCTCCGAGCACAACACCAAGCTCTGATCTTTTCTTCTGGTTCACGTCAAGCACCACACGCCTCCAAACACCACAAACCTTAACATAGGGACCCATTGTGACTGCTCCTCTGCCTCTCTCTTCAACCTCCGCTAAGCCCTTAGTCGAGATCGCAGACTACTCTTCCTCCATGCACCATACCTCTGGTCTCTACCGCTGCCTCCGTGCATGACGGGGAAGCCATAACCAAGATGTTGTGGAAGCCACAACCTCCTATCGCCTCCGTGCACAATCTGGAAGCCACTACCTCCATATCTACTCTCTTTGTCTCTCTTTCTCTCTCTTTTTTTCTACTTTCTCTCTTTTTTCAACTTTATTAGAAGATAATAAAGTTGGTTGTGACAACATGAATGTGATCTAGAGATTTAGTGAGAGTTTATTAGGGGGTAGTAAAGTTGGATGTAGTGATAGTAATATTGTTTAAGGGTTAAGTGTGAGTTTATTAGGGGTTAGTAAAGTTGGATGTGGCGATAGGAATGCGGTTTAGGGGTTCAGTTGAAGTTTATTAGGAGGTAGCTAGTAAATTTGGATGTGAAATAGGAATGTGGTTTAAGAGTTCAGTGGGAGTTTATTAGAGGGTAGTAAAGTTGGTTGTGCAATAGGAATGTTGTTTAGGGGTTCAGTGGCAGTTTATTAGGGGGTAATAAAGTTAGCTATGGCGATAAGAATGTGGTTTAAGGGTTCAGTGAGAGTTTATTAGGCGGTAGTAAAATTAGCAGTGACGATAGGAAGGTGGTTTATGGTTCAGTCGGAGTTTATTAAGGGTTAGTAAACTTGATTCTAGATTCCGGTGGCTGGTGACCGGAGTCTCGCTGCCAATGACCAGAGTCCGGTGGCCAGTGATCATGTCTCCTCTCTCTTCCATTTTCTCTCTTTCTCTAAGTATGTTTAATGGGTGAGGGTAACATAAATATTGAAAAATTATATGTTGTTTAGAGTTTTTATGAGTTTTGTTGAAATGAGCAATTTTTAAAAAAAAATTGAAAAGGTCAATGTTTTTAAAAAACTGTTAGAATGGAAAATAAGGTCCAAAAAATTATAGTAAATGAACATTTTTATAAAAAGAAAGCTCTCTCTTCCTAGGGCTTCATGCCTATGTCACATGTCACCTTAAATGACACATTGATACATGTGCGTCTAGCCCATATAAATTATTTTGTTCTATATGTTGTAGAGTAAACGATATTTGTGTATGTCTTGGTCTATGCCAAATATACATGTGAGCTGTGTTCTCTAGTTGTAATAGAATATAAATACATGTTTCCTTGTAACACCAATTAGGTGTTATGTAAGTTCTTATATAAAAGGTTCATACCATGAATGAAAGAAGGTTTTTCATTCTCCTAAAACACGTCATCATAACACTAACCCTAGAGTTAATAAAGCCAACCAATTTTTTTGCAAACCCTAGATACCCTAGAAAACCCTAAAGAGTTTTCCGGCCTCCTTGGTCTGTTGCCGCCTCTGATACTTCACGGACACCGCCGCCACACACCATTCTCTCGGTCGCACCTCCCTTAGTTGTCAGTGCAGTCGGTTTCTTACTTTTGTCAGATTTTTCAACAAGGTTTTGGAGTTAATTTCGACAAGTATGTTTTGAAAGCCTAGCTTATTTCAAAGTTTAATAACATCGGGGAGCATAAAATCAGTTCCTCACTTCGCCATGTCCATTCTATGCTTAGGATTTGGTGTATGCAAGTTTGAAAATCCAGGAACTAAAATTGTTCCTTGGATCTGCCTTGTCTGGTATCCAATGTTGGGTTTTTAAGCTATTAAAGGGTGGCTTTTGCCTGTCTAGTTGTGTTTGTTCAACGTTAGCCTATATTTGCGGGTTGTTTGTGTCAATATGAAGAACAAATTCTATAAGCATCGACACCACATGGTCTCGGAACTAACTGCTTGATTTTGTTATATGCAGAGCCTCATGAACAATAGGGGTGGGCGCGGATCGGTTTGTGGATCAAACCGCAACCGAACAGTTTTTTCGGTTTTACAATATTTCAAATCGTAAACAATCCATTTTTTTCAGTTTTTGAATAATTCGGTTACATAATTTTTTAGTGCTGTGCGGTTCGGTTTCGGTGTGTACCGATTTATTTATTTTAACAAACAAGGATGTCCAAATCTTTGTCCAACAATTCTTATAAGGCATGAACAAATTTTAAATGTATTTAGAGTCCATACAAGTCTACAAATGTCATTAGAATATCAATTAACTAACAAAAATATCTCATAATGTTAAAAAAGGGTCATTTGAGACATCTAATGTTAATAAAGTCCCCTTATTTTTCACTTTTTTAAAATAGTACCTATTTTAATGTCAAACTAATTAAAAAATACCTTGATAAAATATATAATATGAAATAAGAGATGTTTTAGCATTTTTCATTTCTCATTATGCCCTTGTTGTTAGGGTTTAAGAGCATCTTCAACCGTGGTGTCAAAATCTACGGTGGAGCTAACAGACAAAAAAGACAGTTTTCCTCCTCTCCAACCCATGCTTCAAATCCACGGTGGAAGACAGTTTAGGGTTTCTCCTGTCAAATTTGACAGCCTCCGAGCTCCCTGTCTTTCATTCTTTATTGTTTCTCTTCTTCTCGCTGATTATTTCTTCTCCCTTTGTTCTTCATACTCAATACCCATACCAAGCAAAACTTCTGTTATGAGTTTCACAGATGAAACAAGAAAGCAATAGTTTTCAAAATACACAATACCCACTACAATCTATCGTTCTTCTTTATGCATAAGGCATGTTTCTAGCTTTTTGAATCCTTCTGGGTTGATCAGATATATCATGAGTTCTATTATACCTGGGTTTGGTTGCTTTGAGGTTATATAGCTAATTAAGTTGAAGAATGGGTCTTTTTTGGTTATATATGATGAAGCGAAGGAATATAGAAGAAACGAGAAGAACAGGAGGAAGATAGAGTTTTACATAGGAACAGCAAAAGGAGAAGAGGAAGAGAGATAGGAGTCTAAGAGGAAGAGATAAACCTTCGTTCAAATATAATTTAAAACTAATAAAAAATCTATTTATTTTAACATTATGGGTTGGATTGAAAATATGTGAAGTATGCCAAATTTATCAAAATCCACCGCTGTTAAATTTGAAATTTGAAATTTGATACAAAAATATAACATGACCATTAGAGATGCTCTAACGGCACACATGTATCTCTTTCTGTTCTCTCCTCCTTATCTTCTTATTTTTCATCTCAATCTCTGATCGGAGCGAAGTCACCGATCTCTACTCCTTCCTCTCCGCCTTCTCTTGGCCTCTTCTCTGTTTTACAGTTTTTATTTTCAGTTTCGTTACATGAGATCTCACGTCGGCGTCGTCAGGAAGAACAAAAACTAGTTTTTATTTGATGACAAAAACTAGAGGTAAAACAAGATGATGATGATGATGATGATGATGATGATGTCAGGAAGAAGATATCACTAGTATAACATCCTGACTTTCTCTATCGGATCCTTCTCTATTAAGAGCTGCCTCAACCCTAGTGCTTCTCCACTATAACTAGAAGTTGGACTCGTGTCAGGATGCATGGTTTAAGGATGAAGATAAAGTCCGAGAAGATGTTGGCTTGTTACCTGCATCTGGACCAGTACTGGTTGTTGAGTCTCCAGACAAGTTTGAAAAAGTGAAGTGTATGATCTGTTTGGAAGCATGTGCAATCCAGAAGATGAAGTCGGCTGGCTGTGGCCATCTCTTTTGATGTAAATGCTGGGAAATCTACATTTGTATATCCATTGAAGACAGTCGGGTGTCGTTGGGTGTTTGCAGTGAAGTTGAAAGCTGATGGGAGTATTGAAAGATATAAACCTCGCTTGGTTGCTAAATGATACACTCAACGATATGACATTGACTATCAAAAGACGTTTGCTCTAGTAGCCAAAATCAACACTGTAAGAATTCTTATCGCATTGGCTGCTCGTTATGATTTGCCACTACGTCAGTTTAATGTGAAGAATGCTTTCTAGAATGGAACTCTGGAAGAAGAAGTGTACATGGATACACAACCTGGTATCAGCGGTAGACCATGTGATGTTGGAAAAGTGTGTCGACTGAATAAATCTTTGTATGAATTGAAGCAATCGCCTAGAGCTTGGTTTGGGAGGTTCTCCAAAGCCATAAAGACATTCGGATGCACTTACTAAGGGAGTGTCACACAAAGCATATGAAGACTCAATTGACAAGTTAGGCATGATTGACATCTATGCACCAACTTGAGGAGGAGTGTTGAATTATAGAATCCTTGTTTGTATAAAAGATCTTTTAGAATCCTTGTTTGTATAGAAGATCTTTTATAGATTTCTATTCTTATCTAGTAACGTTATATATTAACTCATAATTAGGATGAATAAGAATGTTAAGTTCTCCTGAATACCTTTATTCTAGGAGGGTAAGGCAGAGGCCATGATAGAACAAAGAAGAAGAGATAGGAAGATAAACGCAAGTATGAATCTATGGCTAAACTGATACCATGTAGAAACTGAATTCCTTGATTGAATTGGTTTTACAATGACTGTATATATACAGTTCATATCATCGATATTCTAGGAATCTAGCTACAATTATTCATAGGAATAATATAGATTGAAACTGATGATTCTCCAATCAATCAAGAAGATTATGATTGATTGGAATTATGCTTAATTTGTAGACTGATGATTCTCCAATCAATCAAGAAAATTGTGATTGATTGGAATTATGCTTGAGTTGTGCAGAAGAAGAGGGCACGTCAAAAGATTTAAATAAGAGAACAATAATACATCATGCAAAACGCGTCTCAAGAAGGGCCTTTCAGCCTCAAAATCATCATATATTCAATTCCATTTCATTTTCATTTTTGTCTGAACAAGCAAACTGTTGAAATATATATCTCATATCGAGAAAATAGGGTATTGTCTGTGGATTTATAAGGGTTTGGGCTATTCTCTCCATTGTCAATTGGTTTTGGAGTTGAACCCCATATTTGTTTATCATGATATCAGAGTGGGTTACCTACGTCCACGTATGTTAGCGTTACCGGCCACACGCACTTCACGTCATCCCTAATATTGTCCAGTGTTAAGATTGAGGGGTTACCACACGTGCGGAGCCGTATTGAGATATATATCTCACATCGGGAAAACGAGGACTTGTTTGTGAGTTTATAAGGATTTGATCTACTCTTCCCATTGTTACCAATCTTTTCACAAGCATTTCAAAGACATTACTCTTTACCAGCATACTGGTAGCAATATTTGAAAGGGCAGAGAGATACATAACCACCCATGCAGCTTCAGTTGCCAACTCGTCGTCTCTGAATTTAACAAGGAGTTTAACACACAATTCATCATGGATATAGCAATCCAGAAATTTAACGCGATAAAAAATGAAGCCAAGGCTAAAAACAAAGTAAGAAAACTGATTGAACCCTACTCACACCTTTCTCAAGTGCCGTATAATCGCATCAAGTACTCCAACTCTAATGAGCTCATGCGAACCCTTTGGATTGGGTCCCCGCATTTTTAATAAACCAACAACAGGTTGTATTTAAAATTTGATAGTACCCATTGATGGCAGTACATTATTCAGAACGAACAAAAATTACAGTGAAAATACCAACAATGAAAAAATGACAAAGAAGAACGAATAAAAACAAAGACAAACAGTGAAGAAAAAAACGCTATAACTTGAATATATAGAGGTGTTGGAATCCACCAACGATATAACTTGAATCCACAAGCCTACTCCTGAATCCACGAGAGGTTTTCTGAAATCCACCAGGAATTGAGTAAACTCAAGGTTTTTGATTGATAAAAAGATAATTTCGAGTACAATTGGTAAAGCTCTTTATATAGGAGTAAACAAACCCTAGGGCGACTAACATCAAAGCCTAAAAGCCCAAGGATTAAACAAAATCCAATCCAAAACAAACTATTAAAAATAATTATCCGAAAATAGAAAAACTGCAATTTGAAGCCCTAAACGGACTCGGATGGCTAAAAAGCTCATATATCGTGGCAAAGCCACGTGTTATGTTCGTAGGGCCGTTCTGCTTCCAGAAATGTATCATAATGGTCAATCAGACACCGAATGCCAAATCTGCAGCATACAGGATTTGGATTTACAACGGTCAATCTGCTATTCGACTTCCAACACCATTAGTTCTACATCAGTCTCCTCCACATCAGAAGAACTTGTCCCCGAGTTGTTATCACTAGAAGAGAACCCATCCTCATGGAACACATGCAAATCAGCAACATTAAAAGCATTCGAAATTCCCATAGAGGCAGACAGATCAATAACATAGGAATTATCGTTGATCTTCTTCAACACCTTAAAAGGACCATACTTCCTAGGCTTCAGCTTGTTGTAAGTTCCAACTGGATACCTTTCCTTCTTAATGAAAATCATAACTAAATCACTCTCTTTAAACACCTTCACACGTCTGTGTTTGTCTGTAGCCACTTTGTATTTGGTATTAACCTGTTCCAACCTGGCTTTAACCTCCTCCTGGACTGTTCGTACACCCTCAACTAACTTGACTGCAGCTTCACTAACACCTTGATCCCTTGGCAGCTTAACCAAATCAACCACATGTCATGGAACAAAAGTATAAACCATAGCAAAAAGGGATTTTCCAAGAGCACTATGCATGAAACTGTTATAAGCAAACTCGACCTGAGGTAACACAAGGTCCTATTGTTTCGGTTTATCACCGCAAGCACTCCTGATCAGATTTCCCAAACTCTTATTAGTGACCTCAGTCTCTCCATCTGTCTGTGGGTGAGTTGTAGTACTTCTTTTCAGAGTTGTCCCAAACTGCTTCCATAAGGTTAACCAGAAGTGACTTAAGAACTTTGTGTCACGATCTGAAGTAATGGACTGAGGCACCCCATGCAAACGAACAATCTCCTTGACGAATAGTTTAACAATATTTGCAGCATTTGATGTCTTCTTGCAAGGAATAAAATGTGACATCTTAGAAAATCTGTCCACCACCATAAATACAGAATCTACTCCTCTTTGGGTTTGAGGTAAACCCAACACAAAATCCATGGATAGGTCCTGCCAAATATCATTAGGAACTGGTAAGGGCATGTAAAGACCAGTGTTTTGGGACTGTCCTTTTGATACCTGACAAATAAAACACTTCCGGACGATGTTGTTGACGTCTCGCTTCAGCTGAGACCAGTAATAACGTTCCTCCAAACTGGCAGTTGTCTTGTTTTTACCAAAATGACCACCTAAATCTCCCCCAGGTAAATCTTGAATCAACTTCTCTCTAAGGGAGAATTTAGGAATGCAAAGCTGATTACCACGAAACAGGTATCCTTCTTGAATAAGGAAGCCAGCAACCGGTTGTTTCTTGCTAACACATTGCTCCCACACCTGCTTGAAATCATCATCTTCCACATATAACTCTTTCATAAATTCAAAACCAGTTACCTCATGGGATAAAGTAATCAGCAAATTGGCTCGCCTGCTCACAGCATCCGCCGTCTTATTAAGAACATCAGACTTGTGTTTGATCTCAAAAGAAAATTTATGTAAAAACGTCACCCATCTTATATATATGTATCTTGTTCACATGCTTCTGGCTATGCAGAAACTTCAAAGCTTGATGGTTTGTAAACAGAATGAACTCCTTTCGGATTAAGTAATGCTCCAACTGCTGTAAAGCCCTTACTATAGCATAGAACTCTTTGTCATAGGTGCTCCATCTTTGGCGAGCTTCACTCAATTTTTCACTGAAAAAAGCCACAACCCTCTTCTCTTGGGACAGCACGGCTCCAATTCCCACACCACTAGCATCACACTCGACCTCAAACAGTTTATCAAAATCTGGAAGGGCCAAAACTGGTGCGGTACAAAGCTTCTCTTTAATCATGGTAAAACTCTGCTCTTGCTCCTCACCCTAACGAAACTTGCTCTTTTTCATGCATTCGGTAATATGTGTCGTAATGGTGCTAAAATCCCTTACAAAATGTCGATAGAAAGTAGCTAGGCCATGAAAACTCCCCACCTCCGAAACTATTTTAGGAGCAGGCCACTCTTTAATTGCACGTACTTTCTCCTCATCAACCTGTATTCCCTCTTCTCCAACCACAAAGCCTAAAAACAGCAGCTTATTGGTGCTGAATGTGCACTTCTTTAGATTGATGTACAACTTGTTAGCTTGCAGAATCTTAAGAACCTGTCTCACGTGCCTTAGATGCTCTTTCCTCCCTCTGCTGTAGATAAGGATATCATCAAAATATACAACAACACATACTCCAAAAAGAGGTCGAAGAACCTGGTTCATAAGTGGCATGAAGGTGCTAGGAGCATTGGATGACCCAAAAGACATCGCCATCCACTCATACAGTCCATCCTTGGTCTTAAACGCAGTCTTCCACTCGTCTCCAGGCCTAATACGAATCTGATGGTATCCATTCCTCATATCTATCTTCGAAAACCACTTGGAACCATTTAGCTCGTCCAGCATGTCCTCCAGGCGTGAAATGGTTAACCTGTATTTGACTGTGATCTTATTAATTGCTCGGCTGTCTACACACATCCTCCATGTTCCTTTAGGAGGTCTTCAATAATCTCCCTTAAAATCTAGGCCTCTTTAGGACTCATCCTGTAATGTGGCAGGTTAGGTAAGCTAGCTCTTGGGATAAGGTCAATATGATGCTGAATATCCCTCATGGGTGGAAGTTCATTGGGCATATCGTCAGCAATTAGTTCCTGGAATTTATGCAACAAATTTTCAATCTCCTTTGATACTTCTTGCTCTTGTTTCTCTGTTGTCATTAACCCCTTAATCACTATAGGACAGATGGTTTCAGACTCCCTAATGGCTTCATTCAGCTCATACTCATTGCTACTAATGGTTAAAAAGCTTGAGCTCTCCTTTTTGGGTCCTGCATCACTGTTTAATGGTGCCATTGCAATTTTGTGTCCATTCCAGGTAAACAACATCACATTATCTCTGCCCTTATGTGTTACATCTAGATCATACTGCCAAGGCCTACCAAATAATATATGATAGGTATCCATATCAATAACATCACAACTAACCTCACAGCGCTAATGTTTCCCAATTGAGATAGGAACCTTGCATGTTGTTACAACTTCAGCTTGAGGGCCCTTCTTCACCCAACCCAGCTTGTACGGCCTAGGATGCGGTTATGTAGGTAGCTTCAAGAACCCTACCAACTTCTGTGACACAAAATTCTCACAGCTACCATTATCTACAATTGTCTGGCACACCTTGTTGTTCACTAAGCAAGATGAACGAAATATGTTGTGGCGTTGTCCCTCTTCCTGACACGTTGATGACACGTCACGTCATTGTCGACACGTCTCCGACACGCCACGTCGTTGATTTGAGAATTTTCACCTAAAAAAAAGCAAAACCTAAATCGTAAAGGGCAGTAAGCCACTAAGCCGCACCTCACCTAAAACACAAATAGAGGGAGGGCGGCGAGTTCCGACGCCCAACTTTGACCTCCGAGCTCTGACGCCCAGCTCCGGCGGCCAATCTTCGAGTTGGGACGGCCAGGTGAGACCTTCGACCGTAAGCCACTACACCACACCTCACCTAAAACACAAATAGAGAAATGCAAAGAGGGAGACGAGTTCCGAGGCCAAGCTTCGACCTCGGCGCTCTGACGCCCAACTCCGACGGCCAACCTTAGAGCTCCAATGGCCAGGCGAGATATTCGACCTCCACGCTCTGACACCCAGCTCTGGCGGCCAATCTCTGTCCCCAAAAACTTCTCTGATATGTGAAAACTCTTCCCGTAAGTTCATTACTTGTTTCACTTCATCTCAATAATTATTGTTCAAAAATCTAGAATCTGTGGGGAATGTTTGATTGTGTGAACTGTGAAGTCATAATTTTGTTGAAGTATATGTTATGCATATTTGGACTTAATTAAACTAGTTTCTGTCCAGTTTTTGTGTTAGAGGACTGCCCAGCTTTGGGCACATTTGTTAATTCTCTTTGATGTTATTTGCTATGATTATGCAATGAAATAGATTCAGAACATTATTTTGATAATATAATTAATTTATTTCATATTTTAGTATATTTTAATGTATTAAAAATATATAAATATAATATTTTATTTACCGTGTCGAATATACTATTTTTAAATGGGCCGTATCGTGTCGCCCTATGGATACAACGTAGCTTCAGATGTTCATGTCGGCAGCAGAGGACACTCTGTTTGGCAACCTTATATTCAGCAGCGGCAAGTCCGGCCTCTTTATAAGCCACGCCTCGGATAAATATGGCCCCGCAACTTCAACTTCCTTATCGCCACCACCATCATCTTTAGTTGCACCTACTTCAACTTCATCGTCATCGTCATCGTCATCGTCGTCATCATCATCGTCATCATCATCGTCATCGCTAGAGTACGTTCTGTCTCTTTTTACTGCGACTATGATGACCTCCAACTCTAAGCCTCTGCAATCCAGGTACTAAGCTCATCATTCGTGGGTTTAAGTTCTCTTTCTTGAAAATTAAGAACCCCTTTAGTTCTTCAAGTTCTAGCTCGCCAAGCTTCTCATGCTCATGGATTTCTCCAGCTTCCTTGTTAACAAGCCAGAGGAGGTTCTGCTTTTCCGAGGACTATTGCTTCTTTGATCCTTTGATACAGGGGATGATGACTGAGAGCGGATCAACAACAATCTGTTGGCCACAATATCTAATCTGTTGGTCTTTTCGTCTCATAATCCTGGTCATTGTTTACAAAAAACATTAGCTATGCACCCCTATAGAGAAACAAATTCAAACTATTGCTAAGAGTACCAACTGGTAAAGAGATTTTAACTGTGGAGTCTCGTTTCTGGTGAATCTGATGTAGCTGGTGATGGGATTTCAGGTTGATCTAACATAGTTGAGAAATTTGAGGAGACATCTTCATCTGCAACTGCTAAGGAGACCATGCTGGATGTAGGGTGCGTGAAAGAACTATTTGCAGTGGCGTCTGGAGGTGTTTCAGTGGAATTGGGGCCAAGTAATGAATGGTTTGGTGAAACCAGAGACTATCTATGGCTCCTAACAGATACAAGTAATTATTGACATATTGAACGGAGGAAGAAAGTGAAGGGGAGGAGTTGGCAGAAGAAATCCAAGTTTATATATAGTGGGGATTTATGGCTGTAACGAAAGAACAAAATCAAGAACAGTGAGAGGCCAATGAGTGTGGGAAAGTGGTCGAACCTGGAACAATGGAGGGAAGTGGTCAGAAGTCATGGACTGTTAAATACACATTTTTAGGAAGCATCAAGACAAGTTGCTATAGCGGCACTAATCTCTTGTAATGACTATAAACAAAAATAGTCATGGCTTGTCTATTGTCAAAATCAACACAGAGGCCACAATGGTGGGATCCGAGGACTGGGAAGCATATCCTTGTCACTAGATGTGCTGCTATCGTGTTAAGCTTCCCCAGATGCTCAATTCAATTATTGTTTCCATTGTTTGTTGTCTAGAAGCAACTCCACCCATCGGGAATTCGTTTTGAACATGAACTCTAAACTACTTCATCATGGTACGTGAGTGTAGTTGCTCGAGTTAGTGGAAGTAAAATTGTCACCGCATCATGCTCAAAGCCGGAAGAAATTGTTCAAACCCACTTTTGGATACAGCTAGCTCAGACACTATTAGCATCATGTTCTTGCAAGTTTTCCCCACGCTAAAGTTGCAGGTCACAATGGTATCACTATATAATTTTAGCCAGAGACAAAATTGATTTTGAATAAGGCATCCCATGAATGAATTATGATTATGAACTTGGTCATGAAGTACGCTTGGATTTTAAGTCCTGTGCTATTTTTGTATACACAACAATGCAAGTAATGATCCTCAATTTATAAACACCGGGGCAATAGAAGCAGGCAGCCATCACATCTATTCACTATACTATGATCTATTTGCCCTGTAATTGGGTGCAAGGTGGCCCTCGCAGTCCGCAGAGAAACTGACCTTCAGCCATTAACCCTCCCATAAACTCAGAGCTTTGTGATACCACTACTGCTCATGTCCTAAATCACTACTTATTTGACCCCTTGATGAGGAGCTTTCTTCTAATTCAACTATCTGTTCCTTGTCCCATCTGTTAGAAAAATCAACATTTTCACCTCGTCTGGAAGGGCTTGGTCTCATGTAAGAAGAAATACTGTTCTTCATGGAGCTCCACTCCACGGAAAAAGATGTGCGTGCCGATTGTGATTCTCGTTCTTCCTTCCTCCTTTTCCTCCTCACATCACCGTGCCATTGCTTTAGAATGCCAGCCATGTTATCTTCTAATATCTTACCCTTGAATTGTGAACCCATCTGTATGTGCATATACACAATAAGTCAGATATCAATCAAGTTTGAACCTTAAATTTCATTTGGTGAAAATCAAAAGCTTTTCTGGTTCAGAAATACTTCACCTGTGTCACAAGTGCGTAGAGTGGAAGAGTAATGTAGCTGCAGAGGACTTGGGTGGTCACCCTGAAAGATGAAAAGGATTTACAGTCACTACTCTATAACCACATTTCCTTTCAGAAAATGGCTTTTAAAATTATTAGAAATCAGAAGTTTCTGGTAGTCTTACGCTAAGAAAATTCTTGTAATAATGATCACGGTGTGCTCGTGGTAGCACGATTTAAATCCAAATTGGGCCTGAGAAAACAAAAACAACAAGGATGCTCTGTCATAAGCTATGCAAAATCTTAACTATTGAAATTCACAAAAGCAGGACACTTATTATTACTCCTGACTATGAAACTAAAGATAGTGATATCTTGAATGGTAAGGAAAAACTTACAGTAACCCAAACAAAGAAGGCAAGCTCAAACGCATTCTACAAGGTCCAAAACAGCATTGTTAGTTACACATCATATTAATAAAGCAAAATCCAAAACTTTATCATTCTGATATAGGAATGCATACCAGGAATAACGTGTAATGTAGAAGTATCAAGACAAATCTTGGTTTCTTGAACCAGAAAAGATCATCATCTACTTGAACAAGAGGTGTTCCAATGATTACATTGTTCTGCTCTTTAATTTGAAGCGCCATCTTTGCAACAATGCATTCAAGTTTGGTTCCAAGGACCAGAACGACCTAGAAAAGAAAAGTTAACCATTATCAGGAACACGTACAGGTATCTATATATGGCTATATGCTCGTCTAAACATACAACAATGTACTTACCAAGAGTGGAACATAGGATAGCCAAAGATATACGTGCCAACCTGGTTAGAATAGATATCATACAAATTCGATACATTAATATTTATCAATCTTAACACAAACTAAAGGAAATCATAAACAAAAAGCAATAAGAATTCTTACCATACACATCCACCAGCATAAAAATAGCTACTGCAAACCACATTGCAGGGCTGAGGAAACAAAAAGAAGCCACATTAATTTTCCAAATTATAATGACTGAGCTGAAAGATGTAGAACTTGCAATTTTTCATGATAACTACAAACACAGCGCATAAAGAATAAAAACCTGATGCCAACCAATGTCTTGAAATCTTCCTCCAAGGATCGCTGTATGTACTTTTGGAAATCAAAGCTGTTGTGCCTGTTTGATAGGTGAGCCTGCAGAATGGTTCATTGCTTAGAGGCTTAATTGATTCTGTTGAAAAAACTTTTCTTATCACACCATTAAGTTCCTTACCGATATAAAACCGTGTCTCATTGTGAAGTAGTCAACTTTAGCTACTGAATTATAGAATTGCCTGAAAAAGCATTTCTGCTCCAATTCACAGTTATTCAAAACCATGTCATTATAAATGTCCTCAGATGTAAGCAATCAAATTCCAGCTTGAAGATGAACAAAGGTACTCACCAGCCATAGATGAAATGAAGTCTCTGTACACGAATTCATGTGCCGTTTTCCAAATGTTGTTTGTCTTGTAAGTCTGAATCGATTGGGATCTGCAAATGAATGAGGATAAGTAACCGAAAGTATATAGGTCTGTTCCTTATTTTTTTAGCTTTAATCTTCAAGGTTAGGATCATTATATGACTATTGTAACTTCCACACAAGAAAAAAAAAAGAAAAAAAAGGGCATCAGAACATACGCTCTGCTAAGAAATAAGGAACTGAGCTAAATGTCCATAGTATCTAGAAGTTCTGCATACTTTTCTTGGGATACAATTTGTCATACTGGTGACATATTAAGATTGAATACATTCCCATAAGTAAAGGGAGAAAAATAGTAAGTTCGAGAATATGCCCAGTACAAAATTTGGTTTAATCATGTTGTTTATGTTTCAAAATCCTACTAGGTGCATATGCGAAAGAATATGACAGATATTCAGTAATGCATGAAGTCTCAGAAAAGCTCAGAAATAGTCCTTTTCAACCAGTCACCGTCAAAGAAATCTACCGCCAAAGATTGGTATAACGGTTTAAAGAATAGTAATAAACATTTGCCAGAGTTAATCATATGAAGCCGACGCTTATGTGCAAGAAATTCCAACTCCAGGATGTTCAGGCCCCCCAATATTCTAAATACAAAGACTTCTGCAATTGGGGGCCTTATATAAGATTAATTTCAGTTTACCCTCCTGGGGTTTAGGACTAAAATCATTTCACCCCATAGACTTTCAAATTTGAAAGTTTACCCCCCTAAAGTTTCTAATTCTCATAAATCATCCCCAATTGCTAAACTTTCACCTAATTTGGACATTAATTTTGACTTTATAACTCACTACATGAGCCAAAATAGTCATATATCAACAAAAACCACATTTTGGGACCCTTTTGTTAAAATTTCATGTTATCATTTAACCTCAAAATTGAACTGAATTTCACTAATTCGACATGATTTATTAAAATTGGAAAGTTTATGGGGTAAATTTTCAAAATTGAAAGTTTACGGGGTGAAATGATGTTAGCCCTAAACCTGAGGGTATAAACTGAAATTAGTCCTATGTTTGAAATATAATAACATGCAGCAGTCTTTCTAAGACATCTAAATTTTTAGACTCAGTCGGCTCACCCTAGAATAAGAAACGCTTTTGTTAAAAATAAGAATTAGAAACAACCAAAAAAACAATCAGATTTAGAAACTGACATCAATTCCTTCCCTTCCACTTATTGCATGAAGCATAATCATTCTTTGAATGGAGTTTGACGCAACTCTTATTGACACCTTTTGCTGTTGTATCGAACTGTTTCTCTAAAGAAAGCAATCCACATTTTTTGGAATTTAGGAAACTAGCCCAGATATTGTTTTCTTATGAAGATGGTCCACAGAGAATGAACAATAAGAGTTCATCTTACCTTAATATGCTTCATGATGGTGGAAATTGAAAAGACAAATGAAAAATGGAAGAGGGTCTTTACCATTGGCAACTTGGTATTCCATTGTTCGAGTTTCTTCCTCCCAAGCTTCCCAGCGCTTCATCTGTATATTCAAAACAAAACAAAAAATATCAAGCACCCAGAAATTATTTGAATGATATAAATTACATTAATTCAAAGCTTATGATAGCTTTGCATATGACAAATGAACATTACCTTAGCCCTGCCCAAAGCCATGGTTAGAACACTATAAACAATATGCATAACCGCAAGCGCAAAGATCAGCAAGTGAAGCTGATGAAGGGCATTCTTCGTCACTAACGAAACTTTTCCCTGCAAATTAGCCTCATCAGAATCAACAATCTCTCTTATAAAACATCATCAAATTCAACTGATTATGAAGTACATACATCACCACAGGAATCCTCAACAGCTGCTGCCTCCTCCTCGGCAAGTATCCTCTGCGTTCTGCTGAGCATTTCATCAAACAGGACATGTGCACTGGAAGAATTAAGGTGTCCGGCAAACTTGTTGACATAGTGCTCAACAGATTCCACTTCGGTCGTCTCATTAACGTATTTCCGACATGGAAGCATTATGTCTCCTAGCTTTGCAGGGATGCAGATTTTCGCTATCCTATCTTGAGTCACCGCCAATAAAAGTGAAACAAATCCCAGAAGCATCAACTCTGCAACATAAACAAAATAATATTAAACCCAAATGATCACATAGATTACAAACTGGCTTCAGTTTCTGAACTGGTAACGATGCCGTACCTGCTTTGAGCTTCTCTACCGCATCAGTTAAAGCGGTTTTCTTATGCTTTTTGAGCCACTGCAGGAACAAGAATCCATCTTTCAATACCCAAAATGATAAAGCTAGGAAATTTGATGGTGACCATAACAAAAACAGAGTATACGACTCACTGTTACAAGAAGGTAAATCAAGTGTTCAAGCACGATGGAGACGGAGATGAAGAAGAAGCAAACAGTGGCAAGAGCCCATGTCGGTGTGTACTCCAGAGAGGTGCCTCCGCTGTCTGCTGCCATGAAGCCGTCGTAACTAGCACGGCCTTAATGTCTCTCAATTTATGGTCGAGAAGGGAATATGACTTTTTTGTAAGAAACTAAGCTCTGACAAGTTTGTCATGAAATTATGAAATGGGGATATTATTCAAACTAGTTGAAGTTCAATGCCGGCCGGCTATCTTCTCATTGAGTTCGTGATGTGCTTCCCTACCGTTCTTCTCAACCACCGCGTGGCTTATTGAAGTTTATGACTGGGAGCATCGGTCAATTTTGAGGATTCACTTTAAGTCTTTCAATATTTTATTATTTTAAATTGGTAAAAATGATCATATAAAACAAATTTCTTTTCAATCTCCGGATTTGTTTTCATGCTAGCCTCGTTACCAATAGGGTAATTATTTATACCGCATTTCTCATATGTTGATATGCATTTCTGATTTTCACATATCTTTTGTGAAGAGAAATTAAGGTGCGGATGATTTGATAAATTATGGTTTAGTGTATTACCAGAGTGATATCATTTTGGTATGATAAAGAATCGGTTGGGATATGTTTTTTTTCTTTTTGTAGCTTAGTTTTTTGTTTTTCTATTGGGAGCCCTCTCCTCCTTTTGTAATTTTCTTTCTTCATCAATAAATTTCAAAGGTTAAGCTTGGCTTCTGCCTTATTTAGCCTCTGATTTCAGTTAAAAGAAAAAAAATATTTATTCACACACCTCTAAGTACTGAATACACATCCCTTATTTAATACACTTAATATTAGACTTTATTGGTGCACAAAATTACTAAAGAGACATTTATAACAAAATAAAAATACAAAGTTTAGAATATATTATCCTGCTATAAACAGTTAGCGACATTGATCCACAAACATCATTGATGAAATATTACAATCGCGTGAGTCGAACTCACAACCTCTTATTTACTAACGGGAAAACTATATCGATAGACGAAATGGTACTGAGCTCCACAAACACTATTGATTCCAAAGAAAATCGACAAGCTTGTGCATTTGACGTGTACCGCGTCTTGGTGCCCGTGTACTGCGTCTTGGTAGTCCACCGCATGTGACTGGAGGTTTAGCAGGCCAAGCTTGTGCATTTGACTTCCTTTAATAAGACTAGAATATTCTTGATCTTAGACTTCCTTCTAACGGTGTTAAGCATTCACACTCCTCTTGATGGTAAGCTTCATCCTCTCCCTTGTCGAGGGAACTGGTAGTTTCCTCCTGGACTTCCTCCACTGATGTTGGGGTTTCACGTACCAACTCGTGGTGGGCTTCCTCTCCTTGAAGGCGAGCTAGCTTCCTCTATTTTATTAGTGAAATTGATAGTATCATCTTGGACTTCCTTCACTTGATGTCAAGCTTCTTCCTCTTGATGGTGATCATCCTCGCCTTCTTCTTGGCGTTGGACATCTGCCGCTTGATTTGGTCCTTCTTTTCCTTAAGTTGGTGAAGTTCTATTGAATGACCTGTTGACATGTGAGCTAGGAGGGTTATTAGAGGACCAGCCTAAGGTCGGCCAAACAGTCTCTGACAACCAAATCAGTAAAATGTTTGAACAATAAGTTGAGATTGAAGACGAATAAAGGGGGCTCAAGTATAACCTGATTTTGTGAAAGAAGATGAAGAAATTAGCTAACATCTGTGCAACTTTGGCATGAGAGGAGACCCTCCTCGCGTGCCAACAATATAAACGGACTATATATATATATAGTCCGTTTATATAGCGGACGCCCGTGCCTTAGCTAAAAAATGGATTTCATTATTTGACCCACTTCTCGATCATATTTTCTATCTCATCTTAACCGTTCAGCCAAATTGGTAACCGTTAAGACATTTAAAGCTGTGATTTAGAGCTACGGTTCATGATGAACAGCTCGGAGAGTTTCATTGATTTGAACGCTGTAGACATATAAAATTCAACGAAAATGAAATCGTTGAATATTCAAACCTCATGTGGGCCTGATAAAATTTAATCAAATAAATCATGCTTTAATGGGAATAATTAAATCAATTAATTAAATTTGATTTGATTTGATTTAATTATCAAAATTGATTGATTCAATAATTATCGATAAGGAAAGAAATTCATTGGGCGCCATCATTACATGTCATATGTAGGGAAGCGTCGACAATATAAATACCTCTTCTCATATAAAGAGGAACACTTCCGACCAGAGAGAGAAAATTACTCTCGTGAGTTCAGAAGTCTCAAAACCCTTCCGAAGAACAACCAAGATCCTAAATAGCTTGTTCTTCACCAAACCTAAACACAAATCCAAACACTCGTCACGTGATCAATTCTCGTGACTACTTTTCCACCTCAAGAACAAGTGTCTTGTCACCCTTGAGTCAAATTTAATTTCAGAGATAGAATCAGAAGAGTTCATAAAGATTTGTGACCCACAAATTCATCAATAAAATTATATTTTTTTGTACAAGTGTTGTTTTGTCATTTGCGTAGATAAATCCGTGTTTACAAACGCCTTAACGATTATCAATTTGGCATGATAAGTCCAAAGCCCAAAATCAATAGAGCCAGACCTAACCCGAATTTAACTGTACAATGACCAAAATGATAAATTTTGAAATAGAAATTACCAATCTTGCCATTATGTCTTTATCTTCCCTCACACATCGTCTTCTACCTCTCCTACTTATCTGATCTACTCTCTCTCTCTCCAAACATTACACCCTCCATTATTTGACATCGACCTCATCAGCTTGCCTCCTCAGAGACTGGAGCGACGTCGTCGATGTTTGTGGTGATCGTTGGAGGGGTTCGAGTCCAAGTTGAGGTTTTAGGGAGAGACAACGATGTGTGAGTGTAGGGAGGAGTTTGAGTAGGGGAGAGGCTCAGTGTTTGGATTTTAAAGGAAACCCTAGTCAATTGGGGTTAGCGTTAGGGATTCAAAACATGATGAGGGGAAAATGGAGGTGAGAAAGAATGAAATTTGAAGAGAAATGGAAGTGAAGTCAGTGGAGATTGAGAAGAATCTGAATGGGGTCGATTGGGATTAACTCATGCTATTATGGGTTCACTTGAATGGAAATGAGTGCAACATTCATCAATAGCAGTAGCAACATTCCAGCAATTGCAATAACAACATTCTAGTAACTGCAGTAGCAACAACATTCCAGCAACTGCAGTAGGAGCAAAATTCCAGCAATTATAGTAGCAACAACATTTCAATCAGCAATAGCAGTAACATTAGATGAATTAACCTTCTTTTTCTAAATCTTAGCATCATTGAACGACGATGAGTGCGGTAGTAGCATAAGTAGACAATGACAAGTACAATACAATTATTATGTGCTACTTTGTTATGAAATGTGCTTATTGTAATTGAATAACTTGTGCTACTGTGTTATGAGGCTGCTACTATATTTACTGGAATGTTGCTGCTGCTACTACTAAGTCATTAAAAACCTGCTACTACTCAATCATTGAAACATCTCTATTCTAATAACATAGTTAATTAATGTAGGGTTAGTTTAGTAAATTAAACTGTGACACATGACAGACAGAGAATAAATTGTCTTTATTTGTAAAAAAATTGTCCGTATTTGTTTAACAACAATACAAGTGAGTTTATTTGTGTTTCAAATTTTTTTAGAGGGGGTATATGTAGTTTGCTATTTTTCTTAATCAGCGAGATCAAAGTCAAGAGTTCCATTATTTATTTATTTATTTATTTATTTTTGAATAAGACTTCCATTAATTAATTCAAAACTTAATATTTCTCCACAATATGACACTCTTATTGCTATCATCCGTTGTCAACGGACGGATCCAAACTCTCAAGTTCTTTACTGCATTATTGTATTGCATCTCTTTCAAACCAGTTGCAACTAATTTGACCTTCCGTAATCGTGATTTACATGACCAGTTTTGTTTGAACAGATTTTGTTCTATTGACTTGTTTCATCTAATTCGATACCTAAATGATCTGTAAATTACATGAAACTTTATAGACATGTTATACACTATAATTTAGACATTATTTGATGAGGATGTGGAAATCTGAACGGAAAGTGAGCTAAATAAAGAGAACACAATTTAATTTCAATACAAGACTGCTCTCGATACAGACCGCATATATATAGGTATATATAATTGAATGTACTCAATATAGTATATGCAGTCTTCAAAGAACAAAAGGGACGGTGTTTTACATTATTATAGTTTCCACGCGTTAAACATACAGTGTTTTGACTCTATATAGTAATATAGATTTGTATGTTTTTGCAAGATCATCATCATATTTATTCCAGAATTTGTTGTAGTATTTTGACATGGTGGGATTTGGAAAATGGTACATACGGACGTACGTAATTTTTTGTCATTTTGACCGTATCAAAATCTTAAAGCAATTATCAGTTCCAATTGGTGGAAATATATAAGTTGATTAAGTTTCAAGTTGTTATCATGTACGTTATGAACCATTCTTGTCAACAAAAGCGGCGGAAGAGTACGGCGGTCGGGGTACATATAGCTAGGGAACTCCCGCTTTTGTTCTAGTGGTTATTCCCGCGCCCTCATCAGCCCTGCCACACCTGTTGGTTTTCTCCGCCACCGCACTAGCGCGCGTCTACCTCCTGTTGCTATAAATATAAATATCCTTTTCAACGGTCATATCTTTTTCAACGTGTGATATATAAATATAAATATGATGAATAATTTTTGAATCACAATGTGTCAATTAATCTGCATGGCATCTTACATTTTTTTTATTTTGATTTAGTTTAGTAATTAACGTTTTTGTCTAAAAGCAGGGATAATGTCATATTTGTAGTAAATGCACTGCAAGGCAGGACATCACAATCCCATGGTACTGTGGAACTTGGATGAAGGTCAGGTGCTTGCTGTATATCTGAGGCTTTAAGGTAAGAGATATGAGGTTACTCTTAAGATATGTTGTGTAATTAATGAAAGGTTATTTGTCTTGATAATCTGTCTTCCTTTTAGGATTATATAATAGAATGTAGTAATGAATGTATGTTTTCTAGGACATCTAAAAGAAGATGTGAGGAGGCTGCAGCAAGTCTTATTTAAGGTGAAGAACTGTTGTGATGGAGATGATGAGACAGAGAACTGTGAAAATAAATAAGTGGGTAATGCAATTGTAAATATTAGATTGGAAAGTTGAAGGAAAAAAAGTAGCCTTTTCTATATAACACATCACCGAAGATTGCTGCAACTAGGTAGTAATGTCGTTATTTGAGAGTAGTTCCCTACACTACATGAGATCTGATTTCTTCCAGGTGTTTAGCTATGAAGATCTGATATTCGTATTTGTTGGCCTTCGTGTTTTGTTAGTAGTGTTCAAGAAAGCAATATCTTCTGAATCCTGTATTATCAGTGCTCCTTTGTAAAATATAACTACCCCTTGTTTGTAACTTTACTTTTCATTCTTTCCTTATAACTTCCCAACTACTCAAAATTACTCAACTAAGGAGTTTCTAAACCTGCAGAAAAAAATCAGAAACAGTTTGGAGCAGTGGGCGAATTGGATCTGTGATCGAAGTTAGTGGACAAATTTATGTTCAGTAGCTAAACCTAGATAGCTGCAGTTGAAACCAACAACATCAAAACAGACATCTTTAGAGCTACTAACTTCACGTTCTCATGCACTGCCCGCGTCTAGGCGAATTTGATTTACAGGCGTTCTTAATCAGGTTTGTACTGGTAATCAGTTTTTTTGCCAATTACAGTCCTGTTAGCTTTCATGTATTTGTAGTCTCTAAAATTGCTACAGTTAATGATATCTGTCTGGATTGGGTTATATTGCAGGTATGTATTGTAAGATTTTTGAGGGAGTAGCTTCGAGGTAATCTTCTTATCTATGGAATTGTTTTTGGTTTCAGCACATGCAACTTTGGTGGTGCAAATGAATTTGAGATTTTCTAGTTTGGTACAATTGGTCATGTTTTATGCAGGATTTGGCTGGTTGGATAATCAAACCTCAATTGAGGTTTTCAAATCAGTTGTGGTTTTGAAGCTACAAAATAAGATGTCTATGGGTAATGGGCTTTCAATCCTATTCATTTTTTGTTTTCCAATTAGGTCTCATCAATTGAAAACTGAGTCTAGCAACAGTATATGAAATCACAGACCACAAACGCTACAGTGTAAATCCTTAGAATACTCTAATCATTTCCCTCACATAAAAAAAATTAACATATGCAATTGGTGATGAATTTCGTTGTTGTATTTCAGCTTTGAGTTTTGGTTTTCGGTGTTGTTGAAATAATCAAATATGTGGATAGCAATACGATGGACCTTCCCTTTTCCTAGGTTTGATATTGATGATTAATTTAGCCACATGATTGTGAAATATCTCATATATGTATGCTTCTCATTCAGTTTTTCTTTTGACTGGAAATGGAGCAACAGTCACCAGTATAAGAGATTATGTGTCTGTTGCAGAAGTGCTTTAAGAGCCACAAAAATGGATCTGACCAGTTTACCTCCACTGCGACTCTCCATCTCTTGAAATGTAAAAAAAATATTATATTTCCCTCCTTACTCTGCTTAGTTTATACCATTAACGTTATTGGTAATTACCTTTCCAGGTTTTAGTTCCTTTTCCAACCCCGCTTTGTCCGGTTTATAAATACCACTGCGGAACTGCGAAAAACAAACTTTCTTATCCCCCCAAATTTTATGCACACGCAAAAATTGATATTTACTACTATAATTTGGTCACTCTGATCTCATGGAGTGCAGATCAATCAGTATTAATCTTTGTTTGTTTTCCTGTCGCTAAGTTCATGTCCCCTCTTTAGTTTGGTTCTGTGATTTCTTCAACGAGACCAGATCAATCAGTATTAATCTTTGTTTGTTTTCCTGTCGCTAAGTTCATGTCCCCTCTTTAGTTTGGTTCTGTGATTTCTTCAACGAGACCAGTATGAAATTGTATATATGAAATTGTATATATAAAATTTGATGAAACAACTTCATCCAATCTACTTAAAAAATGACAAAAGTGACATTATTGCATTCATTATCTTAATTTAATCATCTTTTAAAATGTTGAGTTTTAATGGGTGACGGATCTACAACATAAACATAAGGAACAAAACTCAAGTCCCACCCAAACTTTTAGAGGGAAAAAATTTCTTATATATATTTTATAATGTCATTCTAATCTTTTCAGCCGAGTCTCACCCAACTAACTCAAGTCTTAGTAAATCTTTTTTTTTGAGAATCCAAGTCCTAGCAAATATTGGGCTGTTTGTAAATGTATAATACTTCGACTGTTAATAAATGTATTTGTTAGGCTATTGTCCAAGCCTAAGTGACCAGTTTTTATGTTTTTTTTCAACAAAATGAGAGAGTATCATATGTCAACGGGCCCCAGCCCTTAGGAAACTACTAATTCAAAGCATTTCCAAATCAGATAATTAGAGTCCACGCTAATTGTCTCTCTGCTCTCAGCTTGGTCTCTCTATTCTATCCCCCATGGCTTCGTTCTTATTACCTAGCTACCATACGACTGTTCCTATAATATGTTTATAACTATGAGACTAGTGTTCCTATTTGAGTGAATAAGTACGTATGGATAAATTAGCCTACCCAAATTAGCTACAATCCTTATATTGGGTTAGGTTGGTGTTTTGCCTCAGAGAGCCCTGCCAAACAACATTGCATGGTCACTACATGTGGATTAAAGTATTTTCAATATATTTCTGTTTGTCTTCTTATCTCCATTAGCGAGAACTTCTATGTGATTATATTTACATTGTCCTCCATATTAAGAAGGAAAATGTTAATTTCTATTAGTAATGACTTTCTGATAAATAAAGTCAAATTTTAGGTACTCGAAGGTTTATGCTTAGTTAGTTGAGTATAAACTTGTTTTTGAGGGAAGGCTCACGACGTCTTCAGATCTAGATGTATCATTTTTTTAATCTATAATTATGTTGTCGCTACGTCAATTTTTTTAACGGTGGGAAGTCAAGTCTCTTCTGGTTTCAATTCTTAGATCCATTTATTTACAAAACACCTTGGTATAATTAGGTATAATTTATCTATTTATAAATTTTTTTTTTTCTGATGTTAGATTTTTTCTCTTCAACAAATCTTCAACATGTGTCTTCATTTTCTTCGTTTTGTGAGACTGATCGGATTGCTGGTAAGGAAGGGAGTGAAAGGCAGCTTCAATCCTCTCGGGAGAGAATTTGCAGTAAATGGCCAGATTCAGTCCGTAAGGATTGAAGAACCGGTACAATCCTCTGGGCGAGTTCAGAACGAGAATGAACGCCCAACCCCGGAAAGAGCTCAGAATTGATCCATAGTTACAATCCTCTCGACCAACTTTAACACACATGTTAATTACATGACTTGATTTTTACCCACTCAGATTACAACTAATATTGCATAATCCCTGATGTGGGGAGGCGTTCGATAAGTGATGTGGTGGTCATACAGTTAGCAACAATGCATGCAGGCTATGCTGCTATTGCAATAGGTTTTATGATGCGAGATTACATGCCATGCCACACCATCTACTCATCTAGAGTTTTAGACCAAGCAAATTAATCATTTTTTTGCTACGTACATTTACAGAACAAGCATGGCACGCACATGCAATAAATATTATTGTTCAGGTTGAAAACAACAGTTTTAGTACTTGGATGTACACGTACCGCAGCTAGCTCTGAAATTCTTCAGATGTCTCTGGCTCTGTGAAAAACTGGGAAGAAGATCACTGAAAGTACTATAGAAAAATGGAGGACTAGAGTACGATCGTGAGATTACATTACTAATTCAAATGGAAGAGTTCCAGTTTTATATCATATCTCATATAGAAATTAGGTTTTGTTGATTTGGGGTTCAGTGGGAACTGGGTAAATGATCAAATGCCAATGGGCGAGACATGGAGATAGCCGTCACCTTTGTTGGAGTAGCCACTATGTTGCTCCACCGCCAAACATAAGTAATACTATTTATATGCGCCTACAAGCCACAACGAGACTCGACTACGACTTACATCACAAAGGTTGTTGTACAAGCTACGCAACGATACTTGGAAGTCGCCGATCCGACATCGGAAAGTCACATTGTCGGCCTCACTAACATGTCCTCACGGAACACATTTAGATATTTCGTCCCACATTGGGAATATGAGACCTTACATGTGGATTTATAAATGTTTGAGCTACTGTCTCTATTACCAATTGGTTTTAGAGTTGAACCCCAAACTACTTTTATCAATCGAAAATGTACGTATAAAAGGTGAGAGTCTCCTCTTCTTATAAATAGAAGAATCTCTCCTCCTTATAGCTTCTTCTTCATGTTGATATGGATTAGAATAGCTGGATGCTAGATAGCTACTTGTAATTTGTCATTAAGGCACCCGAGACTAATACATGTTAAGTGGACATAGCCTTACCCACTGAAGGTAAAGTGAACCACTATAGATCCCGTGTCATCCATAATTCGCCATCACATATTGTCATAACACACTACACACACGTATCACCGAGTGGTACAAACTTGTTCCAACATTGACGCCGTCTGTGTGATTCAGCACAAAAAAGCTTCATGAATCTCCAAAGAGTTAAGTCCTCACATTTTTCTCAACTATCATTTTTTAGAAATGAATGGCCGAATATTTATCACCTCATTGCATGAATGGCTAAATACTTGGAACAAAAGGAGACAAAGGGAGACATCGCCATCTAAAAAATGGCTGACCATTGGAAAAATTCAAAGATGAGTGAAAACGGCGGGAAAGAAGAGGAATGACTGAACTTTCAAAAGCAAATCGCCATAAAAAATTCAAATGAAGCGAAACGGCGGGAAACCAAAAAGCATCCCAGGAGCAATCCGCACTCCTCCATCTCACCATTTGCACAGCTCCCCACCTCTCCTGCTCCAACTCCCTTCTAGCCACAGGTGTATCGATATCGCTTTTCAAACAACGTACAACTAACAAAAAAACAACATAGCGGAGTCCGAAAGTGAAACAACGACATCGACTCCCTGTCCCTCTTTCTGGACAGCTTGGGAAGACACTCGCTGCTTCAGGGAAGAGCGACGTCGCCACCTGAAAATCCTCCGCCCTCACTGGACAGCGATACGCCATACTTGTTCCCCGAGCTTCTTGGACATCGATAGGCCATCCTCGCCATGCATGAGCCGAAACAGCAAGATGCCGACATCTGATGAGGGAGGCAGCCGAGACAACATCCAAAATGGCACGACGAGCGACGAAACCGAGACGGCAAGACGCACGGCTCTGAGATATCGCCATCCAGTCATGGACTTCGCAAGAAAGCTCAGAGACTGCCCTGTAAGAAAGACGGAGAAAGCGGAACAGCTGAGAAATAGAGAAAAAGAACGAACGAGACTGCGGGAAAGCGGAATTCATAATCCCAGGTTCCGCCAGACCAGCTGCTTCGATAACTCGCCTTCAATACCAATTCGACTCCGCCATGCAGTGATGTAGTCAAAAATTAGAAACTAATGGGCACATAAATAAAAATAATAATAAATTATAAATAAAAATAACATTAATAATATTTATATTTAAATTTTAAATATTAACACGGTAATTTTCTTCCACCAAATTTCATATTTTGAAATTGTTACATGATAGTTTCATCACATATATTAGTAAAAATGTCTTTTCCCATATATAAAATCAGGTAATCATTTAAACTGATCACTCATTTAACTGCGTAACTGAGACACAATTTTCTTAACAGAAAATACTCTCTTACATTTAAGGTCGCATAGCTAGTAAAATGAATGTTAATGTCTATATACATGTTTTGACTATAATATAGTTGATAAAAATATGGTTCTCCATCACACATGATTATATATATATATATATATATTGTTTTTTCTTTGAAGTTTTGTATCGGCCTTGGATTATTATTATTATTATTATTATTATTATTATTATTATTATTTTTGTTCTAAATGAATCAAAAGAAATAAAAAGATAAGGGAAAACAAATTTGATAGGAAAAGAATTTTATTACTAAAAGAAATTAGACAAAAAACATATTATAATATATTAGATATAATTTAATTTAAAACAACCACTCATCTTTTACCTTTTTTATCATCCATTAAGACAAGAAAAAAAATATAGGAGAATGATGTGCTCATGTGCACGTGAAGATGTCAAATTTAAATAATATAATAATGTTCATGTAAAATGTCAATGAATTATAATATATGTAATAATATTTGTTTGATTTATTTATTTTATAAGGCACGTGTCAACATGAGATTTTGTCCACAAACTTTTATACGACACATGACTCACTGGGTCCTTGTGTCGATCCGCCGTTGCCGCCATCATCTCCCTTCCATCAACGGGCAGCGTTTCACCGTCCATTCTATAATGTTTGAACAACGAGCTCGCCATCCCCAGACAACGTTGTTGGATTCCGCTGATGCACAGGGGAAATTCAAACAGGAAGAAAAAGGGTGGGAAAAAGAGAAATTCAAAAAAAAACAAAAAAAAAAGCGGAATTCAAACATAGACAAAAAAGGGCGGGAAAGAAAGCCGAAATCGCCACTCTCGGGGACTTCGCCTTCAGGCAGCGCCCAGCGTTCCCCAGCGTGCACAACGCCCTCAAGCAACACCCTAGCTTGCACAACGTTTTCAGGCAGCGCCCAGCGTGCCTCAGCATGCACATCACCTTCAGGCAGCACCTAGCGTGCCCCAACGTGCACATCACCTTTAGGCAGCGTCCATCGTGCACAATGCCTTCAGGCAGCGCCCGGCGTGTCTCAGCGTGCACAACGTCTTCAGGCAACGCCCAACGTGCATTTCACCTTTGGCAGCCTTAGCGTGCATCCAACGTTCATTTCACCTTTGGCAGCCCCAGTGTGCACAGCGCCCCACGGTATCGTGCCACTTCTCGACATAAGATAAGTAAAAAGCTATATCTTGTTACATGCTCTTACAAATAAAGTTAATGATATGCTTTACTTGTTAACATGATGTTTCATCTAGCATGCTCAACCTATGCCATATTAGCTAGCGACATGCTACAAATATTTGTCAAGATAACATGCTATGTTTGCATACATAGCCATTGCTATGTCATTCACTATGTTGAAACATGAGTATTCGAGCAATCCCTAATTAAATAGGGGAACTCAGGGACTTATACACATGCATAGATCACAATGTGTCACTTCTCTAACAAAGCCCGGGGGCTACTTGGCCTATGTGGATTTACACCACACACTCTAAGATAGGGGACTACCCAGCTCATGACAATTCACCATTACAACACTCTGAAACTTGAGGGCTTCTGAAACACGTTTTTGTGTGTACCTGACTCAACAAAATGTTCAAACACAGAAAACCATATTTTTGTGAGCGCTCACTACACTATAAATGAAACGGGATTATCTCAACTATTATTCTTGGGGCATACTCTTGTTCAACAAGCATCAATCCCAAGAATAAACATAATTCCCTAATGATTTCATTTAACAACAAAAATTATGAATTTTCCACAAGTCACACAAACAATGTTACACAAACAAAACGATTGACTAAACCTCATGTTTGACAACAATTTGCCCCATCACAATGGGCGAACAACATAACAAATCGCCTTAACAATGCAACGATACAGTTTTCTATAGTTACCTCTTATCACCTTATGAGTGAAGCTACCTTACGGGATAAGCACACCTGATTGCGTATCGCTGTAAGAGGATCCAAACCTTACACGGTACTGCCTCTGGTATCTACTGATTGTGTATCGCTGTAAAAGAGACCCAACCTTACATGCCTACCACTGTAAGTGAACAACTACCAGTATTTTCTTTGTTACATGTGTGCAGGAAAACAACTATGTTATTCTGCGAGAGTTTGCCATCAGCGCCCAAAGGCAAGAGTTCGCCATATGTGACACAAGGCGAGAGTTCGCTATCTACGCCAACAGGCGAGAGGCAAGAGTTCGTCATCAGCGCCCAAAGGCGAGAGTTCGCCATATGCGCCACAAGGCGAGAGTTTACAATCTACGCCAACCAGCGAGAGGCAAGAGTACGCCATCAGCACCAAAAGGTTAGAGTCCGCCATCAGCGCCAACAGTCGAGAGTTAGACGTCTACGCCAAAAGGCAAGAGACAAGAGTTTGCCATCAGCAAAAAACAAGCATGACTACGCCATATACACCCAGACTTCATCATATTAGAACGGAAAAAGACATCGACCCTTCTTGATTGAGGAGCTTGGGGTCTGGTAGGGCTAGGTGCCACATTGATATTACTTATGCTTGGTGACTTGGTTTTAACTCTCCAACCAAGAAGACTCTCTTACTTGGAGACTTGTTGGAGTAGCCACTGTGTCTCCACCACCAAGCATAAGTAACACCATTTATATGCGTCCACAAGCCATAACGAGAGTCGACTACGACATACATCACAAAAGCTGTTGTACAAGCTACGCAACGACACCCGAAAGTCGAGGATCCGACATCGGGAAGTCACATTACTGGACTCACCAACATGCCCTCACTGAACATATTTGGATATCTCGTCCCACATCGGAAATGTACATACAAAAGGTGATCGAGATTCTCCTCTTCTTATAAATAGAAGACTCCCTCTTCCTTATAGCTTCTTCTTCCTGTTGATATGGATTAGAATAGCTAGATGCTATATAGCTACTTGTAATTCGTCATTAAGGCACCAGAGATTAATACATGTTATCTGGACGTAGCCTTGTCCACCGAAGGTAAGGCGAACCACTATAGATCTCGTGTCATCCATAATTCGCCATCACATATCGCCAAAACACACATATCACCGAGTGGTACAAACCTGTTCCAACATTGACGCTGTCTGTGGGAATTCGCTGCAAAAAAGCATCATAAATCTCCAAAGAGCTAAATCCTCACATTTTTCTCAACTCTCATTTTTTTGAAATGAATGGTGGAATATTACCAGGTCAGTTAATCCTAAACACGCTGATTTTGGAGGCTTTCAAGTTCCCACTCATCACGCTGCTTTGGTTTTCACTTCTAAATATGATACAAGCATTGTTTCTTCGTAGTTCTCCCGTATCTGGAATCAAATATACGTTTTTTTCTTGGTTGAGATCAAATATACACTACCAGAAAAAAGACTATAGCCGACGAAATATCTAAAAACAGGCCGACGAAATTTTTTTTCGTCGGCTAAAGTGGACTTTAGCCGACGAATTTTTTTTTCGTCGGCTAAAGTGGCATTTTAGCCGACGAAAAAAAAATTCGTCGGCTAAACTAATTTTTTCGTCGGCTATAGTTAAATTTTAGCCGACAAAAAAAAATTTTGTCGACTAAAGTGCTTTTTTCGTCGGCTATAGTATGTGAACTTTAGCCGACGAAATTTGAAAAGTTTAGCCGACGAAATTAGGGTATTTCGTCGGCTAAAGTAACTTTTAGTTATAAAATTGTACTACGGATATTTCAGTGTCCGATTGACTATTGTGATAACAATCTGGAAGCAGAACGGGCGCAAAATAAAGTTTTTCTAAACGCTTAACACACGAAAATGTCCATATCTACACCTATATGAGGTATTTTGGCCGAACCTTCAACACAACAAACACTCACCATAATGAGACGCAACTGTCCATCTAAAAATTTTGAGATATTTACCCCTCCATGATAGGCCTCCCCATATAGATAAATAATGGTAAATAGTAGGCATGTTGTGATTCCGGTCATCAAAATTCACAAACAAAAATACGACAGTTAGATATCATCAATATATTGAAATATATCTCTGGTAAAAAATTCAACTTTATCTGATAAATTTAAGGACTTCATCTAGACGGTCAATCTATAAGTCAAACCTCTATATTGTATTGACTGCAACTATCGGCACCGAGACTTTACCGGAATTACGTGATTTTTCAACCGTAGGCGTATTTCACCATTCCGGTCATATCTTATTTCACGACTTTTTTGCGTTTGAAGTTTCTACGTACAGTTTGTTTTAGAAACGAAACATTTACTTAAAGCTTAGTAAACAAGTTATACAACATTAGTACGCATGTTGTGATTCCGATGATCAAAGTTGAGAAACAAAATTCCGACCGTCTGATATGATCATTATGTTGAAATATGTATATAGGAAAAAATTTAACTTAATCTGACAACGTTAAGGGCTCGATCCTTACGGTCAATCACGTAAGTCAAACCCCTTAATGCACGGAAACGGTCATTTGACCGTCTAAATTACGTATTTTGCCCGGACCTTCAACTGAAAATAGTTTCAAATCGATGAGACGCAACCAGTGGTATAAAATTTTTATGAAAAATAACTACCGGAGATAGGGCTACCTCTAGGGAGAAAGAATGGAAAATTGAGTTAACCGCAATTATCGGTACCGAGACTTTACCGGAATTACGTGATTTTTCAACTATTGACGTATTTCACCATTCCGGTCATATCTTATTTCACGACTTTTTTCCGTTTGAAGCTTCTACGTATAGGGTTTAGGGTTTTAGCCGACGAAATTAGGGTAATTCGTCGGCTAAAGTTAAATAAATAAATAAAATAAATAACTATAGCCGACGAAATTAGGGTAATTCGTCGGCTAAGGTTAAATAAATAAATAAAATAAAATAAATAACTATAGCCGACGAAATTAGGGTATTTCGTCAGCTAAGGTTAAATTAATAAATAAAATAAATAACTATAGCCGACGAAATTAGGGTATTTCGTCGGCTAAAGTTAATTAAAAATTCAAATTTTTTGGCGGGGATTTTCAAAATTTTAAAATTTTTCGACTAAAATTTTAAACTTTAGCCGACGAAATTTCGTCGGCTAAAGTTCAAAATTTTCTATATCTTTCATTTTCTCCTCCTTCTCTTCATCTTCCTTCCTCCTCTTCCTCCTCTTCATCTTCCCTCCTCCTCCTCCTCCTCTTCATCCTCCCTCTCCTAACCTTCTCCTCCTCCTCCTTCAAATCCCTCCTCCTCCTACTTCTCTAAATTCTTCTCCTCCTCCTTCATCTCCTCCTTACTCCTTTTTCGGTGTAAAAACGAAAAAGATGTAAAATTTTTAACAAAAATACAATAAATTAAAAAAAAATGAAAATTAAAAAAAAAAAAAAAAAACTATAGCCGACGAAATACCCTAAAATTCGTCGGCTAATGTTTTAAAAAAAATAATAATTACATAAGAAAATAATAACTTTAGCCGACGAATTTTAATAAAATTCGTCGGCTAAAATTTAAAAAAAAAAAAAAAAAACTATAGCCGACGAATTTTAATAAAATTCGTCGGCTAAAATTAAAATAAAAAAGAAAAAAAAATTAAAAAAAATAATAATTACATAAAAAAAAATTATAACTTTAGCCGACGAATTTTAATAAAATTCGTCGGCTAAAGTTAAATAAATAAATAAAAAAATAGCTAAAGCCGACGAAATTTAATAAAATTCGTCGGCTAAAATTAAAAAAAAATAATAACTATAGCCGACGAAATACCCTAAAATTCGTCTGCTAAAGTTAAATAAATAAATAAAAATAATAGCTATAGCCGACGAATTTTAATAAATTTCGTCGGCTAAAGTCCAGAAATTAAGCGACGAAAAATTTATTCGTCGGCTAAATAAATGACTTTAGCCGACGATGAACAGTAATTTTGTCGGCTATAGTGTTGGCCGACGGATTTTGCCCGACGATTTCTTAGCCTACGAAATTTAAGGTTTAGCCGACGAAAAAATTTCGTCGGCTAAAGTGGTTGTTCTGGTAGTGATACAAATTCTTTAGGCCAATCAGTGCAAAAAACGAAACAATAACTTTATAAATAGGTAAACATGTTGTAGAATCATATTGAGGGAATGAATTCTCCTTATCTTATTGATGGAATGAAGCACCTTTATATAGGGAAATACATGGGCCTCTTGGGCTATTACATGGGCCAATGAGCCTATTACATGGATATGTGTAAAACCTTATTACAACATGGTTTACTACATAAAGCCCATATACAAGACATGGACCAAGACACACATATATATCAAATATCCTGGAATACTCCCCCTTGTGTCGCGTGTCTTCATGCCGGTACGGTGCTTACGGTGTTGCCTCATCAAAACCTTGCCAAGTAACAAAAACCCTGTAGGAATACTAAACCTTGGTCGAATGGAAAAGAGTGCAACGCACTATCTACTCCATTGAGAACTCGCCATGTGATGCTTCCCCTGATGTGTACTTCAATCGGATTTTCCTGATGAATGGTGCATTCCAACATACTTCTCAAGAGTAGATGTGAGCCAAGACTTAAACAAGTCTGTCATGATCAACCACAAATGGGGATCAATGGTCTTAGCGATGTATGCAATGTTACCTCGTTAAAAACCTTGTCAAGCAAAAACCCAGTGGGACAAAAATCATAGACTAAAGGAAAGAGAGTGCAACATGGTTGACACAAACAACCACACCCTTCACATTTGATCGTGACATGTATATGCTAGACTTTCTTTCAAATCTGCATCTCTCCCGGATCTTAAGATCAATCATAGGGCGCTTCCGGATCCTTAATGACCACAGAGCTGTTTTGACAACCTGAAATCTGTATGCTCTTTTATTATGTCTCAAATGTGGCATTACTCAGTGTCAGCAACTATACGCACGGTGCCTAGCAGTTGTGTGCACAGCGCTCGCCAGCTGGGTGCACAGCGCTCAGCAGCTGGGTGCCCAGCGCTCAGCAGCTGGGTGCACAGCGCTCGGCAGATGGTGCACAACGCTCGGCAGCTAGGTGCACAGGTGAACATATAGTGCCTGTCAGCAGTGAACATGTGCACAGGCAGTGCACAGGCAACGTGCACAGGCAGCGCGCACAGGCAATGTGCACAGGCAGCGCGCACAGGCAGCGCGCCATATGTCCGGCAACTCGGCCACTAAACCAACCGGTGCCTAGATCATGATTTCGCTTCTGATGCATCTCGATTCATGCATGGCTAACGATGGAATAGGCAACAACCTTTCTCTCATGCCATAGGGATTGAATATGCCAGATACTCTTAGAGTATTCAAGTGATGTCCTTTGCCATATCATTGACATTTGCGTGGGCGCAAAGCTACTTAGCTTTATAACTAATGGAGGTGAGGTCAAGTCTTATTTTTGATTAAACGGATCACTCTCTCTTGGAGTAAAGACCTTGATTAATCATGGGAGCATATGAAGGTTTCACTCTTCTTCAGAGGACCTAAGCCGATTGATGGAAATACATTATCAATACACAATCGATCGACTTTAATACGAGATTGTGTATTTCTCAAGATACTTTCCATTCCAACATCGGATATCCAGCATATACTGCGATCATCCGGAATGAATATGCAATGACATTATTCATCATATCCCATCCAAAATCAAGGAGTCATGTACTATGCGTCCAAAACACTTGGCCAACGCAAGCTCCACTTGATTTGGCTTATGAAGTCTATTTAAGATTTTCATGCATATCTCTGATCTTATAGAGACGTCACTATGATCATATTCATAGGGCTGCATGTACAGTTATTGGGGAAACTACCAAACTGACAAGGTAGTGGAGTGCAATAACATCCATTACGAGAGTACATCTCATCGTAGTCGATCCCAGTGCGTGTTTATGAGAAACCTTGCGCCATAAGAGAGTCTGAGACTCTTGTTCTCACTACGCTAACTCATAAAGGTTTACTTGATAGGGTTTACACTTGCAGTGTCGGCAACACCTGCCCAAGGACCTATCCCTTTGTCCGGGTCGCATCTTCATATTTTAGGTCAATACACTTTGTCGCTTTATCAACAAAATGTGGTTTGATAAATACATCATCCCACGTTCTCATGTACACTAGTGTAGTCATTATAGAGATCTCTTTCTATGAATTGGAATTTGACGTTGAGGCGTCCCCTAACGATAGTCACAATTCAGACTAACATGAGACGGAGTGAGTATCACTGATCAATGGACCAGTAGTGCCAAATTCGCTTTCTCTCTCAGTGCGATTGTATATCGAACCCAAAGGCCTCAACCTAACTTTTAGGGAGTCACAAGGCCTAGGACACCGTGTTGCCACATTATGGCGCCCTCATATCACCACACAAAGTTACGGCGTCAAGACCATCTCAATATGGCTGAGCCATGGCATCAAGACCACCTCAATTTGGTCGAGCCATGTCCTTTTGGTAGGACATCATTCCTTACAGACATATGCAGCATTGATCTCGTCACTATAGTTCTATGGGGATCATGTTGAGACTTAGTGGTGACCAACCACGACATTCACGTCGTTCCCACTTGAACACTGGTGTTCGTATCTCCCCCTAAAGGCGGGAATACAGTCTCAAAGTGACAATCCGCAGTGTAGCAGTTAAGGAGATCGTCTGTCAAGGAGCTTAAGGTGGAGAGAAATAAAATGACTCCTATCCAACCTTAGAACATATTCATCTCATGCGACACATCATCATTGGGAACTGTGGCAGTCTAATTTGGCACATTGTGGAACTCAAGGCTTGGAGATCTGTTACTATCCCGCCGAGTTCAAGGATTACAACTACGTGTCAATCCTAGCATACAGTTATGAGCTGTCGTGCATCGCAATGATGGTAAGTCGTGAGCAAATTAATACATGTCTGCATGTCCCTCTTCAGAGATGGGTAGTGAGCCTATAGATACATAAGCAGCATGTGGTAGACGATGGTGCAACACATGACCAGTGTGTTAGCCCTTCAACCAACACCATAAAAACGTATACGGTATCCATACGTTGGCTGCATCGGTCTACATAATCCCTCTTTGGATTTTGAATAAGAATGACATCTTTTGTGGCATAGCATAAGAGGATCTTTCACCTTACTTAGCTAAAGATCAAGCTTTACACAACGAAAACATGAGTACCGTGCGGCTGCCGAGGACATCATGTCGGCGTACAAACACAATATAAAATCATGGCGTATTTCGTTGTTATTGGGGGAATGAACGCCTAAGAATATTAAACAATTCTGGCACGCATATCTCACCCGGTATGACCAAAATGTCATAGTTTGTCTGAGTCAATTATCCCAAATATACTTATTGGCGACACCTTAGAACTCATGCTCTTCTCCATGATACTCTCAATCGGCACTCATGAGAATTATACACAAAAGTCTCAATCATTCTCATCACGGTAATCGTTGGTGGGTATGTTCATAACACACTTCAATGTTCGATTGCCTCTCTCACCATAAGGAGGGCATTTGTGACTTGGATCATCAAGCCAAAGGCATCAAGATTTGATTCAACCATGTCATAAATGATGGTGAAGATCCAATCAAACTTAGTCACAAAAAGGATTCACAACCTGCGAAGAGTATGCAGTTTTCGTGCAGTATGACCTATACTCACTAAAAAGGCCATAACTCTCTTGTCTGGATGGATATGAATGAATCGCTTGAACCATTGGAAACTAGATTCACATAGCTTTCCAATGATATAAAGTGCACATTGCAGTTCATCCGGAGTTGATTTGGGGGCTCTGACGAAGTTAAGGGACAGTAGGATACAATCTGCAATCTAGTAGCATGACCTGTACTTAAACTGTCATAACTCTTTCGTCGTGATAGCTATGAATGAGCCGCTTAAACCACTGGAAACTAGACTCACGTAGCTTTCCAATGATATAAAATTCGGCTTATAGTTCATCTAGAACCGTTCAAAAAACTCTGACGAAGTCACGATACAGTAGCTTCAACTTATTGTGGTCGCAGATTTTGACATGATGAATCTTTCAACTTTAAAGTGGCATCGCAGAATTTCTCCTCGACCCAAAAGTAAAGCGTATATATGGCATTACAAGTCTTCAACATCCATGAAGGATGACATTTGATAACAGCAACATGAGGGGATCCAAAATCAAGAGAGTATGTAACCTTTGTCGAGGTTAACCACGTCTTCCAATGATGGAAAATCTGTTGTTAGGTGAAGACTAAACCACAAACATCGGCACACCTTCATAAGGCTGCGCATGATCATGTCGTAGTGTGAATACACTTATCGAACCAACGATTTCATCGAGGTCTCAATTAGTTTGGAGAAAATCAAAGAGCCATTCATGACGTCAAATGTCAGAGCTAGGCATCCTTTTGTACGTTTCTTGTATGCATTCATTCTTTTACTCAGGATTGTGTGGGTAGTCCCACCGTCTGCAAAGCACTCAATTTCTTCGCATAACATACCTATCGAACAAGGTAGATACGTGAGAAAGAGACATAAACACCGAAGGCAACAATTGAAGGCAACCGTGTGCATTGCAGAATTCCTGGCAGCTTGACCTTTTTTCACTAATACAGTCATAACTCCTTCGTTATAATGGATATGAACAAACCACGAAAACCGTTGGAAACTAGACCAATGTAGATTTCCAGTGATATATGGTTTACATTCTAGTTCATCCGGAGCTGTACACAAAGCTCTTCGGAAGTTGCTGCATAGAGAGTGGCAGATTCACTGTTTTTGTTTTTGGTTTCCCGCATTTGCAGCTTGCACGTATGTCAATGCACTAGGCACTTGACAACATTCGGCAGCGCATTGCATCTACATATATGCCATTGCACTAAGCACTTGTCAACATTTGGTAGTGCATGAGAAGCCACACATATGCCGGTGCACCGAGCACTCGACAACATTTGGTGGCTGCACAACCACTGGCACACGGTATGGGGCAGTGGGGGGAGCTCGGCAGCTTATCTCAAGTGCACAGCATGAGGTGCATAGAGCTTCAGCAGCTGCTGCATAGAGCTTGGCCTTGGTGCCTAGTGCTCGACAGTCGGTGTCCTGTGCACGTCCTCAAGTGTTCTGTGCTATATAGCTCACTTAGTGCTTGTCCGTGATGTAAGTGCACAACCATTGGTGATCAGTGCACAGTTCCTTGTGTTCAATGCTAACATATGGTGCTTAGTACTCAACACCTAATGCATAGTGCACGATAGTTCATGTGTAGAGCACAAAGCAACAAACACATAACTATCGACTTCTGCCAAAAAAGATAGTGGCATTCCTCACACAACATGAAGCAACTGACACATAAGGGCGGCAACTGACACATAATTGGAGCAAAAACAATCAAGGGGCAGTAGGTAGCATACAGGGTTAGCAACAGGAACATTGGGCGGTAACAGGCGTATGACTATCGGCAACTAGCAGCCAGGTGCACATGGGCTCGACAGCATGCACGGCAGCTTGGCAACCATGCCAGCAGCTTGTGCAGCGCTCAGTAGCTCCTATGCAGCGCTCAATAGCTGCATGCCTATAGCATAAAACAGTGTTTCTCAGCTTCTAATCTCCATTTGAGACTTAGAGCGGCATTCAAGGGTAACTATGTAAGTGAGCGGCAAATTTTCTCGCTCATGCATACAATACCAAACTTTTGAGACTCGAGAGTGGTCATCTCGCTTTATTGGTTGGAGGTTCAGCGTAGGAAGCAGTGGCTAAATCTTCGAGCAAAATCTAGTTCATGCTCGACAGCTGGGTGCTCAGTGGTTGGAAACTAGCACATGACAGCTATACAGCACTGGTCCTTTGTAGCTAAGCACTAGGCGCTCGACAGCTAGGCGCTGGGCGCTCGGTAGCTGGGCAGCCTTTGGTCTACATCTTGGCCGTGGTGCTCTGCAGCTAGACGTTGGGCATCCTACACCGGTAGCTAATTCTCCTACCATGTTCTCAACTGGACTTCTACCCGGAGAAATGTGCTAACGTTGATCAAACACAACGCGGGTTCAATGAATGAGATGATTCTCTAATTCCGAACTCTCTTTAATAGCATAACAATAAACCGACGTTGGATACATCACAACGTAGATCTAAAAACATCTTCGGTGCATGGTGCATGACAACTAGTGCTTGTCACTCGGCAACTAGTGCTCGACAGTGCTCGGCAGCTGCCCTAGGTAGCGCTCGGTAGCAATTGGCAGTCAGCGCTCGACAGTGCATAGCAATTAGTGAGCAAGGCTTCGGTAGCTGGTAGCCATGTGCACATATAGTGTCTGGCAGTAGCGCACGTGTGCACATGCAGTGCCCGGCAGTAACGCGCGGCAGCGCTAAGGCAGGTGCACTTACAATGCCTGGCAGCAGTGCACAGGGGCAAGCCCTGGCAGTAGCGTGCACGTACACAGAGGCAAATGCACATATGATGCTCTACAGCAGCGCACGCGTGCACAGGGGCAAGCCCTGGCAGCAGCGTGCACGCGCACAGAGGCAGGTGCACATACGGTGCCCGGCAGCAGCGCACGCGCGCACAAGGGCAAGCCCTGGCAGCAGCGTGCACGCGCATAAAGGCAGGCCCTTGCAGCAGTGCTCAGCAAGTGCACGCGGTAGCACAACAGTCAGTAGGTGCATGCGGCAGCACAGCGGTCAGTAGGTGCGCCCACCAGAGCACATCACTCGGCAGCAGCGCACGTGTGTCAGGGCACTGCGCTCGGTAGCAGCGCACAACGAGCAGCATATGGGGTAGTGGTGCCGGTAGCCAAATGCACATGTTTTAGGATTTTTATAATAACTTGCAAAGACAAACGTCCCAAACATAGAATGGGGATGGAGAAGGGAGGAACGGATTTTATCCTCCCCGAGGTTATTGAACTTTGAAAATACTCAAAAGTAAAGCTTACTTGCTAGTCTGCCAAATAGACTGCATTCATATAAGCTGTTCCATGCTTCCATGCTCAAATCCATGCGCTTTCAGCGATCGTTCGCGCAATTCCATCGTGAATTGTCGCATGTGGAGGCCATGAAACACATGAAAATCATATGATTAGTTAAACTTGCCATAAAACAATATCAAAGCATTGAAAAAAACATCAACCATATGAAAGATTCAAAGAGAAATTAGGAATACAACCCGTTTTTCTCAAGGAAAAGTGATTCCTATACGCGTTGAAGCCATTGGAAGGACTGGTTCACCCCCACTTTTTCTCCGGTTCTGAGGGTGCCCTTTTGACTGAAGGATCCTGACATCCTTGTACATAACATCTCCAAATTTCACAAAAAGCAGAGTTCAGAAAGTGCCCGAACCGGTTGCTTGAACATTTGGGCCGATTTGGGGATTCCGGCGGCCGGTTCGGTACCTTTCCGGCCGATTCTTTGGGTGAGGCCGGCGGCGTTGGAAGCGTATGAGCGATATCTTCAACTTCTTTGTTGGTGACAAAAGCCAATTCGGATATTATTCTGTCGATAATTGCGTTTGAAACCTGAGTCAGATTTTAGGGTTTCTTGGTGCGCATGTGCACAAAGGGTGCGCGGTGGTGCCCTGAGGGGTGCGCAGCGGTGCCCAGTGGTGCCTAGATGGTGCGCGGTTGTGTGCGTAGCGGTGCCCAGGAGGTGCGCAGCAGTGGTGCCTGGCGGTACACGGTGGTGCGCTGTGGTGCCCGTTGGTGCCCAGCGGTGCGCGCGGCAGTGCACGGTGGTGCCCAGAGGTGCGCACGATAGTGCACAGGCGTGCGCGCGACAAAATTTTCCTTTTTTTTTTTCGGTGGCCTACTTGCTCTTTTTGGGGTTTAGAGCTAAGTGCATGATAACGTGTTGTTGAATCATATTGAGGGAATGAATTCTCCATATCTTATTGATAGAATGAAGCCCTTTTATATAGGGAAATACATGGGCCTCTTAGGCTATTACATAAGTCAATGAGTCTATTACATGGATATGTGTAAAACCTTATTACAACATGGTTTAGTGGTTTACTACATAAAGCCCATATACAAGGCATGGACTAAGACACAAATATATATCAAATATCCTAGAATAGTTATAGTTTTTACTATCTTTAAGTGAAACCGTGAAGGTGGTCTATATACTTACACATTGATCATCCAGCTATTGAAATTTCAGCCTCGAGCTTTATTTATATTCGTGCTTACATAGCTACATAAGTTTATTTCCGCCTCGAATTTTATTTATATTCGTTCTTACATATTAATATCAGAGTATCGATCTATTCTTAGGGTATATGCTCAAGTCGAGCAGCTCCAAATATGAAATAATGGAGGGTATACTTATGCGTTGCCATTCTGATACGTCACAATACATCGTGGGGGACTAGCTACAAACAATATCACCTAGTCAGCATTCTCTGTCCTTTAATTATCACATGGAAATTGAAAGGAGTTAAACACTTACAAAATGTGGGTTTCTCCTATACATATATATATATGTATGATATATGTATGACATACATAAAATCTGTGAATCATCCGAACGAATTTAAGAAGATAATCGAACAGTTCACGGCTTGATACATGCTATACTAATATGTATATTAGAAATTTCAATAAAATATAGAAAAAATTGCACAAATAGTACACTAACTTTTCTCTACTTTTAATTAAGGTGTCTGAACTTTGTTAAATAACACATTAGTACATGAACTAACAAGTTAGGCCTAATTTTTGTACATACTACCAGGATAAGTATCATAGCCGATGAAATATTTTCGTCGGCCTGTTCATCAGATTCGTCGGCTAAGCTCATAGCCGACGACACGTCGTCAGCCATAACTCGTCGGTTAAAGTTATAGTCGACGAAATAAAATCCGTCGTCGGCTAAGTGTTAAACTTAGCCGACGACATAATATAAAAAATTTCGTCGGCCAAAGTCTTACTTTAGCCGACGAAATATCAATATTTCGTCGGTTTATACATAAGACTTTGGCCGACGAAATATTAATATTTCGTCGGCCAACGTAAAATACTTTAGCCGACGAATGAACTATATTTCGTCGGCTAAATATTTTTAAAAATTAAAAATTAAATGGAGAAAAGCCGACGAAATATTGTAGACTTCGTCGGCTTAAAAAGTACTATAGCCGACGAAATTTACCATATTTCGTCGGCTAAACGTTGTGGGAAAAAAAACTACTATAGCCGACGAAATATGGTAAATTTCGTCGGCTATAGTACTTTTTATACTAAAAAAATTACAAAATTTCTAAATTACCATCCAAGCAAGCTGCAAATTACACAAACAATTTCATAACCAACAACAAACACCATCAAAAGTAACATAAACATTTTGCATTAAATTTTGAATTTATAAATTGTTCATAAACCTAAAAAAGTTAATAAATAATTGTTCATGAACCTAAAAAAGTAAATAAATAATTGTTCATAATCCTAAAAAACTAAATAAAGTCAATATCGTCTAAATCAATATCTGCGCCAGGATGAGGTTACTTGGGAGGTTGCGGCGGTTAAGGTAAGGGAATAGGCGTGGGCATGGGCAGAAGCGGAAGTCCCTGAAGCTGTGCAGCTGAAAAATCTTACATGTACTGGAACATCTGCTACTGCTGTGCTTGCTGGGTGGCATATACTGCTGCATTATACTCCTGTAAAGCGGCAGTATATGCTGTTTGGGCGGCTTGCTGTTCCCGTAACATCTGAACTTCCGCCTCAAGCTGAGTCGTTCTGCTGCTGGTCGAGGCTCATTTTTCTGAAATCCGGGAGTGGTCTTCAGTACCCCCTCGCCCTTCTTTCCTAGACCCCGACAGTAGAAGTTATTTCCTCACGGTGGGAATGCTGTGCCCATGATCCTCGCCCCAACGCTGAGATCTGAAGTGTCGATCCGGGACATGGCTTCGGACATGTCTTCCTCTTGCGTGTCAGGCCATGTCTCCCTAACTATAGCAGTCATCACCTCGTCACTAGCCTGCCTCACCCTCGCCTAATTTGATAGGAAAAAATAATTAATTAACATTTTAAAATATATAAAAATATAATTTACTAAATTTTAAAACGTAAAACGACTTACAATATCCTCCTAGGCGTCAGGATATGCCTTCTCATACGTATAGACGTACCGGTTGACCTCTGGATGTTCCCTGGCCGCCTCCTCCATCAACGATGCGAACGGTCTAGAACCGGCATGATGGTTCCTTGTGTTGTGTTGCCGGTTTTGAGCGTTCACCCGGGAAACGGCCTACAAAGGAATCAAATTAGTAAAATATTTTAAAACGTATTAAATATAATTCAATATAATAAATTATTATTTTTAATTACCTGTTTATGTGGGTTGTTGAATTCCGATATCAGAAGCCAACGCCACTCGTATTCTCTGAACTGGAACTCAAGGGGGGTGCCAGAACGTTCGTTCCCATGCGTAGTCCAGTGGGTCCATAACTCGTTCTTCCACTCCTTGTACCTGTAATACGCCAAAAAAATATAAATATTATTAATTATACATAATTTTCTGTTGTCCTTAACTTTGCAACGTACCTTCCCCCATGCACAACGTCCGCCCAGGTGTTCCTCAGGTACTGGAGAACGTCAAACCACACCTGCATTAAAACATTTATTAGTTTAGGCGTTCATAAATCTATAATGTAATAAATAATGTTAAATATGAATTTTGTTATACTTACCGACATTGCGTTATGGACCATGTCCTTAACCTCCTGTGGGACCTCGCCCCAGTCTGACCACAACATAGGGACTCTATCCCTAATAAGCGCTCCCACGCGGCCAGAGTACATCCTCGTCTTGCCGCCCGATACTACGTTCCCATCCCCGTCAGTATCAATGACGATCATTCCTGAGGTACTCACTGTCTTCTCGAGAGCTTTCCCTGTGACGGGACCTCTCTTCTTCCTTGTCGGCTTGGCTCCGACGGTGCCTATCATAAATTGATTATTAATAAATTATTTTTATTATAACATTATAATGTTCGCCGTGCAATTCCCTATCAGCAAAATGAGGACTCCCTATCTATATGCTTCCAGGCCTCCCCGTCAGCAGGGTGTATAAGCGTATCTTCGTCGTGCAATTCCCTATCAACGTGCCATCTCATAGATTTGGCCGTGTGTGATGACATGTACAACCGTTCCAGCCTATCCCTCAACGGGAAATACCGAAGTACCTTCATAGGTTTCCTATTGCCTGCAGGAGTCAACTTATACCTGTCACTCTGACATAATGGACATGTGTCAAGGTCACCAAGGTCATTCCCTTATGGATCTTTACCCCAGAAAAGAACACAATCATATCTGCATGCATGGATCTTGATGTAGGAAAGCCCAAGATCTTTCAGTATACATCAGACCTTATGATGAGTGGTAGAAAGACGATGACCGTGGGGCAGCATCGAAGCAGTGTACTGTAGATACTCATCAACAGCCTTCACAGCCGATTTTGTCTCAACTTTAATCTTCATAACTTCCATCACACTTTCAAGAACCGTTTTCTGACAACCGGGGTACACAGGGGTCTGTTGGAAAGCAAGTAGTTTGTTGTACATGTCAATACCAGCAGTGTTGACAACTCTAGGGAAGGGCTACACCGGCTCAGACATATACGGTCCTTCAGAATATACACCCCTCTCATAAGGAAACATATCGTTGATGAAGGCCGTTGTTGGATCGTTGGATGTACTGCCCGTCTCAGAAAATTGCCCATGATCATGCGGACCCCCTGATGATGTTTCACCGTGATATATCCAACATGTGTACTTCTCCCAAAACCCATTACTTTTAAGGTGCTGCCAAACCTTGTCAATTGCAAATCGATGCATATCGCTGCGACACTGACATTTAGTGCACGAACAATAGAAAATTGTATTCCCTTTAGCATTATTCATCACATATTCAATAAAACTAACAACTCTTTTAGCATATCTTTTGTCCCATTTCGGAAGCAAAATCCAACACTTATCCATATCCTGAGAAGATAACATAATATATATGTATAAACGCTAATTAATTAAATTTACGAATCATTCAATATATATTATATCTGCAGTTAACGTACAATTAATTAATATATATATATATACATGCATATATATAATAATTACTAATTAATATAATCAAATTAATATATATATATATACATATATATAACAACAACTTCATATATATTATCAAACCCAAATCGATCAACTCAATCACACTCAAAATACAATATAATCAACTCTAATTAAAACTCAAAATCAATGCATAACGAAAATAAAACTCTTAAATCAACTCAAAAACAATATATATACACATATACGTACCTATATATAGCGTCACAAACTAATTTCGGACAGATTTCAACAACACCCAACAATTTCGCCAACCCCAAAACTTTTTCTCCCGTTTTTTCTTTCACATGAGCTGCTGTCTAGATCTGGAAATATAAAGACTTTTAGCCGACGAAATTATATATATCATCGGCTAAACTTTTAAAATTTCGTCGGCAATAGTTCACAGACTAAAGCCGACGAAAAAAACTATTTTAGCCGACGACACAACATTTCGTCGGCTAAAAGTCCACTTTAGCCGACGAAAAAAAATTTCGTCGGCCTGTTAATTTTTTTTTCGTCGGCTATGATACTTATTTTGGTAGTGACATGCTGTTATAACATCGTTAAAAGTTAATGTTTTTTTTTTTGAGATTTTTTTTCTTTCTTTTAAAGAGGATTTTTTCTAATTAAGGTGCTAACGATCAAACATGTTTTTGACGAAGTAATTATAGCGCAGTGGTAAGCGCATCCACTATCTATTGACGAAGTCATAGGTTCGAGTCACCATGGGAGTGAAAAAAAAAGCTGAAAAAGAAGAAAAAAATGTGTTAACGATCAAATAGGTTAACCGATTTAACACCGAAAAGAAAAAATTATTTTTGTTACAATTTAACCTCCGTTTTGTGGATTTTTACTTGCTGGTATATGATGGAGAAAGAATTCTAGATAGTTGCTTGCTGGTAAGAGAACAAGAGAGGTTAATTAGAGAATTGGTAAAAGAGGGAGATTTCAAACGCATCCACTACCTATTGACTAAGTCATAAGTTCAAGTCACCATGAGAGCTCTGTTTTAAATAGCACGTCTTGAGGCACGCAATAGCTTAAGGCGTGGCGTGGTGTTTTCGTTTCGCCTTAAGGCTTCCTTTGAAAGACCTTTGTCACAAAAGGCTCGCCTTTTTCGTCTTGAGACTGAAAATGCGTCTTAAGACGGTCAAAGACATCATGAGGCGTCACTATTTATATGTTGATTTTTAATTTATACCCTAAAACTACGTCGTTTTAAATAAAATCTAAAGAGAAAAAAAATATCGTTGTTTGACTTTTTTTTCATTTCATTATTGAACAACTTTTCTTATCTTCTTTTTCAGATCATGAGTGAATGATTTCATGTTATTGTGTGTTTGTCATTAAGAATTTAAACATTATCTTTGTGATCTTGTTACTAAAAGTTTAATTTTAAATATTTTTGATGATTTTATTTCTATATTTTAATTATTTTTATTTAATTTTAAATACATAAAAGACTTCACATTTTTCACATTTTTGGCCTCAAGGCTTTTGTAAGGCAAGACTCTGAAAAAATGTTTTAACTCAGGCTTTCGCTATTTAAAACATTGCATGGGAGTATGAGTGAAATTTTTTGATCCTTTTTAAAAGAAAGAAAAAAATCTAAAAAAAGATCTCAGAAAAAAAAAGAACAGTTACTTTTAACGGTGTTATAACGGCATGCATGAAAATTAGGCTTAACGTGTTAGTTCATGTACTAATGTGTTATTAACAAAGTTCAGACACCTTAATTATGAGTGGAGTAAAGTTGGTATACTGTTTGTATAATTTTTTCTAAAATATAAATAAGTGATGGTTTCGTTCTAGAACTGCCCCCTCTTCTATGGACTTTGCATGCTCCCTGAGTCCTTCCATAAGGCCACGGTTTTCTACCGGCATTTCTCTTTTTAAAACTACAACTTGCATGGCTACGCATAAAATATTTCAGAGGATTGCTCACCAGAATCCGATACTGATGTGTTGCTATTCACATGGAACCAACTAACCCAAGCTTGCTCAGTTGCTCTGCAGCAACCTGCATTTTCAGATTTTTATGTATTTTCTTTGTGGAATATACAAATTTCTTTTCAAAAAAGAACTGATTGATGAATTATGATGGTAGACGGTCAAATGTAATCTGCGCAGTCCAATATATACCCGATTATATAGTACCACATAAGCCCCATCTCTTATATCCATGACCGGATCAGCTCTTCCTTCAAAGTTTTCATGTTCCAATCCGGCGAGTTCTTCGTCTAACAGGTTAATCATAGTCAAAGTCTTTGATTCGTCCTGGTTCAATTGTTATATCCCACCTCATTGAACAACCAAGTCTTCTCTCCCTTTGGCTACGTCTTAAGACGTACAGTTTATATGATACACTATCTACTATATATAAAACGGGTTTGTATCCCTTGGTAGAAGCCCATTATAGGATTATAATTGCTTAGTGTTGCTGCAGTGACCAAAACCCATACACATGGCGCTTTCTTAGCAGTTACTACTCTACAGTAAACTTTTGGTAGATAATAAGCATGGCAGCAACTGCAAAGGAACGATCTTTGGAGCAAACGCCGACGTGGGCCGTTGCCCTTGTTTGTTTCATATTGGTTTTGGTCTCCATCATCATCGAATATATCCTTCATTTGATCGGAAAGGTGCGTATTCAGACCTGCACTTGCTCACAGATCAGTATAAGTATTTCTTATCGGGTTGATGAATCTGAAATGGGGTTTTTGCAGTGGTTGGAAAGGAAAAATAAACGAGCTCTCTATGAAGCACTGGAAAAGATCAAAGCAGGTTTGGAGTGTTATACGTAGTTCACTACTGTCTGAATTTTGGTCCAAGTGAAAGTTGATAACATGTATGCATCTCTTTTCTTGCAGAGCTGATGTTACTGGGGTTCCTCTCGCTACTGCTAACAGTAGGACAAGGTCCCATTTCGGACATTTGCATATCAAAGTCTATTGGGGCAACTTGGCATCCTTGTAGTAAAAAGCAAGAGAAAGTCTATGCAAAGAACGGAGAGAGCCCTAGTTCAGATTCCGATGATGACAGCGGCCGTAGAAGGCTACTGTCCGCGGTTCTATCGAGTTCAGGTGAGAATGCCCGACGTGTTTTGGCCGCAGCCGGATATGACAAATGCGGAGCCAAGGTACGTTGAATTGTTCTGCTTTTTGCCTTGTTGGTGTGGATTTAGATAATTAGAGATAATTAATACAATACGATCAACTAGTATATGTTCTTAACTGTATAACATAATATCACAATCGATATCGCAATGCTTGACTTATTAAGGCTGGGTTTGGGAGAGCTTATAAGCTCCTTTGCTTTTAAGCACCAAAGGTTTTGGTGTTTGGTAAGTCCAAACATAAGCTACTTCTTAAAAGTAAAGTGTTTTGAGGGAAAAAGGAGAAGCTGCAAACACCCACCTTCTACTTATAAGCTAAAAGTCAGCTTATATCTTATAAGCCCAGCTGCATCAAACCCAGCCTAATTGGATCGTCTAGCAACTTAACGTGTTAAATAGTCTAATTAACAAGAAAGAGTTTGAGTCAAGTCTAGCTAGATATTAAGATGGGATGCAATATTCATGCACATTAATTTGTTAGGTAAATGGGGAGAACTAGGGTTTGAGTCAAGTCTAGATATTAAAATAGGATGCAATTTTCATGCAAATTAATTTTTATGGTAAATGTAAAGACAGGACCGGCCTTGCGTTCTTAAAGGCTTTAAACAAAAATTTTTTCGGGGCCTCCTAATAAATATTCGGCAAAAATTTAATATATATATATATATTATATAATAAAAAATAGTTATAGTTTGTTCTAAATGAAAAAAAATGAAACATGTTACATGGATCTTTATAATATGAATGTTATAATATCAAGGTAATAGAAAATAATTGTATAAAATAAAAATTGAAAAATAAATAAAAGTATAAAAGGACAAATGTAAGTGTATGAATGAGCAAAAAATGAGAGAAACAAAATAAAAAAAACTAAAAAATACAGACAAAAGAAAAAATCTTTAAAAAATGACACCCGTGAGACTCGATCCGAGGATGTGATAGAAATTTATGTAGATCTCTACAACAAAATTTATATATAGAGACCCTTTAAAATTAGAGACCCTAGACCTGGGTCTTGCCCATCTTGTCCTAGGGAGAACAACCAGTTAAGTAGTAACTAATTTTTGGTAATTTGTGCAGGGAAAAGTTCCGTTTGTGTCATTTTATGGAATTCACCAGCTTCATATACTCATCTTCGTGCTAGCCGTATTCCATGTGCTTTACTGCATAATAACACTGGTTTTGGGCAGAGCTAAGGTACCAACCAAAATTGAAAATTCCTCTATGCATCTTTGTCTCTGTCTCACCGTGTTCCTCAGATTTATAAATTGAATTTTTTTGTTGGATGCTCGCAACTTGCAGATGAGGAAATGGAAAACATGGGAATTGGAAACCAGGACAGCAGACTACCAGTACTCACATGGTATGTTTGCTCCACACCTAATTTGACCATCCTCCGGCAGCTGCGATCTTATATATGCTTACCTTCTGTACTATTTACTACGTACTTTTACTGTGATTATAGTATGCATTATAACTGGTATTGTGCAGACCCCGAAAGATTCCGATTTGCCAGAGACACATCGTTTGGGCGAAGGCACTTGAACTTTTGGAGTCAGTCACCCATTTTGTTATGGATTGTAAGTATTCAAATGCCACTATTCAAATGTCACCCACTTGAACTTCATGGATTATGATGACCAAGAAGGTAATATTTCTTGAACAAAATTGCAGGTTTGCTTCTTCAGACAGTTTGTTAGATCAGTGCCGAAGGTTGATTACCTGACGCTACGCAATGGGTTTATCTTTGTAAGCATTCTCTATGAACTAGGGTTTAGCAGAAAATAGTTGCCAGTCGGTAAATGTGGTTTAATATCTTCTGCTTGAAATCTAATAATTGCTTAATTTTCCTTCTGGTGCAGGCACATTTGGCACCTCAGAGTCAAACTAAATTTGATTTCCAGAAGTACATCAACAGATCAGTGGAAGAGGATTTCAAGGTTGTGGTGGGGATCAGGTGGGCCATTAGAACAAACTAATAATTACATTGACCATGAGCAAGTTAGACTCGCATGCTTTCCTTTACTACAACGAAAATGTACCCAATCTAGAACTAAGAACTTACGTGTCATGCACCAAAAGTCTATGAATTATATTCAAAGTTTCCAAACCCTAATTAACTATATCTATCTTTCACACTTGCAGCCCTGTTATCTGGTTATTCGCCGTATTGTTCCTGCTATCTAACACCCATGGTAAGCTCTTATTTTACTTCTCCTTCGTGCATGCAAGGCAATTTACCATATTTTACTTCTAATGATCATCTGCTATGCGAAGATTTAATTTATCTCCTACATCCCTTTCACCCTTTATGTCTCACACTCGTCCTGTATAATTATATATGGTTCAGTTAGCATTATTCTTATGTAATAATTTGCGTTTTGTTTAATTGTGTTTGTGTTTCTTTGCAGGCTCACGTTCCTATCTCTATCTACCCTTTATTCCCCTTGTGGTAAGCAACCATCTGCTCATCTAATTCCTTTCCCTTCAAACATTAATTTTTAGGTCCTACAAAAGATGGATATCTAATAATCCATTTCTTCTGCAGATGATCTTATTAGTAGGGACAAAGCTACAGGTTATAATAACCAAGATGGGGCTTAAAATTCAAGAAAGGGGAGAAGTGGTTAAAGGGACCCCGCTTGTTGAGCCTGGTGATCATCTCTTCTGGTTCAACAACCCTCGTCTCATTCTTCACATCATCCATTTTGTTCTCTTTCAGGTTCTACTTCATCCCAGCTTTACACTACTCTAGAAATTCATCCATTTCTCTCGTCATCTGACTTAATTCATAATAGCATGTCGATCATGACACAAATACACCATTAACCGCTATTGTATCTCTCATTTGCATCGTCATTTTACTATACTAACACAGCTTGTTTTCTTCCTTTTTCCCTCACAGAATGCCTTTCAACTTGCTTTCTTTGCATGGACTTGGGTAAGTTTCATATTACAATTATACTCTCGTTTGCAAAGATTGTTTTACCTTTATCTAACACTAAAGGCACAAAGTTGATCATTGTTTGTCTCCTCTTTTACAGTATGAATTTGGGTTGAAGTCTTGCTTTCACGACAAGTTGGAAGATGTAGTCTTAAGAATAACAATGGGGTTAGTTACTTCTCAATCTTCTCACACTAATGACTATGCATGACTTTAATCTACTAAGCCAATATATTTACTTTTTGGTTTGAGCAGGGTCGTCATACAAATACTATGCAGCTATGTAACTCTACCACTTTATGCATTGGTAACACAGGTAATCGGACTGTCACTTTTACTCACTCATTTGTTTCTTGCACAGAAAAAAAACTCGAACTAAAGAATCATACATGTTGTGTATATTCAGATGGGTTCAACTATGAAGCCAACGATATTTAACGACAGAGTAGCAAATGCTATAAGAAAGTGGCATCACGCAGCAAAGAAGCATGTAAAAGAGAGCAAGCATTCAGTTCCAACCAGTGCATCCAGCACTCCATTACATGGCATGTCCCCTGTTCATCTTCTGCGGCATTACCATTCCGAACAGGACATGGATAGTATGCGAACATTGCCAAGAATGTCGTACTCTGAAAGAGGAGGTCCAAACGAGTCCCCATCTCACCAAGACACCGATGATGTACCCTGGTCTAACCAGGTTCAGGAGGAGGAGATTAGTGCTCATTATCAACCTAACTCGGTGAACAATCCTCCACGTGGTTATGGTAATCAAATTCATCATGAAATCCAAATCCATACAAGTGATTTCTCGTTTGAGAAATCCTAGTCAAATAGATATGTAAGAAGAACGCTAGCTACATGCACCACAACAATGACCATGAAAGCCTAATAAGCTTTGTAACGGGAGAAGCGAGACTGTTAATGATGAGAGACTGCTTTATATCTTCAATGGTTGCAACGTAGAAACGTAAATCTTGATTTCATTAGAATAAACATTCATTTAAGACTTTTTAACCGGTGTCAATTTTATATAAACAGCAAATCAATTGACCAACGAAGGCCTGAAAATAACATTGAAGAAAATTCGGAGTATCTTCAATACACGGCCGTGTATGTACACGACACTTATGAACGGTTGAGATTAGAGGATATAATATTGATACATGGTGATCAAACATATGAATTGTTATGAACTGCTAAGATTGTATCGTGTACATACACGATTGTGCATACAAGAATTTCCTAAGAAAATAACGTAAAAAGAATGCACCTACAGAGTTCCCTGTTCACTAAGTTGATCAGGGTGGTCTTACAATTTTTTCTTTGATCAAATAGATTTTTTGTTTTGTTAATTTTGAGCTGATATTAGTATACGTAGTTACGTACTTGTAACAGTAAGGATGAAATGCAAGAAAATAATTGTTAGAATATGCCTTGAATCAGGCATAAACTCTAATTTAACAAGGATTGCTAAATTAGTCTATTATGATGGGCTGTGTTTGTTGGGCCTACCATTCGGGGGCATATATATATACCTATTAGGTTATTAACCTAGTGTGTGTGGTATTCTGTTATCTGTAATCCGTTTTCCTTAAGGATTAATAAAACTGTTCTCCTCTGCCTGTGGATGTAGCCAACACCTTGTTAGTGAACCACGTAAATATGTGTTCTTTCTTACATTCGTTATAACAAATTGGCATCAGAGCCAAGATGTCTGGTTTGAATGTGAAGATCGACAAATTCACGGGGAGGAACAGTTTCAGTTTATGGCAGATCAAGATGCGAGACTTGTTAAAGCAACAAGGGTTGTGGGCGCCGCTGACGAAGAAGGCAGGGGATCCCGAAACCGTTGAGATGGCCAGTCTGGAGGAGAAGGCACACTCGACAATTATGCTGTGTCTTGCAGATGATATCATCACCGAGATCACGGAGGAGGAAATTGCGTCCGGTCTGTAGTTGAAGCTTGAGAGTCTATACATGACGAAGTCTTTAACCAACAAGTTGTTTTTAAAGCAACGTCTATTTAGTCTGCGAATGCAAGAAGGTGCACCTCTAAGAGATCACTTAGATCAGTTAAACACAATTCTATTAGAGTTGCGTAATATTGATGTTAAAATCGAGGATGAGGATGCTGCCTTAATTCTGTTGGTATTTTTACCATTATTGTATGAGAATTTTGTGCAATCTTTTATTGTTGGGAGAGATACTGTGACTCTGGAGGAGGTTAGATCATCCCTTCACACCAGAGAGCTGCGTCATAAGGCGACTGGTACATGTACAGATAATCAGGCTGCTGGGCTAGTAGCTAAAGGAAGTAAGAGACATGGAAACTTGGAGAAGAAGAAATTCAAGAAACCAGATTCTAATGGTCTTAAACCTAATGATATATGTAGCTACTGTAAAGAGAAGGGACATTGGAAAAAGGAATGTCCAAAGAAGATGCGGCAGGAGAAACCATCAGGAACTGTTGCTATAGCAGAAGATGACATCAATTCGGAAGAGGATATTACCCTAGTTACTGATGAACATATACATCACACCGATGTGTGGATATTAGACTCCGGGGCGTCTTATCATATATGTCCGCGTAAAGAGTGGTTCACTACCTATGAGCAGGTAAATGGAGGCAATGTTTCTACGGCTAGTAGTTTTGTCTACAAGGTGGTTGGAATAAGCTTGATAAAAATACAGACACATGATGGTAAATTCTGTACATTGAACGATGTTAGGCATGTTCCACGCATGACTAAGAATCTGATATCACTGAGCTATTTGGACAACAAGGGGTTCAGCTTCAAAGGTGAAGGTGGAGTTCTACGTGTCTGTAAGGGTTCTAATGTGGTTCTGAAAGGTGTCAAGCGAGGAACCTTGTATATTCTGCAAGGCTCTACGCTGTCAGGTTTTGCTGTTGTTGCATCATTGGAGATTCACAAGGATGATATGACCAAGTTATGACACATGAGACTCGGTCACATGAGTGAAAGAGGGATGCAAATTCTGTCAAAAGAGGATCTTCTTGGTGGCTACAAGGTCAAGGACCTTGGATTTTGTGAACATTGTGTCTTCGGAAAATTACATCACATCAAGTTTCCTAAAGCAATTCACAGAACAAAAGACACACTTGATTACATTCATTATGACTGTTGGGGTCCTTCTCGCGTTGAGTCTTTAGGAGGTCACAAATACTTTGTGCCAATGATTGATGATTTCTCAAAAATGACTTGGGTTGTTATGATGAAGGATAAAAGTGACGCTTTTATGAATTTCAAGCAATGGAAGGCGTTAGTTGAAAATCAAACAGGGAAGAAGATCAAAAGGCTGCGAACTGATAATGGTATGAAATTTTGTTGGTCTGAGTTTAATGAGTTATGCAAGAATGAAGGAATTGCTAGACATCATACAATCAGGCACACACCACAACAAAATGGTGTTGCAGAGCGTATGAATCAAACTCTTCTGGAGAGAGCTAGGTGCATGCTCTCTAATGCTGGACTAGAAAGAAGGTTTTCGGCAGAAGCGGTTAGTACAGCTTGTTATCTGATAAATCGTGGACCTCACACAGGAATACATCTCAAAACCCTTATGAGGTGTGGTCTGATAAGTCTGCTGATTACTCAAATCTGAAAGTTTTTGGTTGTACTGTTTATCATCATGTGAGTGAGGGTAAGTTAGAACCAACAGCTAAAAATAGAGTATTTGTAGGTTATGGGGATGAGGTTAAAGGGTACAGAATCTGGTCTCCATCCGAAAGAAGGGTTATACTTAGTATAAACGTAGTCTTTGATGAAAATTTTATGTTTAACTCTACTGTGAGGTCTATTGTTGTATCAAAAAATGGTAGTGTTGAGAAACATGTGGAGCAGCAAGACACTCAAGATGAGAGTGAATCACAACAAGAAGAACAACATCAACACTCACATTCAGAAATAGAGCCACTAGTAGTTAACCAGCACAGTTTGGCTCTTGATCTATCTACGAGAGCAAACTTTGGGAAGCCTCCCATGAGGTATGGTTTTGAGGATATGGTGGCTTATGCACTACAGGTTGCTGAAGAGGTGGATCCCCATTAGCCATCCACCTACAAGGAAGCAGTTACATGTACTGAGTCTACCAAATGGTTTGCTGCAATAGGAGATGAGATGGAGTCACTTCATAAGAATCAGACTTGGGAATTGGCCAAACGACCTCAAGAGAGGAAAGTTATCACTTGCAAATGGGGTTTCAAGAAAAGAAGGAAGGGTTGTCACCTGCTGAGGGTATCAAGTCAGACTTGGGAATTGGCCAAACGACCTCAAGAGAGGAAAGTTATCACTTGCAAATGGGGTTTCAAGAAGAATGAAGGGTTGTCACCTGTTGAGGGTATCAAGTATAAAGCTCGGGTAGTTGCAAGAGGGTTTCATCAGAAAGAAGGTGTAGACTATAATGAGATGTTCTCGCCAGTGGTCATACATACTTCTATCAGGGTGCTGCTAGTCATAGTTTCATATCAGAATTTGGAGCTCGAACAACTAGATATGAAGACAGCTTTTCTACATGGAGAGTTGGAGGAGGAGATATACATGACTCGGCTAGAGGGTTTCCCAGTTCCTGAAAAATAAGATTATGTTTGCAAATTAAAGAAATCTTTGTATGGACTAAAACAGTCTCCGAGGCAGTGGTACATGAGGTTTGATAGCTATATGATAAAGATTGGCTACACGAGGAGTTCGTATGATTGTTGTGTCTATTACAACAAGGTAACAAATGGTTCTATCATTTATCTGGTCCTCTATGTAGATGATATGTTGATAACTGCAGAAAACAAGTCAGATATTCAGAAGTTGAAGGGTCTTCTTAGTGCTGAGTTTGAGATGAAGGATTTGGGTGCAGCTCGAAAAATTCTAGGAATGGAGATTTACAGAGATAGAAGTAAAAATAGACTTTTCTTATCACAGAAGGATTACATTCAAAAGATATTGTCAAGATTTGGCATGCCTAAAGCAAAATCCATAGATACTCTAAGTGCTACAAACATTCATTTGCCTACTGCGTTTGCACCTAAATCTGCTAAGGAGAAGGAGTACATGTCTCGAGTTCCTTATGCTAGTGCAGTAGGAAGTTTGATGTATGCTATGGTCTACACTAGACCTGATCTTGTACATGATGTCAGTGTTGTTAGTAGGTTTATGGGTGAGTCTGGCAAGGAGCATTGACAAGCTGTGAAGAGGATTTTTCGATATCTTAAAGGTACGTCTAATGTTGGGCTCATTTATGAAGGTGATACACAGTGTTTAGTAATAGGTTTTTTCAAATTCTGATTATGTTGGAGATGTTGACAGTAGAAGATCTATGATTGGTTATGTTTTCACTCTTGGTGGTTTTGTTGTTAGTTGGAAAGCTACTTTGCAGCCAACAGTAACCTTGTCTACTACAGAAGCAGAGTAAATGACATTGACAGATGCAACCAAAGAGGGAATCTGGTTGAAATGACTGGTTAGTAATTTGGGTCTACATCACGATCAGGCTATAGTGTATTGTGATAGTCTAAGTGCAATCTGTTTAGCCAAGGATCAAGTTCATCATGAGATGACTAAGCACATCGATGTCAGGTGTCATTTTTTGAGAAGTGAGAAGAGAGTTTAGGTGAACAAAGTGGGTACTGCTGATAATCCAGCTGACATGTTCACCAAGTCAGTTCCACATAGCAAGTTCCAACATTGTTTGGACTTGCTAAATGTCAGAAGTTGTTAGTTGCCCTTTTTTTGGGGACAACATCTAAGGCAGAGGAGATGGTCGTACGTTTGGCACTATTATGATGTATCTGGTACATCTGTTTATTTGTGAGAGGATTCAAGTCAAGGTGGAGATTTGTTAGAATATGCCTTGAATCAGGCATAAACCCTAATTTAACAATTATGCTAGGCTGTGTTTGTTGGGTCTACCATTCGGGGGTATATATATAACTATTAGGTTATTAACCTAGTGTGTGTGGTATTCTGTTATCTGTAATCCATTTTCCTCAAGGATTAATAAAACTGTTCTCCTCTGCCTGTAGATGTAGGTAACACCTTGTTAGTGAACCACGAAAATCTATGTTCTTTCTTACATTCGTTATAACAATAATCATATCATCAAACAAGCTTTAAGGGTTTTCGAGCTTATGTGTAATGAGAGCTAACTGTCATGTGTAAGGGCTTGTCCGTTTGTGCCATGATATTTTGGTTTGAAGTGAATGTATGATGTAAGCGTCTTCTAGCCGAAGATTTGTTTGATAAAATTATATGATTTCTCTGTAAAAAATGGTATCAATATACATCAATATTGTAATGACTAGAACAAAATCGCATGTACACAGCGCAAAGGACATAAATTTGATTAACTAGTGA
>OX637578.1:21025130-21091626 GCA_951800085.1 Comarum palustre | reverse complement strand
AATATTGACAACAATAAAAATAAATAATGTATTTAAAGATACATAATTTGTAGAATACAATAAATTCAACACAAATGTTCCAATTAAGTTTTGGCTTTGGATACTCTATACTCCAGTATAGACTAGTAGAAGTTAAGCATAGTACATACACAAGAAAATACCTAAACTACATTATTGTTGACCTGAGAGAGGTCAAAATCTTCAACGATGGAGTAGGGACGGAGCCATGGATTCAAAACACCTTGGGCTAACAACACCGTACACCTTTTTTTATTGAAATCAACAAAGTTTTTCTTTATCAAAAGTTTAATTTTTTATTGGAAAAATATGAGAAAAAAAAAAGAATTTTGAAAGACTTTAACCAGAGAGTATTTTTTTCTATTATTAAAGTAAAATAGACTATAGTTGTGTTGGTTAAAGTGAAAATTACATTCTAAAGTAACAAATATAATTGTCGGTGACATAGGAGAGAGAAGAAATTGAGGCTAATTATATTTGTTTAGATGAGATTGCTTGAGCTATAACTGAAATTTAAATATCAAGCATCATGTTTTCGTGTATTAATTTGATTAGATGAAAATAGTTATATGGGCTATAGCCCAGATGGAGTATAACTATGCTGTGTCTCTGGTCACGTTAATACAAGATCTAATTATACATAATTTGTTTGTTAGACTGTTATTTCCTTTGTTATAATTACGGGTAAGTAATAGAAATTATAGATTTGGATTAGAGTTTATATATTTGGTTTAGTACTGAGTACTAACTTGATCTAAGATTTTAATCTTGTTCTAGATACCTCTTTTGTTTAAATTAATATTATTTCAATCTTATTTAGGACTATTAATCTCATCTTTAACTATGGTTCCAAAATTTATCTCGACTAATTATGTAAGAGTGTTAGCTAGGCTTTTAGTTAATTAAGCTTCTATAAATCGTGAAGTAAAAGAAAAGTGCACGGGCTACAGCCCAATTTTACTTGCACTAGGAAGCTCCGTCCTTCCAATGGAGTACAGCTTCAACACCAAAAAACAACGTACTGCTGCAAAACCAATAAATAACAGCACCAATAAGCAGTCTAACCTTGTCACCTGAGCACTTTAGGGAAAATTTGACCAAATTTTCGTTGTCTGCTTCAATGCCTAGATCACATAAACAGTCTAACCATTACTTAATGTACCTGAAAGTCTAAAACATAAGCAGTCATGTTTACAAATACCTTAGAGAGAATCCCCTAATAGCTCTGGCAGATACAAATAAAACCACATTCCAATCACAGCAACATGAGAACTAGCTAGTGTTTTAATACCCACATTTCCAGTACACATTCATCTTAATCTTTAGTTCTTTTTCTTTTCTTTTTTTAATAGGAATTTTTAGTTCTTTACACTAAAAAACAGTAACAAAAACCCTGAAAGGACATCACATAACTAGATAAATAGTAGCTTTAATTCTAGCAATTACCAACAACAAGCTCACAATGCTATAGGAATACCTTTTCGCTTTGCAGAGATATAAGGTGCCATCCCAGGACGCCATTTCTTAACTCCTGAAAAAAATTCAGATATTAGTGTTAGTTAGGGGAAAATTAAAGGTTCTCGCCTGCAATTCTTTTTCTGCAACCTGAGAAGCATATATGGAAGTAAAACATGCTTGCATGATAGACAATAATGGTAGAAATCTAAAAAATTATGATCCATCTGAACAGGTCAAGTTTGCAAAGCTTACTTTTAGCTGGCTTTAATAGTACCATTCATATACCTTGTAAAAAATCTAAGCTATCATTCTCACATCATGCATAAGCATATTATTTTACCAGCATATCGAATAAGGGATTGGAGATAGTGTGCAACATCAATCTATTGCAGTGAAATGAGTCACGTACTACAGAAGGACTTTAGCCGAAGAAAAAAAAGACTGAAAAATTCATTTTTCGTCGGCTAAAGTTCACTTTAGACGACAAAATTTTTCTTCGTCGGCTAATTAAAAAATTTGTCGGCTATAGTCAACTTTAGCCAACGAAATTTTTTCTTCGTCGGCTAATTAAAAAATTTGTTGGCTATAGTCAACTTTAGCCGACAAAATTAAATTTCGTCGGCTATAGTCGACACTACCAGAAAAAAGACTATAGCCGACGAAATATCTAAAAACAGGCCGACGAAATTTTTTTCGTCGGCTAAAGTCTACTTTAGCCGACGAATTTTTTATCGTCGGCTAAGTTAAAATTTCGTCGGCTAAAGTGAAATTTTAGCCGACGAACAAAAATTTCGTCGGCTAAACTAATTTTTTCGTCCGCTATAGTTAAATTTTAGCCGACAAAAAAACTTTTCGTCGGCTATAGTATGTGAACTTTAGCCGACGAAATTTGAAAAGTTTAGCCGACGAAATTAGGGTATTTCGTCAGCTAAAGTAACTTTTAGTTACAAAATTGCACTACGGATATTTCGGTGTCCGATTGACTATTGTGATACCAATCTGGAAGCAGAACGGCCATACGAGTAAAACTCATGGCTTATGCCATGATATATAGGCTTTTTTGGCCATCTGAGTTCGTTTAAGGCTTCAAAATGAAGTTTTTCTAAACGCTTAACACACGAAAATGTCCATATCTACACCTATATGAGGTATTTTGGCCGAACCTTCAACACAACAAACACTCACCATAATGAGACGCAACTGTCCATCTAAAAATTTTGAGACATTTACCCCTCCATGATAGGCCTCCCCATATAGATAAATAATGGTAAATAGTAGGCATGTTGTGATTCCGGTCATCAAAATTCACAAACAAAAATACGACAGTTAGATATCATCAATATATTGAAATATATCTCTGGTAAAAAATTCAATTTTATCTGATAAATTTAAGGACTTCATCTAGACGGTCAATCTATAAGTCAAACCTCTATATTGTATTGACTGCAACTATCGGCACCGAGACTTTACCGGAATTACGTGATTTTTCAACCGTAGGCGTATTTCACCATTCCGGTCATATCTTATTTCACGACTTTTTTGCGTTTGAAGTTTCTACGTACAGTTTGTTTTAGAAACGAAACATTTACTTAAAGCTTAGTAAACAAGTTATACAACATTAGTACGCATGTTGTGATTCCGATGATCAAAGTTGAGAAACAAAATTCCGACCGTCCGATATGATCATTATGTTGAAATATGTATATAGGAAAAAATTTAACTTAATCTGACAACGTTAAGGGCTCGATCCTTACGGTCAATCACGTAAGTCAAACCCCTTAATGCACGGAAACGGTCATTTGACCGTCTAAATTACGTATTTTGCCCGGACCTTCAACTGAAAATAGTTTCAAATCGATGAGACTCAACCAGTGGTATAAAAATTTTATGAAAAATAACTACCGGAGATAGGGCTACCTCTAGGGAGAAAGAATGGAAAATTGAGTTAACCGCAATTATCGGTACCGAGACTTTACCGGAATTACGTGATTTTTCAACTATAGACGTATTTCACCATTCCGGTCATATCTTATTTCACGACTTTTTTTCGTTTGAAGCTTCTACGTATAGGGTTTAGGGTTTAGGGTTTTAGCCGACGAAATTAGGGTAATTCGTCGGCTAAAGTTAAATAAATAAATAAAATAAATAACTATAGCCGACGAAATTAGGGTAATTCTTCGGCTAAGGTTAAATTAATAAATAAATAAAATAAATAACTATAGCTGACGAAATTATGGTATTTCGTCGGGTAAGGTTAAATTAATAAATAAAATAAATAAATAACTATAGTCGACGAAATTAGGTTATTTCGTCGGCTAAGGTTAAATTAATAAATAAAAAAATAAATAACTATAGCTGACGAATTACCCTAATTTCGTCGGCTAAAGTTAATTAAAAATTCAAATTTTTTGGCGAGGATTTTTAAAATTTTAAAATTTTTCACTAAAATTTTAAACTTTAGCCTACGAAATTTCGTCGGCTAAAGTTCAAAATTTTCTATATCTTTCATTTTTCTCCTCCTCCTCTTCATCTTCCCTCCTCCTCCTCCTCCTCCTCCTCTTCATCTTCCCTCCTCCTCCTCCTCTTCATCCTCCCTCTCCTAACCTTCTCCTCCTCCTCCTCCTCCTTCAAATCCCTCCTCCTCCTACTTCTCTAAATTCTTCTCCTCCTCTAAATTCTCCTCCTCCTTCCTCGATCTCCTCTTCTCCTCCTCCTCTCCCTCTCCTAACCTTCTCCTCCTCCTCCTCCTTACTCCTTTTCGGTGTAAAAACGAAAAAGAAGTAAAAATTTTAATCAAAAATACAATAAATTAAAAAAGAAAAAAAAAATATGAAAAAATTAAAAAAAAAAGAAAAAAACTATAGCAGACGAAATAGCCTAAAATTCGTCGGCTAAAGTTTTTAAAAAATAATAATTACATAAAAAAATAATAACTTTAGCCGACGAATTTTAATAAAATTCGTCGGCTAAAATTAAAAAAAAACTATAGCCGACGAATTACCCTAAAATTCGTCGGCTAAAGTTTTAAAAAAATAATAACTTTAGCCGACGAATTTTAATAAAATTCGTCGGCTAAAATTTAAAAAAAAAAAAAAACTATAGCCGACGAATTACCCTAAAATTCGTCTGCTAAAGTTTTTAAAAAATAATAATTACATAAAAAAAATAATAACTTTAGCCGACGAAATAATTAATAAAATTCGTCGGCTAAAGTTAAATAAATAAATAAAAATAATAGCTATAGCCGACGAAATTTAATAAAATTCGTTGGCTAAAATTAAAAAATAATAATAATAACTATAGCCGACGAAATACCCTAAAATTCGTCGGCTAAAGTTAAATAAATAAATAAAAATAATAGCTATAGCCGACGAATTTTAATAAATTTCGTCGGCTAAAGTCCAGAAATTAAGCGACGAAAAATTTATTCGTCGGCTAAATAAATGACTTTAGCCGACGATGAACAGTAATTTCGTCGGCTATAGTGTTGGTCGACGGATTTTGCCCGATGACTTCTTAGCCGACGAAATTTAAGGTTTAGCTGACGAAAAATTTCGTCGGCTAAAGTGGTTGTTCTGAAAAATTTAGCTGACAAAATTTTAAAATTTTAGCCGACGAAATATATAATTTCGTCTGCAAAAGTGTCTTATATTTACAGATCTGGACAGCAGCTCATTTGAAAAAAAAAATGAGAAAAAAATTTTGGGTGTTGTAAAAATCTGCCTAAAATCAGTTTGTGGAGCTATATATAGGTACATATATGTTGATTTTGAATTTGAGTTGATTTAAGAGTTTTATTTGAGTTATATTGATTTTGAGTTTTATTTGAATTATTGATGGATTTTGAGTGTGATTGAGTTGATCGATTTTGATTTGATAATATATATGAAGTTGTTGTTAATAAGTAGTATATATATATGATAATTAATTTATAATATTGTGTTGATAGTATGAAGTTGTTGATGATATGAGTTGATTATGATTTTATGATGATGTTGATATATAATATTGTTATGTAATTATTAAGTGTGTGTGTTTATATATATATATATATATATATATATATATGTGTGTGTGTGTTAATTATTAATTTGTTATTAATTAGTGTAGTAGAATACTAAATGATTTGAGATTTTGTATATGAAATTTAATTAATTAGAGTTACACATACATATTTTGTTATATTTTCAGAATATGAATAAGAGTTGAATTTCACTTCTAAAATGGGATAAAAAATATGGTAAATGAGTTATGAGTTTTCTTGAATATGCTCTGGTTAATGCTAACGGGAATACAAATTTTCTATTACCCATGCACAAAATGTCAGTGTCGTAGTGATATGCATCGATTTGCGATTGACTTAGTATGGCAGCATCTGAAGAGTAACGGGTTTTGGGAGAAGTACACATGTTGAATATATCACGGTGAAACATCATTAGAGGGTCCGCATGTTCATAGGCAATTTTCTAAGACGGGCAGTACATCCAACGATCCAACAACGATCTTCATCAACAATATGTTTCCTTATAAGAGCAGTGTATGCGCTCAAGGACACAGTATATACCTGAGCCGGTGTAGCCATTCCCTAGAGCTGTCAACACTGCTGGTATTGACAAGTACAACAAACTGTTTGTTTTCCAATAGACCCCTGTATACCCCGGTGTCAGAAGACCATTCTTGAAAGTGTGATGGATATAATGAAGATTAAAGTTGAGACAAAATCGACCTATGAGACCTCACACGTTTTTACCGAGGTTTAAGTCGCATTTGGTAACTTCGCGAGTGAACGATCACATTCATTTTTGAGTTTTTCAAAGTTCTTCATTTAAGGACTCGATGTCATAGTACGTGTCGACACGAGTCTCCCGGTATTTTCAGAATATTTTTCGAAGATTCCGTCTATTTTCTGTGAATTTTCAAAGTTTTCTGTAACTTTTAATTATCAATCCGGTAAAACGAGTTTTACCATTTTACCTTTTACTTTTCACCTTCTTTAAATCTGGATTGTTGGATCGATCTTAGATTGAATCTGGATCGTCCATTTCCTTTTAAATAGAGGAGGGAGGTTTGACTCGGTCAAAACACCCCCCTCGGTCAACTCTTTCCCTCTCGACTCTCCCTCTTCTGCTCCGTCGTCCTCCGCCCGACGCCGGTGACTCCAGCCATCATCAGACGTCGGACCACCACCACCGGACTCACCTCTCTTTGATCTCTCTACCCATCCTAACAAAATCCAACATGCATCCTTTCTCTCTTCAAATCGAAACCCAATCCAATTCCTCCAAATCAGTGTCTTGGCTGGTTTTCCTTCTTCTCCGGGCAGCCATGGATCTGGAAGGTAATCTTCTCACATCTCCTTCAATTTCGAACTCCTCTTGAGCTCTGATTTCTGTTTGTGGACCTAATCACTCCTTCTCCATTTCTTCTCTGTTTTCTGGGTTCCTGGTATCGTCGTCGTTGACGCTGCTTATGGTGAGCTTCTGTCTCCAAGGGATGAGCCTTGTTGCAAACTCGAGGCTAGCAGCAGCGAGGAGAAGAGGAGATGGTGGTCTCTGTCTCCACAGAGGAGGAAGAAGTGGAGATGGTGATGGGGCTATGAAAATAAGAGCAATGGAGAGGGAAGGAGGAGCCGAGGAGGAGGTATTGCACATATTCTTGGTTTTAGTTTTGGTTCTGTTGTTGTGTTGTTTGAGACTGGGTTCGGTTTTAGTGAAGAGCAGGAGGAGCAGAGAAACCTCTCAGCAGTGAGCAGTGGAGGTTTGGGTGCAGAGAGCAGTTTTGGTGCAACTTTGGGTGTGAAGAGTAATGTGGGAGCAGACTGCTTCATTTTGGGATTGAAAGGTGAATCCCTTAATCTAGAAAGAGCTTTGATTAATTAGTTTTGGTTGTTTGGTTTTAAAGTTGAAGGAACGAGGTAATTCGAGTCGTAGAGTTTTGTTAAGTCGCGTAACAAGTAATCACAGGAAATCTGTAAAAAGAAAGTTTCCATTTTAGGACAATTTTCATTTTGGGAAAGTTCCATTTTCAGAAAAATGGTTTAGTAAAGAATTGAAGTTCAACGAAGTTTGATACAATTTGGTTAAAATTGGTAAAGTGTTGAATTGTTATCAGAAAATGATAACTGGAAATTCTGGGAAAAAGTCAAGTTGACTGTTTTAAGTAAAGTTGGTGATTCGCATTTCTCGATGTATCGACTCTTAGTAAATAAATTGGTTAATGTGACATGTTGGGTGTCTATAGTAATTCAACGAATTATTATGTGACACCCTAATGTTAAATTAAAATGGTAATGGAAAGTTCGGAAGTTAAGTCGGACTTCCGGTAAATGAGTAAAGAGTTGATAACAGGAAAGCAAGTTAAAAATGTTAAAGAGCTAAAAAGGAAATTGGTTGGTCAACTTAGTCAATGTGGGCATTCCTGGTCAAACTAGGAATGCTGAGGTCTGTTGACTGTTATTGTATCTTGGTTGCTAAGCTACTCCATTCTGCAGTGATTATTGGACGAGGTAGTTTACGCGGTGACCACGGTTCACCGAGGCAGTTCTTGGATGACTGGAGCGTACGTAAGGAACAACTATTCCAGGTAGGGAAGCTAAACCCCTTTTGTTAGTGGTTTTGTATATATATGAAAGTGCATGATTTCGTATGCTTATGGTCGATGCCTCGGGAAGTTTTCTTTATATATGTGATAAATGATTTATGATTGTGCTAAGAAAACCCGAGGCTAGACGTAAATGATTTTTATATGATGATGTGATATGTTGAGCACAGTTGTCCTGATTTCCGGTGCGTGACCTGAGAGTGACGAGACCTAATATATAGCACTCCCACGGTGTCGATGACCGTGAACCTCTGGAGGACAATGCCCTGTTTATTTTAATTATCCCACTTACTCTCGTCTCGTACAGAGTTAAGCGAGACGTAAGTATGATGTGCTGTTACGAGAGATGTGTTGGGGATTAGCAGTAAATGGACACTCTCGCTACTATTCGTCTTCAGACGCATAGGTAGTTGGCCCCGGTTTGCTGTATAGACAAACCTGAGATTCGGTCACAGAGATTCGTGAAGCCCTGCAGACTGTATTGTTCATTGAGCGCTCTGGCCCCTGTTTTAGCATATATACTGCACTGTTTTCCCGAAAGATATGAAATGATGTTTTTGTGTGCCAAGGATTTTCTAAATGATTTTATTAAGAGCTCAAATCTATACGTATGTGTGTGTGTGTGTGTGTATATATATATATATTTGGTTTTATAGTTTTCAAACCTATCATTGGTGGGCCTATATGTGAGCACGCGAGGACGACGCTCACCCCTACAACAGGTTGTTTGCAGGTACTATGTACTGTGACGGGATAGATAGAGAGAGCTGTGCGTGTGGAGCCTCATTTTTTTCTTGATATTTGGTCTAAGTTGTACTCACTTTTCCTGTTTTACCCTTCGAGTCATTTACCAGAGCATTTGACATATACAATAAAGGTGTCACCCTGAAATGTTAAGCATGTTTTATATTTTTACTGTTGTCGCTAAAGTTTTTAATTGACCCTTTAATTTGACCACCTTCCGCGAAATTGGAAAAAACTCTGATGAATGTTTTAAGAATTTCTTGTGGTGCCACTAAAGGTCTAAAGTTTAAATTTTATTTTACTTACTAAAAAGCCTACAACTTTAGACACGTTCTTCAGACGTGTTGGCTTCTTATTGGCTTATAAAATCTTGGCCACTGTAGTTTCCCTTCCCGGTGTGTTACACGACTGTGAAGGCTGTTTATGATTATCTACAGTACACTGCTTCGATGCTGCCCCACGGTCATATTCTTCCTACCACTCATTATAAGGTCTGATGTATCCTGAAAGATCATTGGCTTTTCTATATCAAGAACCATGGATGTAGATATAACTGCGTTCTCTTCTAGGGTAAAGATCTAGAAAAGAATGACCCTGGTGGCCTTGACGCATGTCCGGTATGTCACACTGACAAGTATAAGTTGACTCCTGCAGGAAATAGGAAACTTGTGAAGGTGCTTCGGTATTTATTGTTGAGGGATAAGCTGGAGCGGTTGTATATGTCATCACACACGACCAAAACTATAAGATGACACTATGATAGGGAATTGCATGACAAAGATACCCTTATACACTCTGCATACAGGGAGGCTTGGAAGCATATAGACAGGGAGTTTCCTCATTTTGTGTCAGAGGTCCGAAATGTGAGGCTCGGGCTCTCATTCGACGGGTTCAACGCTTTTGGCAATATGAGACTTCAATACAATGTATGGCCGGTGATTTTGGTACCGTACAATCTTCCTTTATGGATGTGCATGAAGAAAGAATACAATATGTTGAGTTTGTTGATTCTGGGGCCCGGTTACCCAAGGAAGTGTCTCGATGTGTATTTGAGACCCTTGATTGAAGAGCTTAAGTTTTTTTTGGGACGTTGATCATTCCTCTTATGACAAGTACATGCACGAGATGTTCCAGATACATGTCATGGTTGTTGGTACCACAGTGATTTTCCTGCCTGTGAGATGTTGTCAGGCAACGTTGTTAGGGGATACAAGGCTTGTCTAGAATGCCTTAGCGATGAGGGGAGCAGTGGTCATTGCAACAAGATATGCAAATTGAGTCATCGTACTCTCCTTCATGTGAATAGTTTTATTTTGTACAACGATTCAATGCATATACTATGAAACCCCAACCTGAAGCTCCTACCAACATGCTAACACCCCAACAGAGAAACTTCCCGTAGATGATAGCTATATTTGAAGTCTCGCATTAGCTTGAACATTCTCTGTAGGCATTATCATAGGCTAGGCTAGGGACGCCCTGACTCTAAATTTTAGGGCTTAGGGTAGGGAAGGGCTCGGTCAAAGTTAACAAAATTTAGGACCGGGTTAGGTAGGGCCGATGCTTGAATATGTAAGCCCTGACCCGCCCTAGCGACCAATTCGTTATGGTTAATAGGGTCAGGTCGGACCGACCCTTTAAATAGGGCTAAACAGGGCCGAGATTGGCTTGTTATTTTTTCTCTCATAATTTAGCTTTAGAATTATATGTAGGAAACCTTATTTTTGCGTCGTCTTTAACATGCATGCATACACATTATACTTAATTTAAGACATTTATCTATAAACTAAGTGGTTATACTCATATATCTCACGAACTATTGTTCTAAATCATCAAAAAACAATCGTTAATCAAAAAAACAAAATGAAATCAAAGGAACAAAGCTAGAAAATCAACTACAAAAGAGAAGATTAGTTGTATTGTATCTAAAAAATAAGAAACATATTAAAACTATACAAAAAAAATTATTAGAGCCTAACAGACGGGCTTTTAGGGTCGGATCAGGTTCGGCCCTAAAAGGGTAGGGCCAGGTTTCATTTGTTCAACCATTACCCTACCCTACTTGAAAAGGGCTAAGGCCGGGCCGCTCTAATAGAGAGTCAGGTAGGGCTTCAACCATATAGGGTAGGGGGTTTTAGGGAGGGCTAGGGTCGAAGAACCAAATGATGAGGCCTACTTCTCTACAGCCTCACAATCACATCTTCTTTACTATGTGATCCACCAACAAGAACCGAAGGCCTAGCTAATAGGCGACACAAGAATGCAAGTAAACAGGAGATTCTCCGGTCTAGTTTTAAGACATAAACTAGCAATCCACATCAAGCATTTTCCTAAACAGATAACAAACCTGACAAATGGACAGGTTGAGCGGTTAGCGGACAGATTTTAGCGTTCAGTGGGTTCAACCCGTTATAACTCGCTAAGCAAAGGATGAAAAATTTCTTAACGGGTTTCAACGGGTAACTCGCGAACCCAACAATCGGCAAAGGATGAAAAAGAATCGGCATGCCTTTTTTACTCCTAATCGGTGCACTAATCTTACTACTTTTATTTGTTACAAGACCACTAGTTTGGTCGCACTCAGATATTGTTATATTGGAGAAAATTAAGAATTTATTCACTCCACATCAAACGAGATATATCTTGCATGGTTGAGCGAATATATCAGACATCGTGTACATATATTGATTTTGTTGATCACCACGAGTTTGTATCATGATTTTGTTGCACACAGTTCTGAACGTTCCAATACCAGGACGCTAAGCACTGAAGTTGGTGAAAAGAAACGTGTGAAAATAAAATGAGAGATGGGATCAAGGAACACTAAACGGTCTAAACTCTTGACTTGATCAAGATTGTAACAAACAGTTTATAATCATGAAGAGCATCTGTTAACCAGTGGAGTAACAAGGAACTCGAACAGCCTCAGAAGTTATAGCTCCAACAGAAAATATATTCAGAACATTAGTCTCATTGTGGATTTAACAGGATTCAGTTCATAGTTGGACAAAGTAATACCACATCGACAATCCATGAGAAAGAAAACAAACAAGGATAATAGGATTCAGTTCAAAAAAACAAGAGTCCAATTAATTATTTAGACTTGTCGACCAATAAACCCAATAGACTTGTTAATTGTCACCACCACCACGGAGACGGAGGACCAAATGAAGGGTGGACTCCTTCTGGATGTTGTAATCAGCCAGGGTACGACCATCCTCAAGCTGCTTGCCTGCAAAGATCAACCTCTGTTGGTCCGGTGGAATCCCTTCCTTATCCTGGATCTTAGCCTTGACATTGTCAATGGTGTCGGAACTCTCCACCTCCAAAGTGATGGTCTTGCCTGTCAAAGTCTTCACAAATATCTGCATACCACCCCTGAGACGGAGCACCAGGTGGAGAGTCGACTCCTTCTGGATGTTGTAGTCGGCGAGGGTACGACCGTCCTCGAGCTGCTTTCCGGCGAAGATGAGCCTCTGCTGATCCGGAGGGATGCCCTCCTTGTCCTGGATCTTGGCCTTGACGTTGTCGATTGTGTCGGAGCTCTCCACCTCGAGGGTGATGGTCTTGCCTGTCAGGGTTTTCACGAAGATCTGCATGATTGGAGCTTTCAGAAACCTTGGGGATTTTTCACAGAGAAATCGATTGATGGAATTTGTGAGGGAGGAGGTGTGTTTATATAGGCAGATTGCCGACTCGAGATGCCTTACTTTTCCGACAAGGACAGGGATGAGTCGGTGTAAAAGAACGGTCCAGAATCATCCGCCAACCACAGCTGAGCTAATTTATTTCTCGATTTTTCTTTTTTAAGATGATAACGAAGTCTGACCTAATTTATTCTCTATAAAAATGTCACAGAGAATAACAAAATTCTAATAAAACAAATCATAAAACTGACAAATTAGATTAGATGAAATACTCTAGTTTGTTTGTTTGTTCTGTGTCAAGTGTTGGAATAGAGCTGGAAATTCCCCTTATCTTCAACTAATATAACTCGAATTGCTCACTACGGTGTATTCCACTAACTCATAGAATAGAATCGCCATGCCTTTTTTCTTTCCTAACAAAGACTGGTATTTTGTGAAGAACCCGAGGCGACGGCTTATCAAGAAAAAAGAGAACTATTTTTTCTTCTTTTTAAAAATCATCTAATACTTTGGTTGTTTTGGGTCGCCTCTTTCCTCATCGAGAGTAAATCTATGGGAGAAGAATCCTATTCCTTTCCCCGTACTATTCATTACAATGCGAGTGGGTCTCTTAAATGTTCAGGGCATGAACTAGCTCCAAGGTTTTGAAAATGAAAGGCATGGCATCATAATCTTCTTTGCATTACCCATACAAAAACATGGGATTCGAAAAAGGCTTCACAAATTTTATGAAAGCCTGAAACTAGCCAGCATTCCTTTTACAACTTAACAAAAGCAGGTCCTGTTTTCTCCATGTTGGGAAGCTGATGTCTTAGATTTGTGATTGCTGATTTGTACAGTAAGTTTTGATCAAGTCAAGGTTACTTAGTCTTGGTTGTTAATAAATCTTTGGTCTGTAGGGATGATTAGTTTGATTTGCACGTTAGAAGTTGTTGCTTCAAATTCTCCTGCTTTCTAGTTAGTTTAGTTAGCTTTGAATTATGTTTGCTTTGTAAGGCTATAAAAGCCAAGTAGTTCATGTTGAATAAACAAGAAGAAAATCCTACTCTTTGGGAAACACTGTGTTATTTGATTTTCAGTTTAACAATTGGTATCAGAGCCCCTCACGGGCCTGACTGAAATAGAGAAAGATTTAGATCAAGAGAGAAGAGAAATCAGTTGTCATGACAACTGAAAAGAGTAATATGTTGAGTATCCCTAGATTTGATGGGGATTTTGAGCATTGGTCTATGCTCATGGAAAACCTCCTGCGCTCAAAGGAATGGTGGAATCTTATTGAGGTTGGAGTGGTGGAACCAGCAGCTGGTACTGTGCTAACTAACGCTCAGAGAGAAGAACTTGCAACCCTGCGTCTCAATGATCTGAAGGTAAAGAACTATTTGTTTGCTGCTATTGACAAAACAATTCTCAAACAGATACTTCAAAAGAATACCTCCAAAGAGTTATGGGACTCCATGAAGGCAAAATATCAAGGGAATGCAAGGGTACAAAGCGCACAATTACAGCGTTTGCGGAGAGACTTTGAAGTACTTGAGATGAAGATGGATGAGACTGTTGCTGAATACTTTTCTCGTGTGATGCTAATTGCAAATGACATGAGAAACTTGGGAGAAGCCATGACTGATGCAAAGATTGTGGAGAAAGTACTGAGAACTTTATCTGAGAAGTTCACGTACGTAGTGTGCGCCATAGAGGAATCGAAAGATATAGGGAACCTCTCCATTGATGAGCTCCAATGTTCACTGCTAGTTCATGAGCAAAAGTTTAGAAGAAAGACAGATGAGGAGCAAGTTCTCAAAATCACTGATGACAAGAATGGAGGTAGAGGCGGACAAGGCAGTGGCTATAGAGGTAGAGGATCAGGCCGAGGAGCATACCGAGGAAGAGGAAGAGGCCAAGGAAGAGGATTCAACAAAGCTGCAGTTGAATGTTACAAGTGTCACAAGTTAGGTCACTTCATCTATGAGTGTCTAGAATGGGAAAACAATGCCAATTACATGGAGTTCGATGAGGAAGAGGAGATGGTTCTTATGGCTTATGTGGAGAAGCAAGAAGCTCAACGTGATCACGTCTGGTTCCTAGACTCTGGATGCAGTAACCATATGACTGGGGAAAAGAAATGGTTCAGTAATCTAGATGAAAGCTTCAGACATTCAGTTAAGCTCGGGAATGACTTGAGACTCACAGTAAAGGGGAAAGGCAATGTCAGAATGAAGATTAATGGGGTCACTCACGTCATGATAAATGTATACTACATTCCAGACCTGAAGAACAACTTACTGAGCATTGGACAGCTGCAAGAGCGTGGTGTTGCGATACTCATTCAAGGTGATACCTGTAGCATCTATCATCCTACAAAAGGTCTGACTATTAAAACCAATATGACTACCAATCGCATGTTTGTATTAATTGCACATGAAGTACCAAATTCTGCTGCATGTTTTACTACTGTGACGGAGAATGCCACACAATTGTGGCATTGCAGATATGGTCATCTAGGATTCACTGGCCTAAAACTACTGAAGCAGGGAAACATGGTTCTAGGGTTACCAGAAATGGAGTCTTCAAATGGACAGTGTCATGAATGTTTAACTGGAAAGCAGCACAGGGAACCTTTCCCTAAGGAAAGTACATGGAGAGCCACACATCGACTGCAACTAGTTCACTCTGATATTTGCGGTCCTGTTACTCCGGAGTCAAGTAGTCATAAGCGTTACATTATCACGTTTATTGATGATTTCTCAAGAAAGAGCTGGACTTATTTTCTTTCGGAGAAGTCACAAGCTTTGGCCACCTTCAAGATCTTCAAGGTAAGAGTGGAGAAGGAGAGTAATCAGTACATACAGTGCCTTAGAACTGATCGTGGTGGTGAGTACAATTCGAAGGAGTTCAAGGAGTTCTGCATGAATCACGGTATTAGAAGGCAACTAACTGCTTTCTACACTCCACAACAAAACGGAGTGGCAGAAAGAAAAAATCGTACCATTATGAATATGGTGCGTAGTATGTTAGTTGGGAAGAATGTACCTAAAGAATACTGGCCCGAGGCTGTGAGGGAGATGAAGAAAGAAAAGGAGAAGAACCAGAGGCTTCAGGAGAGATCGGGAAGAAGAGGAGAGATCGAGAGAAGGGAAAAAATATAGATGTGAACAGTGATTGCAAACCGTGCTTATGAACGGTGCTAACGTCATCTCACCCCATAGTATATGTTTAATGTCCCCCCTTTAACTTTCAGTTATATATTGTTCTTCCACAAAATTTTGTATCCAACAAAATAGAAAGAACTAGGAGATCAAGATCGAGATCGGTCGCGTACATGGCTGGGATATCGGTTGTGGTTGCACATAGAACAAAGTAAGAGCATTTCCAAGTAGAAGTGACAAATGGGTCGTAAAGTATGGACATGACACATTTAAAAGTGATCTGGTATGGTACGAGCACGCTATCAGTCAGACACGGCCTAAACACGTTATCTTAATGGGCTGGACCGGGTCTAGAAAAATGAGCCCACAAGCCCGGTCCGGCCCAAACACGATAAGTTAAGATCCACGACCCGTTCAGCTTTAAAATATATTTTTTCTTTATAATATGAAGATTATATATTTATAAATAATATAATTTTTTTAAATGGGAACAATAACTTATAAATACTAATAATTATTCATTTTGATTCTCTTATACCCATAAAAAGTTTTGCTAAATCATTACCAAGTATAAATAATGAGTATATGATTCATATATCATATATTTCTTTAGTTTGTTGGCAAAGAAAACAAATGATCGATAGAAATTATGAGTTATTTTCATTTGTTTTTGTTTTGGTATACAATGATATCAATTTTAGACTAATTCTATTTTTAACTACAAACGGGCCCGTTAATAAGCCCGGTCCATGAACGACCTAATATTTTATAGGTTTGTGGACCGGACTAGGCCTTAGATTTGAGTAAATGGGCCGACCCGAGCCCGTTAAGACGTGGGCCGGCCCAAGCATGGCTCGAAGTCTGATTAAATGGGCCGGCCCGTTTGCCACCTCTATCTCTAAGAGTGTTAGCTATTTACATAGCTAAAAATGATATTTGATTATCTAATTTAAGAGTTGTACTCTATCAAGGATACTTATTTGTTTAATTAAGTTAAATTTAGAATATGAGATGGTTTAGCTAAAGCTAATTTCTGGTAGAGATAAAATTTAGTCTAAATCTTGTTATATATCTATTTTTTATAATCTATTAAAGATGCTCTAAGAAAGGGAGGAGAGGGTCACAAATTTATTGTTTGTTAGAGGGTAATATGGATAATAAGTTTTTTTTTTTAAAATAAATAAATAAATAAATAATAAACGTATATTACTAGAACTCTCTAGGTTAGATTTTTTTAGAAAAATATCAAAAGTTTTATTAAACGAGGATACAATATTATAACAATGAGGGATATTGGTGGTGAAAACACATCCCCACTATTCTCCCTACCTATCCAAAACCCACATCGATTACATTAGACAAGAACCGATGTGGGTTCAACCGTAACCTAGCCTAATCCAAGAGCCTCGATCCATTCTTACAGTCAATCTCAAGAAGAAACACTACATATTAAACACTACATATCAAACTTACGAACATATATACACATGTAACCTCTTTATTATATTGACAACAAGAACTAATTCATATTAAAATAATCACCCGACATGACAATGTAAAAAATATATAAAATTAATTTCATTATTTTGAAGCTCCCTGTTTTGCTCTACACTTGTGCTTGATTGAAACTTCTTTCCCCATTGAAAACCAAACCCAGCCATCTTCTCCTTCCCTATTTCTCACTTCCTCCAAATCTGTAATTCAAAACTAGAGCAACCTAGTATCGAACGAAGATGAGCGTCATCGAGCTTCTGACGAGAGTCGAGGCGATCTGCAACAAATACGACCGATACGACATCGACAAGCACAAGGAATCCAACGTCTCCGGCGGCGATGCCTTTGCTCGCCTCTACGCCTCCGTCGAATCAGACATTGAAGCCGCTCTCCAGGTTCACCCTCTTAATTTGATCTCTATTTGGTTTCCGGGAAAGCTCATGAATTTGAAAAGAGGATAATGTCAGATCCGGACGTAGTTTGATCAAATTGTCCGGAAGTTCACTTATATTTTGGTCCCTTTTTGAAATTGAGGCTAAAATTTGAGTAATTTTGATGTGCAGAAAGCGGAGCTTGCTTCGAATGAGAAGAGCAGGGCATCTGCAGTTGCTATGAATGCTGAGATTCGCCGGACCAAGGCTAGATTATTGGAAGAGGTTCCAAAGTTGCAGAAGTTGGCTCTAAAGAAGGTTGGCCTTCACTTTTCGAATCAATTCTATTTAATTGTTGGAGATATTGATGTTTAGTGTGGTACATTCTACTCGAAAGTGAAAATTGAATGATGATTGCACCAGGATACTACAGTGAATTGAAGCGGAAGAACATTTGGCTTTTCAGTTTTGCCTGTTTAGTATTGAATTCCTGATTGCTTAGGGTTTGGGCCATGTGGTTTATAAATGCAACTATTTTCTCACAGGTTAAGGGGCTTTCATCCGAAGAGTTTGCTGCCCGTAATGATTTGGCTCATGCATTGACAGATAGGATCCAGGATATACCAGATGGCACTCCGGCTGCGCCGAAACAAAGTGGAGGAGGTTGGACAGCTTCAGCCTCTCGTGCTGAAATCAAGTTTGATTCCTCTGGTAATTATTTTACCTTTAGTTTAGAACTTTTGGTGAATCTGTTCTGATTACAATGTATGGGAAATTGTGTGTTATTTGATCACATTGGAGTTAACACTACATATGTGATTCCTGTATAATAGATGGACGGTTTGATAATGAATTCTTTCAACAAACTGAGGAGTCCAGTCAATTCAGGAATGAGTATGAAATGCGAAGAATGAAGCAAGTAAGTCATATAGATGGTGTCCTGCTTGTCTACGAATGAGGTTTCTGATAAAAAGGAGAACTGCATTCCACAAGTTACAAATTGCAGTTTGTGTATAGGGCTGAGTTGTTGGACTTTTTTTCACAGGATCAAGGTTTGGATGTGATATCAGAAGGCTTGGATACCTTGAAAAATATGGCCGGTGATATGAACGAGGTTAGTGGTGTGTGTTGCTGCTTGTTCATATGCAATAAATATACCCTTGTTAATCCATTTTATATGTGATTTATAGGAATTTGATCGGCAAGTTCCTTTGATGGATGAGATTGACAGTAAGGTCAGAAACAATTTCTTCCCTTCACTTTCTTCATACTTTTCTGTTACAACTCTTTTATGTGTTTCACCGAGTTTTGCTTTTTTCTTCTCAACAGGTGGACAAGGCATCTTCTGACCTTAAGAATACTAATGTTAGATTGAAAGACACTGTCAACCAGGTGATTTACTGCAACCTAGTTTTTAACATTTGCACATTATCGATTATATATGTTTTACCTTTTTTAGTTCAATCTAATGCAAGTTTTGTCTTTGTTACAGCTGAGGTCCAGCCGAAATTTTTGCATTGATATTGTATTGCTGATTATCATTTTGGGCATTGCTGCCTATTTGTACAAGTAAGCTGATATATCTATTATAAGGGGAGATTACAGAGGGATAAATGTTGAGATAGATAAATTGTCTGATTAAATAACTTGATGTTACTGAAACATGTCTGAGTTAGATTATATATGATTAACATGCAGTATGTAAGCTTCAAAATGCACTATTGTTTGCATGTCTCCATTTTCTGCCAATGTAATTTTTTCTTTTTCTTTCTGATCATGTTTCTCTTCTTTGCAGTGTTTTGAAGAAGTGAGATGGCAGTTTGATCTGTTCAAGAGTTAATGGTTGTTTGGCATTGTTGCACATTGAGGTCTCGCTTTGGTGTTTGCTATATATCTTTTGACGTTCAGTCATGCTTAAAGTCTTTAGACTCTAGTACCGAATGAATGTTGTGTTTGCTAAGTACATCAGTCAGGGTTGTAACTTTTACTGCAGCTTATTGTGTGCCCTACCCTGAGTCTATTCTACTTCTGATTCCTCGAGTTCAATTCTTTTAAAACCTTTGTTAACCCTGTTATTAGTTTGGAATGACATCTTCATTTCAACTTATATGAATATTCTGATGGAATCATTGTATTGTGTAATGCCTGACTGAGTTTTGGCTCGCGGGTTCATTGGGTTTGCTAAGATAACTTGGGTAGTAGTTACAAATGTTTAGTTTTGTCTGTTGGGTTCAATTGTTTTCTTTTTCAAGTTCATAGTTTGTCCCATTTCTCCGTATGTTTGATGGTTCCAGCACAATCCTTATACTGGAAAGCGGCTTCCCAGTGTCAGATTAACCAGACTTCTCCAATTTCAGCATCAGGAAGATCCGCCACAAGTGTTGATCTGTCTGAGGCTCGCAGGTTTCTTATTGAGTAAAAGAATTTGGTGCAATCCGCCAATTCAAGCAAACGTCTTTGGCGCAATTCCAGCCTGAAAGGTGAGACGCGGGAATGTGAAAGTGGAAGACAATCAGCAGCAACCTTGGTTACCGCAATCACCAAGAGTGAATGGTTCACACATAATTCGGGATTTGTTCTCTACAAATCTACAGAGGGAGAAGGAAGAGCGTCCCTGTAAGTTTAGGCTTCTGACGTTGGGCTTGGACTGAGAAGCAGAGGGAGAAGGAAGAGCGCGGTCACTCCCGAAGTCCCAAGTATTGGCAAAGGTTGAACCAGTTTGTTACTCTAATGACCAAGGTGGAACAACGTCGGAAACAACTTTGCTCCTACCCTAACTTTCCCACCCTCATTCCTACCTTTCTAAATCAATGACATGTGTCATTTATATTCTTAAATATATAATTAGAGTGGACTAAGGACACATGTCATTGATTTAGGAAGGTGGGAATGAGGGTGGGGAAGTTTTGGTGGAGAGCAAAGTTGTTTCCATTGATTCATGTTAATAATAATTTCGTACTTCTATAGAATTAACAACAGTGTTGTGGGATAAACTCTAAAATAACAAGGTATATAAATTGAATAATCATCCCACAACACCTCATCAAGCCTGAGCACTATAACCCTAGAGTTAAGAAAATCATTCGATATTCAAACCCTAGAAAACCCTAAAGTGTTTTCCGGCTTTCTTGGTTTGTTGCCGTCGCCGCTGCCCTTGTTGCTTGGCGAACCTTCCTCGGTTGCCGCCGTCATTGGTTTCTTGGTTTTTCGTTGAATTCCTTACGTGTTTAAGGTTTTTCAATAATTTTACTATGATTTTATGGTAAACATGACTAACCATATGTTTTGTTTTGTGTTTCATGATATTACGGCGTGACAAACCACAATTGAATTACGCGAGCAATTGCTGCACACGCGTGGATTTGAACATGAAAGTTTGTTGCAGCTTATATAAATGCAATCTATTTGGCAGACTAGCAAGTAATCTTTTATGTTTCAGTTATTTCAAATTCAAATAATCTCGGGGAGGATAAAATCGGTTCCTCCCTTCCCCCATCTCTATTCTATGCTTGGGATTTGATGTATGTAGGTTTAAAAACATACACGCCAACGGTTACTATATTTGTGAGAATGATAGGAACTTTTGTGTATACTTATCATGAGTGCTAAAGAGAGCATCATAGAGATAAGTATGAGTCAATCCAGTGGACTGTATGCCACTATAATTCAATGATTGAATCCTATGTTGTTGACAATAGATGAATTTTGGGACATTGACTCACACAAGCTATGACATTTGAGTTATCTCAGAAGTGATATGAGTCAGAATTATGTGAAATTCTTATAGACATCCATTCTTCCGCTCAAAACAAAAACATTTGGGACATGGCCTTAACGACAAGGATGGTGACGACACCATGGTTGTAAACGGCGACCCCCAAGAGACACTGAGGTCCCCTGTGTGTGGTTACACCGGATCTCACACACCGGTTCTTCCCTAACGCGTCATTCGCTTCGTCTGAAGCTAACTGTTTCCTTTTGTAAAGCTTGTACTTTAGCTAAATAAGGAGTAAGACACTCCTATGCTATGACACAAAAGATAACATTTCATTCTTATAACAAATCCAAAGAGGAATTTTGTAGACAGATATAACCAACTTGCAGACACTATATATGCTTTTATGGTGTTGGTTGAAGGGTTAACATACCAGTCATGTGTTACACCATTGTCTACTATATGATGCATATACTTCTCTGGGCATACTTCCATTGTTAAGAAGTTTTCATCATAGAGTTGATGACATATCATTGCGGATATTTATAACCTATTTGGTCTCATTGAACTCGACCACGGTAAAAGTCTTGAGATTAGTTCATGTGTATCAATACTTCCGTTAAGGTTATACCACATACAACATTAATCATTCATCCGCGACAAATCATCATTGAATTATTGTATGACAACTCGTGATTGTGTGTAAGGATTGACTCAGAATTGTAATCCTTAAGATCAGCATGATTGAAACGAATCTCCAACCCTTGAGCTCTGTAATGTGTCAAATTGCACGGCCATTATGCCTAATAATGAGTCGTGTGAGATGAATAAGTGTGCATCTGTCGAGCACCGTGCACCGATCTGCCCAACAGCAGACTCGTAGCTGTCGTCAACATATGCCCAGCTACCGAGCGTCGTGCACCGAGCTGGCTAGCAGCGTGCACGTAGCTGCCGACGGCATGTGCCCAGCTGTCGAGAGGCGTGTGCGCATCTGTCGAGCGTCGTGCACCGAGTTGCCTAGCAGCATGCGCGTAGCTGCTGGCACTATGGACCCAGCTGCCGAGCAGCATGCCCTCTACTGCCGACGACCCGTACAAAAGAACATATAGTCCGCTTATGTTTACTCATTGACAGACGATCTATTTAACCACTATGTTGTAGATTGTCACTTTGAGATGTTATGGGGAGATACGAACACCAGTGTTTAAGTGGAACGATGTGAATCGTCGTGGTTCATCACCACTAAGTGGAACGATGTGAATCATCATTAGCAACATGGTGTCACATGCCTTGTGGCTCCCAATCGTATAGTAGGTAACTCCTTGATTTGAAAGAGATATGATGAATAATGTCTTTCTGTATTGATTCCAGATTTACATGCTCTTAATGGTCAAGAGCTGCCAATATGTATTGAATATCCGATGTTAGATTGAAAAAGATCTTGAGAAAGACACAATCTAATAATGAACTCAATTACTATTGATGATGTTTTTCTATCAATGTTGCCTCGTAAAGGAAGTCGATGATTGTGTGTTGATGATTCTTTTCCATCAATCGGCGTAGGCATACTAATGAGAGTGAGACCCCTACATATACTCCCATGATTATTCAAAGTCTTTACTCTAAGAGAGAGTGATCTGTTTCTTCTAAAGAGAGATTATAAAGAAAGACTTAACCTCTCATTCGTTGAAAAACTAAGTGTAGCTTTGCGCCCACGCAATGCCAATGAAATGACATAATGACATCATTTGAATACTTAAATGTATTTGAGCTTATTCAATCCTACATAGACAATGACATGATAGAATGGATGCTAGGTATGTCATCGTTATACTATACATAAGTAAAGATGCATCAAAGAGAAATCAAAATCTGCCAAGTTTCCGGGGTCAACTTCCACGAGATGTACAGAAACGTTCACTACTTGAAAAAGGTGAAATTGGTACTGTTGGAAATGTCTATCTATCTACTTTTCACGAAAACCAACCATTTGATCATATATATCCTATTGAGTGAGTTATGACCATTCTCGTAAAGTAAGATGGGTCTGTCAGAGAATCTGATTTGTAAAAACAGCTAGCCAACTTCAAAAGTGCTTTCTATATAGCTCCGGATGAACCAAAAGGTTTGTTACCTATGGTTGGAAAGGTATGGATGTCTACTTTCCAAATCCATTTACTAATTATCTGTATCTATTTTCTACAGGTACTTACAGCTGATTCAGTCTCTAAAAGTCATACTGCTCGAGAATCTGAATTTCTGCGTGAACTTGTGTTTTGAGTTCTAAAACAACCTTGTACTCAAGATCAATGTGTGATAGATATGGGTTGTGGACAGTATGACATGGTTTAGTTAATCATTATCCAATGACACATTTTGAAGACATGTTAAAGAGCATTGATATGTCAAGTTATCGATACTTCCGTGATTACGGAGAACCAGGAAGCGCTCTATGATTACTGCTAGAATCAGGGGGAGATGCAGTCTTGAAAGGGAGTATAGCATATACATGTCATTTTCAAATGTGGAGGGTGTGGTTGTTTTGGTATCAACCATATTGTTCTCTTTTTTCTTTAGACCAAGACTTTTGTCTCACTGGATTTTTGCTTGGAAAATTTTTTAACGATGCAACATTGCATGCACCGCTTGAGATTCAAGAAGCACCACAAATGAGGGCGCTGTCCCTGAGGATCTCGGCACTAACTGGTCAAAGGACCTTGCAGTCGGCACCGCAACTGAGTACTTCCCACCTCTTTGCTCACGACACTGTCTCTATCTCCTATGTTGAAACTCCAAGACATTCCTAAGAAGCATGTGATTGGAATGCTGAAAATGTCAAGTCTCTCTGATTATGTTATTCGTTAGGTGGAGTCTTACATGATGGAATTCTCAATAAAGCAGTTGGTGCATTGTATTCTTTTGTCATTCGACCAAAGTTTAGTTTTTTCCACAAGATTTTTGTTACTTGACAAGATTTTGATGAGGCAACACCATATACATCATTCGGCATGACAACGTGCGACACAAGGGGGAATGTTGTACGTAGGAAAAATGACACAACGTATTTCCTTGTATGACACCAAAATATTGGTGATATATATGTCCCTATATAAAAAGGTTTCTATCAATGAATGAAGTGAATGATTCTCTATTCAATTTTCATTCCGTGTTATGTTAGAGTTTCTCCCACAACACATAAGAGCTTCATAAATGGTTTTGAATTGTAAAATATGTGCTTGTTAATTGAGTATTAGACAAGTGCGAATATAGAAGAGATAATCAAGCATGATATTGAATTGTAAAGCATTTACTAATTACACGAGATGCTAGTATTAAGAATACATACATACATTTGATATGATGTAGCTAATTACAACCAACACACCTCAAACTATTTTTTTAATGAAACCCGTGACGGGTAAAATTGTATTCATCACGTGTACGATAAATCATTACATACCTTACTGCTGTCATTTATAGACAGACAAAGAGTAGTAGTAGTATCCACAATGGTACGTATACAATAGATATATCTCTAAGTACTAAACATCGTTGAGGAATCAGATATCCTCCTTCGGTACTACTCTAGAGACGCTAGAGATTACAGAAAATAAAACAAAACTCATATTCTAAAAGAATAATAGGCATTTATTCTAGAGGTAATAAAACAGAAAACTAAAAGCATGAGCCCAAGCCCATCTACTAAGGGCACCTAACCCTCAAACTTCTGGACATCCGTCGCCGTCTTCTGCAGGCGACCCCACCATCATAAACGCGCCTCCATCCTCAGAACACTACGCCAATTTAGCCTTCAGATGACAGAAATCAGATGACAAAATTCGTTTTACTGTCGTCTAATAAATTTTTACGACGAACATTTAAATATATGTCATCTGAATATCGCAACTCGTAATTAATTAAAATTAATGTAAACATGAGACGACAGCGAGAAAAAACGAATAATAGGATGTTAGTTTTAAAATGAGTGTCTTCTGTCGTCTGATAGACACCGATTAAAGATTTATTTTTGTTTGTCACAACACAAGACATTTTTTGGTCAGTTAACAAACTTGCTCTCTCCTCGATAAATTCTTCACTTAATTCCCTCGTTCTCTCATTCTCAACCCTAAAATACCCTGACCGACAAGACCATGACCCTCGAGGTCGAGAGCTCCGACACCATCGACAACGTCAAGGTCAAGATCCAGGATAAGCAGGGAATCCCTCCCGACCAGCAGCGGCTCATCTTCGCCGGAAAGCAGCTGGAGGATGGCCGGATATTGGCCGATTAACCTCTCCATCATCGACCCCTCTCCATCACCTTCAATTACCGACAACCCACTCCGACTACCGGTGACCCACTATGATTATTGACAACCCACTGACTATCAATTCAATTTCAAGCCTCTTATATTTTCAACTTCTATTTCCTGTGACCACTACAAAATTGGGCAAGGATTTCATTTTCTGTTTGATATATTCCGTCGTTTGATTCATGTACAACAAAAACTGAAATCCTCTTCATATTGAAACTTGAACAAGCTAGGTGCAATCAGCGAGCATAGATAGAAATTCTCACTTGAAAGCAAGCACATTGAGGGGTAAGCCTCCTAAGTCTTCTTCTATACTCCATACCAGAACATGGAGCTCTTAAGAATTTCAGTTTTGGTGTTTAACGTGAGGGAATTTTGTTTTGCCAATTTACTTCCTGTGTGGTATCATGTTTGGTTTCCTCTAGTACTTAAAATATCATTTAGTGGCACATGTGAGTTAATGTAATCCTTGTGTGTGAATTCCTGCATTATGTTAGAGACTTAGAGGTACATATGGGTATGTGATTAAAATTGTAGTATTGAAAGAGCTTTATGTTTAGGATTAATTAAGTTCTGATTCAATGTGATAGGAGACATTGAGAGTGTTGTGGTCTTTATCATTGTGTTGTGTTGTGGTCTTTATCATCGAGTATTTAGGTTACCTAAGGATATTTCATCCTATGCATATCAGTGATATCACAGTTGCTCTCACATCTAGATTATTAAGCCTCATTTTTTCATGAGGATTATGTGTGTGTGCGTGTGTGTGTTTGTTGGATGTACAAAGGTTTATGTGTATGTTTGTTTTTTGAGATTATTTGTATCTTCTGGAGCAGAAGTTAATAGGTTGTTGACTTCATTGGTGGGTGCCAATGTTCACCAGTTGAAGGTAGCACCTCCAGGTACCTGGCTAGGTTTTGGTGTGATTGAACAGTGACCCAGTTTGAATTTACTGACATTTTATTGATGGGTTTGTGATTTCAGGAACAAGTTAAGGAGACATACATAATGGTGAAGCCTGATGGTGTTCAACGTGGCCTTGTAGGCCCTTCTCTGTTTTATGTGTATATGAAAATGTAAATGGGGATTTCAAAATATTAAAAAATTTAATTTAATTGATACTAAATAGTAGACCAGGAATTAGGACTTGAATTTTGCTGACGGAGTGAAGCTTTGTATTAGTTTGCTTACTTGATTTTTGTTGCTGTTGTATGGATTGAATTGGTTTAGGTTGGAGAGATAATCTCAAGGTTTGAAAAGAAGGGATTTGAACTGACTGGCTTGAAGCTCTTCCAGTGCCCCAGAGTATTGGCAGATGTATTTTGTTAACATAGGGTGCAAACCCTCTTCCACGATTCATTATTCGATAGTCAAAAGGCATCTTAGGCTAGAGAGGTCTTTATTAGACAAAGAAACCTACACACTTGTCTAAGGGCATATTAGTAATAGGCTTTTATAAGGGCAAATCAGTACTTTATGGTAGACTCATCATACCTTTATAAATATCTTTCTTAAGGGCTTATTTTTGGTAAGCCTCCATCTCCACCCTATTAACATATTATCTCTATCATCATGGTTGACTTGGGCATCAGAGGGTCGAAGGCTGACACACCTGGTTTTCCTTTTAATGTCGTTTTCTCATGAGTTGCAGGTATCGGGTCTAGTAGATGAGATCCTCCGTGTTCGTTGTGATTCTCCCCCATGGAATTCACTCTGAAACAATTGGCGCTAGAAGGGCCCTCTCGGTGGCAACCCTGACATAGCTTACGGTGAACATGTTCTTGTTCAGCATCTGCCCAAAATTCTTTTTCTGGAAATTTTGTTCTTCTGGTTATTCACTGTCTCTTTCTTCTCAAGCATCTCTCTACTCCCACGTAAAGAGCTAATCTCCTTCACATATTGATTTTCACCACCCACAAATCAGCACCAAACTAAATCTTCTTTTTGGGTTGATTTTAGAGAAAACTGAAGGAGAGAGAAAGTAGATCTGACTTTGTCTCTCTCTCTCTCTCTCCTTCATGACTGGGTTGCTAATTTCTGGGTGTTATCTCCCTCCTTTACATCGTAGCTTTCCAATTTAGAGCTCTTGAACATATGTACAGAGATTTGAGAAGAAAGAGAAACTAGATCTTATTAGATAATTTACAGAATCCTACTAATCATCTAAAATTACTTTTTGGACCTATTTACAAACGCATAAACACACAATATTTGAACCAAGAACAATATGAAAAATTGCAGACACATACCTTCATAGCTTCTCAGTCAGCCTTAATTGTGTTCTTGCTTGAAGTCATCATGGTGTTATCTCCTTGAATCATGCTGCTGCACACGAACTGGATGAATGGTAGAACTAAGCCCTATGTGTTTCTGAACAAAATAGCAAGCACAATGGGCAGTGTTCTAAAACTCGGCCTAGTCAGCCGAGTACTCGCTAGTCGGCGTCCTTCCGAGACGATTTTAAGAAAATCGGAGTACAAAGTCGGCCGGAAGAAAATCGGTCGAGTAGTCGGCCCAACTCGGAAAAAATCGGCTCAACTCGGTAAAAAATCGGCCCAACTCGGTGAAAAAATCGGTCCAACTCGGAAAAATCGGCCTAACTCGGAAAACAAATCGGCTAACTCGGAAAAAATCGGCTAAACTCGGCATTTTATTGACTATTTTTATTATTTTGGACAATATATTACCTTTTAAAAAATTATATTTAATCATATGTTTTAAAATTAAAAACCGAGTACTCCCCGACTACTCCCCCGACTACTCCTCTACTCTCTAGTCCCCGGTCGGCCGACCGACTAGCGACTAGCGACTTTTAGAACCTTGACAATGGGAATGCTTCTTGATGCTCAACGGTGTAGAACACACGGACCTAGCCTCCTATATATATAGTGATCACATCTGTATTTAATCCCATAACCAAATCCTTAATGAACTCAATGTTAACAAATGTAAAAGGCCTTATCCTACCACAATACTAACTCAAATGCATTACAGGTTTAATGCAATGAACCTTCAAGTAATCCAACCGATTTACAACTCAGATCACTTATATGAAACTGAGTTTAAGTCCAATACTTCTTGTAATTCAATCCATATACAACACTGATTTGATCTTTATGTTTGTTGAATGTGTTTGTGTCCATATCAATGCCAACAATCTCCCATTTGGACCAACATCGTCTCAACCTGATCAATGTATAATTAAGAACTGAATAACTAAATGCGCGCTAGAAGTAAAAGAAACTCAAGGTTCATTCAGTTTTGTCAAAATGCAGTAACTGTTGCAGAACTAAGAACCTTAGAAAATAATGCATATCTACTAGGTTAGAGACCACATACAACAACCACTGCATCCACATAAGCACATGAGTGATAGGGTGAGAAATTTGACTTGTATATTTCCCTGATATGTCAAAACTCATAGTCCAAAAAATTAATGATTTTAAGACTTAATAAAATCCTGAAGCAGCAAAAACACCAGTAAATGGACTTGAACTGGTATAAGCTATCTGAAATGACATTATGCTTCATATATATGTATAAATTTATTAGTTCAATCACAACACATTATTAAGAATTTCAGGTAAAAACAATCTTGTATCTGAAAATACCTCGAGACTTTATTGATCACTGAAAAATGGATTACAAGAATCTATTTGAACTTGAAAATTACATCAAAAAAACATCCTAATGCAAAACACTAAATACCTAAAATATTTCAGCCAAAATGAGCTTCTGCAAGCTCCCACTGAACCTAAGAACTTAAATTGGGTAGAATTTCCATATCTTCAACATGTTTTTGAAAACTCTGAATTGGAAGAGCCTCTGTAAATAGATCAGCCAACTGATCTTCAGTATCTATGCTTATGACTTCTATATCACCAAATTTCACTTTTTTTTTCTAACACTGTAGTATTTTAAATCAATGTGCTTAGAGCTATTAGATCTCTTACTGTTTTTGCTAAAAAACACTGCAGCCTCATTGTCATAATTAATTTTTATTGGACCTGATACAATGTGTTTCAACACATTAGTATACATCAAAAAATTTCCTATCCACAATCCTTCGCAGACACCTTCATATGCTACAATAAACTCAGTCTGCATTGTGGAAGTAGAAATTAATTTTTGTTTTTCTGTTTTCCAAGCCACAACACCGCCAACTAACATAAAAATGTAACATGTGGTGGACTTATTACAGTTTGGATAATTCCCATCAAAATCAGAATCTGTATAACCTTCTAACTCCAAGTTTTTGACTTGTCTATAAGTTAACATGTGGGACTTGGTTTTCTGTAAATATCTAAGAACCTTCTTGCCTGCAACCCAGTGTTCTTAAGAAGGTGCATACTGAAATCTGGAAAAAAAATTCCTACTGAAAATGCTATATGTCAGCTCTAGTGCAACACTGTGCATACATTAGACTACCAATGAGCTGTGCATATGACTTGCTCTCCTTAGGTGTCATCTTCCCCCCCCCATTTTTAGAAATTTTGGACAGTTTATCACTTTTGGTTATAGGTGTATCAGCCGAGTTACAAGTCTCCGTATGAAATCTTTTCAAGACTTTCTCAACGTAGACAAGCTTAAAACCTTCAATTTTCTGTCTTTTAATCTCAATTCCTAAAACACAGGAAGCTTCACCTAAATCTTTCATATCAAAGTTATTGAACATAAAAGATTTAGTCTCATTAAGCAATTTAACATTGTTGCTAGCTAACAGAATATCATCAAAATACAAAATCAAGAAAATAAATCCATGTTTTGTATTCTTAAGGTGCACACACTCATCGACTATGTTTTCTAAAAAAGCCAAAAGAGGTAACAACTAAATCAAAAATTTTATACCATTGTCTTGAGGTTTGTTTTAAACTATAGATTGATTTCTTAAGTCTGCATACATGATCTTCTTTCCCTGATTTCACAAAGCCTTTAGGCTGCTTCATATATATAACCTTTTCTAATTCTCCATTTAAAAATACAGTTTTAACATCCATTTGATGAAGTTCCATATCATAATGAGCAACAAGTGTCATTATAATTCTAAATAAATCTTTGGATGATACCGGAAAAAAAGTTTTATTGTAATCTATACCTTCTTTCTGTGTGAAACCTTTAACTACCAGCCTAGTCTTATGCATTTCTACATTACCCATAGCATCTTTTTTTGTCTTATATACCCACTTACAACCAATTGCTTTATGATTGGGGTCTGGTTTCACTAAATCCCAAACTTGGTTCTTAAACATCGAGTCTAGTTCTTCCTGCATAGCTATGTTCCATTTATCAACTTCATCTGAACTTTGAGCCTCCTTGTAACTTAATAGATCATCATCTTCTGCAAGTACATCAAATTCTTGAAGATATAGATAATAATCACTATTTTCTTCATATACAGGTTTTTTTGGCCTTACTGATCTACTTAATAGAGGTTGTTCTTATACCTGAGGTTCTATATTATAAGGTTCTAAATTTTGAGGTTGAGCTTCCTGCATTGGACTAGCTTAAGGTTCTAAATTCTGATCTGCATTCTCTATGTGAGGTTCAGGAGCTGCTGCTCCTGTACCACCTAAATTTTGACTTGGATTGAATACATTTGTCATTACTGTATCAAAAGCCAATGTATTTACCAAATTTTCATCCTCAACAACTTCATCAAATTCTAATGTTAAATCCTTAAAATATGCACCACCAACAGCTTCATCAAAAAATTTGGCATTATTGGTTTTCATAAGTTTTGCCGAGTTATCTGGTGTAAAACCTCTAGATCTTTCACAGTAACCAACAAAAGTACAGCTAACAGTTTTAGGACCTAATTTTTCAGTTAAATCATTGAGAATTTTGGCCTCAGCTTTTCATCCCCATACATGAAGGTGATGTAAACTGGGCTGCTTACCACACCATATTAAGCAAGGTTTTATTCTTCCTTTCTGCAACCCCATTTTGAGATGAATTATATGTATATTGTGTCTTAATGCCATGTTCTTGCAGAAACATTGCGAATGGTCCTTTTCGCTGGCCTGCACTAGTATGCCTCCCATAAAACTCACCCTCTCTATCATATTTTACACTTAATTTTCCTCTCTAATTGCAATTCAACTTCAGCTTTATAAATTTTGAATGCTTGCAACGCTTGAGATCTATCAGAAAGAAGATAAATATAGCAGTACCTTGAGTAATCATCTATAAATGTAATAAAATAAATATTCTCACACATGATTTTATGCTTAAAAGGCCCACATATACAGTATGTATAAGTTATAAAACTTTCTGACATCTAGTAGTTGTAAGTTTTCTGAGTTCGGTTAATTTGCCCGTAAAATATTTCAACACAATCATTCAAATCATCATAACATAGAGCAGACAATATATTAAGTTTCTCAAGTGTTTTAAGTCTATTTTTTGATATATGCCCCATTCTTCTGTGTCAAAGGTTTGTTGACTTGTTATTAAATAAAACTCTATTAATTCCAGTAACATCTGCTAGTATTGGTTCCTGCATTATTTTTATAGCCAAAATCTCATTCTTAACAGTAGAATAGTCAAGTTTAAGATATTTATTTGAGAAAGAACCAGCACCAATGTAAACAGAATCATTGAAAAGCTTTATTCGTTGATAATCAACGAAAAGACTACAACCAATGTCAACTAAAAGAGCCACTGAAATTAAATTTCTCCTCAATGAGGGAATAAAATAGACCACTAAAAACTAAAAATTTGCCTTCTCCTAAATCAATCCTCAAGCATCCTATGGCCTTGACTGAAACTCTTTGGTCGTTTCAAACACAGACTCGCTGCTCTCTTGCCCTGGGAGCCCTCCTCTTTATTAAACCCTATGATGAAGTAGTAATGTGGATTGATGAACCAGAGTCAAGCCAATAAGTATGTGGACTAATATTAAGAAAATTAACCTTTAAAGAAAAAACAGAATTAGGAAAACTCTCACCCTTCTTAATCATTCAGGCTTTACATCCTGGATATTCCTTCTTAACATGTCTCATCTTCTTGCAGAAGAAACATTTAAGCTTAAGGATCTTGTCACCTTTGGATTCTGCAGGTTTGCCAGATTCCTTAAAGCTGGTGGTTTGCTTAACCTTGTTCTTATTCTTCTTCCTCCATTTAGGCTTTTCCACCAAATTTACTGCAGTGGTTAGAACAATCTCTTTCCGGATCTTGTTCTCTTCGTCCACATAGACAGAGATTAGCTTATTTATGGTCCATTTAACTTCAAGAGCGTTATATGTAGTCCTCAGATTGTTGAATGAGGCTGGAAGGGAATATAGGGCTTTATGCACCAGTTGTGCATCTAAAACTCTCATCCTCAAGTCTCTGAGCTTGTCATTCAAGAGAACCTTATGCATTATGTGTTCTCGTACGCTACCAGCTCCATCATACTTAAGCTCATGGAACTTCATACTGAGTCTAGCTCCTTCAGCTTTCTCACTTTCCTCAAACTTTTCTACAATTGCAGCCATATAGTCTACTGCATCCTCATGTTCCTCAATTGACCCTCTAACAACCTCAGACATAGTCCTCGTAAGAATGTTTTTAGTCATTCTATTAGTCCTATGAAACTCATAATAATGCCAAGAGTCATCCTCCGAGCTGTTTTCATCCAAACTTCTCTTAGGTTTATCATTCAGCATGCAGTAGTCAATGTTCTAGTGCATCGCCATGTAGAACTCCACATCATCTCTTCACTTCCTATAGTTGTTGCCGTTCAACTCCACAACCTCACCAATAGAAGCCAAGTTGCCTAATCGAGAAATGAGAGAATTTGTTTTAGAGTTTTTCCTATGTGTTGTTTTTAGTCTTTTAAGTTTTTACATAATACAAGTAAAAATAAAAAACACAGACAAGAACCAATTTATACAATCATAATGTCATACTGCATATATATATATATATAAATCCCATATCAAAAATCAATGTCTTTGTGACGTATAATTTTCATAAAGCCTGATATACTGCAGTTTGTAAAAACAATTATTTGATGAAAACAATCTGAGTCTTAGGACTTGGAAAAGCTTTAAAAAATTCTCATAGTTCTTGCAACATACATATATCACTACACACACATCAAAAATATACTTGGAATGCTCCGTTTGAAGTCAAAATAAGAAAAATTTTATGATGTTGCACAAGTTTAGTGTTTTCTTTATGATTCTTAAACCTGTGTCTTAAGATTTAGACATACTTTGTGTACAACATAAACCAACAACAATTAATCAAACACTTTGAGATACTGTGAACATGCTTTTGAATTCAAATTCAACAAAATTGAGAGATTTACAATCATTCAAGTATCAATAGCATATCTACAATCTCAGTATCAAACAGACAGAAGCAATAATAATTTCTTTAAACACGTCAACCACAAACAATACATGCATCAGAATATATTTATTATGCTCGCACTTGTCCATATGAACATTCCCACAATGCAGAATTGTAATTGACAGGATTAGATTCAAAAGAACTTATATTTGCCTCTGCTACAGAAAACAACAGCACCAATAAAACATGCATATAAACTTAATGTGAAAAAAACCCATAGCCTTTTTCTGAAAATCGTTTTGTTTAGAGTAGGGAGAAATCAAATCCTCAAGACCTATTTTTCGTCTTCTTCCTCAGCCCTAAATTCTCAAATTGAAAACCATTGCATATGCTTTTAAACATAACAATTACTTTATGTTTTATAAATTCTTTATTTTGAGGTTTCTTAATGGGCCTCAGATTAAAAAATCTAATTGACTAGGGCCTTGATCAAAAACAGATTTTGCATGCTTAAGGCCTGTTAATTAAGTTTTGGTTTTAAGAAAATAAATTTTTGAAAAAACCTGTTCTTGAAGAAACTGAATTTTTTTGTGATTTATGATTTTGTAATAACACTGAAGCTCCGATACCAATATTAGATGATTTACAGAATCCTACTAATCATCTAAAATTAAGTTTTGGATCTATTTACAAAAGCATAAACATACAATACTTGAACCAAGAACAAAATGAAAAACTGCAGACACATACCTTCGTTGCTTCTCCAGTCAGCCTTAATTGCTTTCTTGTTTGAAGCCACCATGGTGTTGATCTCCTTGAATCCTGCTGCTGCACACGAACTGGATGAATGGTAGAACTAAGCCTTCTGTGTTTTTGAACCAAATAGCAAGCGCAATAGGAATGCTTTTTGATGCTCAACGGTGTAGAACACAGGGACCTAGCCTCCTATATATATAGTAATCACATCCTGATTTTATTCCATAACCAAATCCTTAATGAACTCAATGTTAACAACTGTATAAGGCCTTATCCTACCACAATACTAACTCAAATGCATTACAGGTTTAATGCAATCAAGTAATCTAACCGATATATAACTCGGATCACTTATATGAAACTGAGTTTAAGTCCAATACTTCTTGTAATTCAATCCATATACAACACTGATTTGATCTTTGTTTGTTGAATGTATTTGTGTCCATATCAGTTCCAACAGATATAGGCTCTCTCTCCTCCCTCAAGGATATCTCGACACCACCGTGCCTCCCTTTAAAATCCATTTAACTACTGCCCAATGTTCTCTACCCGGATTTGCTACAAACCTGCTCACTACCCCTACTGCACAACCAATATCTGGCCTTGTACAAGCAATGACATGCATTTAACATCCCACACTAGAAGCATAAGGAATTTTCTCCATTTCTTCCCTCTCTTTTTTCATTTGAAGCACTTTGTTTCTTACTCAACTTAAAATGAGCACAAGAGGAACACTTACAGATCTTGCTTTGTCCGTGTTGAATCTCTTAAGCACTTTGTCAATGTAACTCTCTTGAGATAGCCAAAGCAGACATTTCTTTCTATCTCGAGTGATTTACATGCCACGAATTTTCTTTACAGACCCAAAATCCTTCATATCAAAGGATTCATTCAATCTCTTCTTTAGCTCCTCAATTTTCCTTGATCTTGGACCTATAAGCAACATGTCATTGACATAAAGTAACAAAATAATAAAACCATGAACAAAATATTTTCAAATAAACACACAATGATCTAAGATTGTTCTTTTGAATCCATTATCCATCATGAAGGATTCGAAGTTCTTATACTATTAGCGAGGAGCTTGCTTGAGCACGTGTATAGACTCTTTTTCAACTCGCAGACCATATACTCTTTGCCTTCAACTTCAAAACTCTCTGGTTGTTCCATAAAAATGTCTTCTTCCAAGTCACCATGAAGGAAGGTTGTCTTTACGTCTAGTTGTTCAATCTTGCTACCGATCCCAATACTTGCTGCCAATCCCAATACAACACGAATTGATTTCATCTTCACTACAGGAGAAAATATCTCATCAAAATCGACACCTTTCTTTTGTGCAAAGCCTTTGACAACCAACCTTGCTTTGTACCTTAATTGGTTGTGAATCTTCAGTTGTCTTTAACTTGAAAATCCACTTATTTTGAAGCACTCACCTTCCAATTGTCCTTTCCTCCAGATCATAGGTATGAATCTTATGCAAGGAATTCATCTCTTCTTGCATAGCTCTCAGCTATTTGTCTCTATTAACATCATTCTCAACATCTTGGAAGCATTCCGGTTCACCTTTATCTAAGAGAAGAACATATTCATTAGATGGATACTTTGTAGATGGCTTGTGTTTTCTTGTGCTTCTTCTCACTTCAGTTGCTTATTCAACCATAGGTTCTTCAACCATAGATGGCTGCTTATCTTGGTTTTCTTGATCATTTTCATCTTCAACTCTCTGACCATTAGTAAGTTTTTTTTTCAATTTCTTGCTCAACTTCTCCACCATTGTTTTCAACCGTATGAGGAGTAATCTGATCTAGATCAATGGGATTATCACCATATGTTTCTCTTGCCTCCATATTCTCATTCGTATCAATGTCTTTGATTGTTTGATCTTCAAAGAACACTACATCTCGGCTGCGAACCACCTTCTTTTTAATAGGATCCCACAATCGGTAGCCAAATTTTTCAGCTGCATGCCCCAAAATATTGCTTGGTCTTATCATTAAGCTTTGATCTCTCTTCTTTAGGAACATGCACAAGGGCTTTACAACCAAATGTTTTCAAGTGATCATAAGAGACATTCTTTAAAGACCATACATGTTCTAGAATATCACCATTCAATGGAGCAGAGGGTGACAAATTGATCAAGTAACATGCCGTTCTCATTGCTTCTCCCCAAAACCTTATTGACAATTTAGAATGGGACAACATGCATCAAATTCTTTCAATGATGGTGCGATTCATCCTGTCGGCAATGCCATTGTGTATGGACTTCTTGGAACCGATTGCTTATGTCGAATGTCATGGCTTTTACAATATTTGTCGATAGGACCAATATACCTTCCACCATTGTCTGTACAAACACACTTGAGTTTCTTTCTGGTCTCCCTTTCTACCATTGCATGGAAATTTTTAAACACTGGCAGCGCTTGGTCTTTTGTCTTCAAAGCATATGCGCATACTTTTCTTGAATGATCATCTATGAAAGTAACAAAATAAGATGCACCTCTCATAGTTTTAACTTTCAAAGGACCACAAAGATCATATTAAACCAAGTTCAAAAATTTGTATTTCTTACTATGAGTTTTATGAAAAGAAACTCTATGTTGCTTGCTGTCTAAACGATGAGAACATTTGTTTAAATGTGCATCTTTAATTCCTGGAAGCATCTCCTTCTTGGTAAGAATTTGCAGTCCTTTCTCACTCATGTGGTCGAGTCATTTGTGCCATATTTCTATGGAACTTTCATTCTCCGCAGTTTTCAACTCCCTTTTGAATAACTGAGCTTGCATTTTGTAAAGTGTGCAACATTTGCTCCCTCTTGCTATCACCATGGAGCCCTTGGTGAGTTTCCACTTTCCACAGCCAAAAAGATTCATGTAACCGTCATCGTCTAACTTCCTAACTGAAATTAAATTCAAGCAAAGATCTGGAACATGCCTTACATTCTTGAGCACAAGTTTGCCGCCTACATTTGTCTGAAAATCACATCACAAATTCCCATAATTTTCGAGATGCCTTTATTTCCCATTCTCACAAAGCCAAGATCACCAGCTTTGTAATTTGAGAAAAATCCTTCCGAGGAGTAGTATGGAAGGAAGCTCCACTGTCAACAAACTATGTCATTCCTTCACTTGACAGGCTCAAGCATGCCTTTTCACATTCGGAAAGTAGCTCTTCACATTTAGGGACTTAGATAATATTATGATATCACCATCTGAAGAAATCGCAGCAGTGTCCGACTGATCTTCCTTCACTTCTTTCTTCCTTTCTATCTTCATTTTTCTGCATTCTCTTCTATAATGACCGCTCTCATGGAAGTGGTAACATTCGACATCCTTCCTTGATTGAGACTTGCTTCTTGATCTCCCATGACCATGAGAATGTTGGTGTGGTTTCCGGCTCCTAGCTCCTCCCTTTCTTTCTACAACCACAGCCTCAGAATATGAAGAATCTATAGACTTTCTTCTCACCTCTTCATTCAAGAAATTGCTAGTCACTTGACTCAATGACGTAACACCTTCCGGAGCAGAGTTGCTAACTGAAACAACCAATGTTTCCCAACTGTCAGGAAGTGAACTGAGAAATAGCAAAGCCTGCAATTCGTCATCAAGAACTATATTCATTGAGAGCTGATTGACAATACTCTGCATCTCATTCAAGTGCTCATTGATTGAGAAATAGCAAAGCCTGCAATTCGTCATCAAGAACTATATTCATTGAGGAGAGCTGATTGACAAGCTTTCTAATCAGAAAAACTTTGTTTGCTGTCGTCTTCCTTTCGTATAAGCTTTCAAGCTTCCTCCATAATGTGAGAGCTGGGGTCTCTTTTGAAACATGATGGAAAACATTGTTATCGAGCCATTGTCGTATAACTCCAATGGTTTTTCTGTTCAGCTTCTTCCAATCATCTTCAGACATCGTCTCTGGCTTTTCACCTTCAATTAGAGAATACAAGTCTTTGCAGTAGAGTATGTCTTTCATCTTTTCCTTCCAGATCATGTAGTACCTCCCATTCAAGCTAACCATTCCATTGGTATTGACATCCGTGGTTTTACTCGATCACCATTGGCTCTGATACCACTTTGTTAGGATCAAAACTTGATTATGTAGCAAATATAAGAGACCAAAAAATTCACAGCAACTCAGCAAGACACAGCACAACAATAACAGAACAAATAACTTAAGTAAAGAACGCCAATTTTTAACGTGGAAACCCTTCAATGAGAAAGGGAAAAACCACGGGACAATCTCTGAAGAATCTTCCACTATGATATATGAGATTACAGCCACCGATCTCTCTATTGCACTAGATCTCAAGAGAAACATTCCTGGCTACACACACAAAATACAGTAAAAGAAGGATTGATGATCTTTTTCTCTCCTTTTACAATGAAACACACACCCTGAAGGCTACTCACAATACAGCTGCTATATCTAATACCTTCTTATCGAACACAGACCCTTCTAGTCTTCTAAGGAAGATAAGAGATGGACAAAACCAATTGAATACAGCAGCACACCTTTATTGCGAAACTGAAATGACCCCCTTTTTTTCTTTTCCAAGAGTCTTACGAATTCTAGGGGCTTCGTCGTATTTAATTTATTTTTCATTTTTAATTTTATTTATTATATTATAGCCGACGATAAATTTCTTTTGTCATCGAATAAAATATAGAGACTAAAGCAAACAAAAAAAAATTTAGGCGATGATTTTTTTTTGTTGGCGTTTTTTGGTCAACGAAAAAAAATTTCGTCGGCTAAAGTATATTTTAACCGACGAAAAAAACTTTCATTGGTCTGTTTTTTTCGTCGGCTAAAGTATTTAACCCAACGGTTTTCGATGATCATTGTACATTATTATCGTTCTGGTTTCAATTGAACAAAACTTGGTTCAGAGATGTGGTTTTACTTCACCCCCACAATTCGATCTACTCACCCCACAGATTAAACAAAACTTGATACAAATTTACACCTTCGTAAAAGTAGCCTTAAAAAGGACAAAATTAAGTTAGTTTATTAAACTAACATGTTCTTTCATGGGAGACTTTGGTTAGTTTCATCAAGCATACATAGACTAAATATATATAAGAGAAAATACTGGTCACTCCATTAACTTTCATTTGCTCGACAGTTTACTCCAAATCTTTCAATTTCAATAGGTCACTCCAATAACTTTCTAATGTCACACAATTAGGTTCATCCGTTAAGTGGTGGTTAAGTATTCTCGTTAACTTCAAATTTTAATTAATTTTCGGATAATATGAAACTTCTAAAAATCATTAAAAATAGCTCTGATGTCCAAACGATGCTTCAAAAAATCGTACGAACTAGTAACGACGTCTATGTTAAACTCAAAATATAAAACTCGACAAACTAAAAGTTTCAAAATAATTTTTCAAAGCTACTAAAATTTCAAGATAGAGTAATAGAATTTGAAATAAAAATAGATCGAAGTATATTTTTCTTCAAAAAAAAAATAGAAAATGTTACAATTTTGCACTCCCTGTTATAAATACTAACTTATTCATTAGGGTATTAAATTGTAAAATTGTCTATTTTAAAAAGGAAAATATATTTCGAGCTATTTTTATTTCAGTTTCTATTTTCAAAAATTATTTTCAAATTTTTAGTTTGTTTAGCTTTTTTATTCATATTAACATAGATGTTGTTACGAATTCATAGGATTTTTCAGAGCATCGTTTGGACATCGGAGCTATTTTAAATGATTTTTGAAAGCTCCATATTATCCAAATATTAATTAAAATTTGAAGTTAAAGGCAAGATTTAACTGTCACTTAACGGATGGACCTAATTATGTGTCATTAGAAAGTTAAAGGAGTTACTGATTGAAATTGAAAGATATTAGAGTAAACTGTCCAGCACATGAAAGTTAATGAAGTGACCGATTGAAATTGAAAGATATTGGAGTAAACTGTCGAGCACATAAAAGTTAATGAAGTGACCAGTATTTTCTTTATATATGTAAATTCATTATGCATAGTTAGGTCATAGGTTAAAGTCCATCACGGCATCAAATTTGTAATTGCACTTGCTCCAAAACAAATAAAAATATTTTCTCCTTTGGCAAACAGCAACACATTACATCCATCGACGACATCTATGTTGATCAATTAGTCACTGTTAATCTTTATTTATTCAAATAAGAAACTATGTGTCACATTACTATATTGTAATGCTAAACCCTATAACGTGTATGTTTTCATGAATCTAAACCATAATATATGTGCAGCAGATGGAATGTTTATACAGAAATAGAATGATTGAGCGATGATCAAGGCACATGTATAGATCATATAGATAGGAGGGGGATATCGTAATACTTAGTCAGACATATATGTATCAGTTATATATAATCTCATTCTCTTCCTCTAACTCAAGTACTCCAAGAAGAAAGAAAATTAAGAAAAAAAACCTGATGATTTGCATCCCCTCTAGAAATTAGGGTTTTCTGGTCTGCGCAACTTTAATCCCAACATGGTTCTGTGTAGTTTATTCTATATATACGTGTGCATGCAATATTTTAAACTGTGAAAAGCTAACATTGGATGCCCGATGGGGATCAGATAGAGAAGGAGAGCATCAAATGTCGAAAGGGAAGCTCCGAATGCATGGAGCCAAAAGCAGTTGTGTATACGATCGATATATAAATTCTATATTTTCAATACAATATGATTTAGTTTCTATTATTAAATCTCGAGCTTCAATGTATTATTGTCTGAGATCAATATGAAACTAACTCTGGGTTTGTGGTAGGGTTTGATCCAAGTCAGCTGAGAAAAGGACGTCGACATCGGAATGACCCATTTTCGCAGAATCACAAGTCGAAGTAATCTAAAACAAAGTTTTCAAAGGCAAAGGCTACTTGGCAAAGCCTCTTGAGCAATGACGGAGCTACAAAGGGACTCGTTAGGGCTCGTGCCCCACTCTTCATTTGACACATAATTTATCTTAAGGCCGGGCCCCACTTATGTTATGCAAATTCTTCCTACATACATGTATTAGCTCACAAATTAGTTATGATTGGTGTGAGAATGGCAAACACCTTCCTTCTTTTTATGTATGTTGAGGTTCATGCTTTTTTTTTTCTTTTTTGAATGGAATGTTTCCTTTTGTGTGTTGAGGTTACTAATTAAATTCATTTATCATAATGATGTTACCAATGGACTTTAAGATCATTTTACAAATGGATTTCAAGACACATTACATAAATTTTGATTCTCACTTCTTTTAGTAATATTTCAAGTTTATAACAAAAATTTTAACAAAATATTCTATATACGTTGTCAAAGTATGTATGGTTGAGAAATGTTATTCTTTACCGTCAATAATATTTATGCAGATAAATTATTTTTTTCTGAAACTTTATAAGAACAAATGCTCTTTGTTAAGGAGGAGAGCCGACAAGTACACATACTTTAGAGGAGTCACCACCCCAGGGAAAAAACAAAAGCATAATGATAGTAATTCAGAGAAGAGATTATTAAGTATGATGAGACAATCATGCGAAAATTTTAAAATATGAAATCGGGTCACGATCAACCATTGTAATAGAGAGAATTACATTTAAATATTATTACTGTTTTATTATTATTGTTATTTATTTATCGTGCCCCACTTATATAAAATTTCTAGCTACGCCACTACCCGTGAGATGAAAGACTCAAGGCGATAAGGCAACCGCCTTTCCAATAATTATTATTTTAATTAGATAGATATACATTGCTATAAAAAAATATTAGACATAAATAAATCAATTTTCAAGTAAATTTGAAGATAAATAACAACTCAAACAGCGGCCTATTAAAAAACCTTGTATTCAAGCCCAAATACCCATCTAAATGCCTAATAAGATGTAAAGAAGGGTTTCAGTGGGACCCAAAAATGGGTTTCATGTGGAGCGAAGTCGTTTGAAGGAAAAATATATATATTCTTTCTCATCGTCCTCAACCTTTCATTGACGCCTAGAGCTCCGTTTTTTTGCACAAGGCATCGCCCCAACGCCTGGGCGGTCGTCTTTCCAACAGCACATTGACGTCTTCCTCGGCGAGACTTTTTACCTCTGCCTCGCACTAAAGCACGCCTCGGCAACGCCTCGGCGTCGCCTTTGAAAACATTGATCTGAAAATTTGATCTCGATCTTCAGCTTCTTGATATAAATTAATGTTCAATTAATTAATCATACATCGATGGCTATTTTATTTCAACAGCTTGATCATCGATTTCTGATCACTAACCTCAACACTTTCTAATGTAGAACAGATGACGTTGGAAGTCAAAGAGCAGATTGACCGTTGCAAATCCAAACCCGGTATGCTGCAGATTTGGCATTCGGTGTCTGATTGACCATTATGATACCTTTCTGGAAGCAGAAGGGCCCTACGAACTCATCTCGTCGATATGTCACAACATATGAGCCTTTTTAGCCATCTGAGTCCGTTTAGGACTTCAAATTGCAGTTTTTCTATTTTCGGATAATTATTTTTAATAGTTTGTTTTGGATTTTGTTTAATCCTTGGGCTTTTAGGCTTTGATGTTAGTCGTTCTAGGGTTTGTTTACTCCTATATAAGCAAAAGGCTCTGATACCACTTGATGCAGCGGAATATATAGGGGTGTTGGAATCCACCAACGATATGACTTAAATCCACAAGCTTACATCTAATCACTTTCTGTTATTCCTTGACCACGAACGTTTAGTTAACTTGCAGACTTGAACTTAAAACATCATTAGTTGAAATCGTATGCTTTTTAACTCGAACAACATCAGATTCTCAACCGGGGGACAATCAAAGATTTTACACTTAACAATTGACTTAGTCGTAAAATTTACTTACTACTCAATTTAGGGCATCATTAACTAAATCTTCAATGGATCTCTCTATATAGGAGAATAAAAGAAATCTGACGAGTTCGAAAGTTCAAAACCTAGAGTAATATTGTAGCACCACTATATTGTATGTACGTAGCAGTATCTAGGTAAAAGAAAACTTGACATCCTAGCTTACATATAATGATATAATTAACCATAAACTAGATATATAGTTAGATATATACCCTGCATGTCAGAATGATGTTAATTCTCTTAGTTATTGAAAATGAGAAGGAAAATAAATTTGATACCATTTAGTCAATAGGGCAAACAGCTTGTACAAGTGTCCAAAGAAATGTCTTGTTATCACTAAATTTGTTATCAACCTATATGTTTCGACCTAAATTTGTTATCACTACTAGACGAAATGACTCATGCGACGAATTTAATTCGTCGCATAAGACCTTAAACGATGACAAATTTGTCATATTAGGTTTATGCGATGAAAAAGTAAATTTTCGTCGCATAAGTACCTCTTAAACGACGAAAATTTTCGTCTCATGGACTTATGCAACGAAAAAAATTTCATCGCTTAAGATTTTTCAATAAATAAACAAATTTAAATTAACTTAATTTGATTATTTTATTTTTTAAATTATTTTTTTTGTTAATTTGTTTTGCCGCAGGAGGCTGTGGATGAAGAAGAAAGGTGGGGGAAACAATTTTGGCGGAATGATTCAAAATTCAAATTTTTTGACGAAAAGACTTATGCGACGAAATAAAAAATTTCTTCACATGAGTTTAAAATTCAAATTTTTGACGGAATGACCTATGCGACGAAAGGCTATTTCGTCGCATGAGTTTGAACTTATGCGACGAAATCAAAGATTCGTCGCATAGTCAGTCCTTATGCGAAAAATGTTCAAACTCATGCAACGAAAAAAAACGTCGCATGAGGTATTAATTCTACTAGTGTATATGTATATGTTCATTAGTAGGATTCAGGTCTTATGAGACAAAAATTACAAATTTCATCTTATAAGTTGTTACATATGAGATGAAAACAACTTTGTCGCTTTAATGACAACTTATGAGACGAAACCAATTATCGTCGCTTAAGTTGTAACATATGTGACGAATCCATAACTTATCCGACGAAAATAATTTTGTCTCTTTCGTTCAAACTTATGAGATAATGAAACACTTTATTTTGTCGCATAAACTTGTCCCTAAAGTGATAAAATATTATATTTCGTCACATAAGTTTTTCACTAAAGCGACAAAATACTTCATTTCGTCGCATAAATATTTTTGAATTTCAAATCTTTTAGGCGTTCAAAACTTCCACCAAAAAATTTTTTAAACTCTCTCTCCCACTTTTTTCACTTCATCCCTTCGTTCTCTCCCTCTCTCCCACAGAAGACCTCCTCCTTTCTTCTTCAACCCAGCCACCTCCCTTCTTTCTATGTTGAGCGATCGCAATCCGCCTTCGACTTTCACCTCCACCTCCGACGCCAACTCCGACCCTGCCGCGACGTCCTCTCGGTCCAGGTCCAAGCTCTGTAAGATTCCTCTCAATCCGATTCACCGGAGCTCTAGCGAAGAAGAAGAAGACGACGACGATTACGACCTGAACCCGACCTCTTTGTCCATCTCCTCCACCTTGATGTCGTCGTCTGCTAGAGTGGAAGCCGCTACAAATCGTTCTCTACTCTGGTGTTGTTGGCGAGCGAGGTATTGTACAGAGGAGACAACGGTGGTGGGTAGCGGTCGGTGGTGGTGGTGGTGGCACGTGGGTGGGTAGTGATCAATTTTAAAACTTTTAGGCGGGCAAAACTTTTTTGTTGTTGAAATATTGAAATACTAAAGCGACGAAATATTTAGTCACTTAAGTTGATAAATATCGTCTCGTAATACTATAGTGACGAAACATTGTTCATCGCATAGGATTGTTCTGTTGCGACAAATACTTTATTTTCGTAGCATAGGTCTCAATGCGACGGTAAGTATGCGATGACACCTATGTGACGATGTTTTCATCGCTTAAGTTCTTATGCGACGAATATGTGCTCCTATGCGACGAAATGATTTCGTCTCATAGGTCCCGAATACTACTAGTGGTTGTTCATTAGTCAGTTACCTTAATGGAGCGGGAGCTTGATGCAATTACATTTTTCATTGATCTAGGAGTATTATGTTGAAGTACGTACGTAGGAGAAGCGTTATTGAACCATTGTCAATTGCAGCTTCGTTGTAGTATCGAAGATGCTAGCTTTTAGACTGGGTCGGACTTGTATTTTTTTGACATTCTTCCACACATGGGGCCACTGGTGGAACTACACGGAGGCCAGAGATGGTTGTGGCCCCCATAAATATTTTGAAAATTGTGAAATTTTACTGGTTCATTGTAAAAATTACAAGATTTTTAGAGTAAAATTATGTTTTGGCCCCTCAATAAGAAGTGTCAAGTTCCGCCATTTTGGGCATGGGGCTGTTAATAGCATGGTTAAGCAGATGTTGAGTTTACTTGATTAATACATGCTTGATCAACTAGTACATGGTATCAAACCTATTAGGTCGCTTAGAGAGCTAGAGATATGACAAGTTGTTATACGTTTATGCTTGGTTGAAACATATAGCTAATGATCAGTTCTTCATATACCTTATACCATATACCTTACACCATATAAGAGGTATAAGGTATATATGCGGGTTCAATAAGAAGCGCTGTAATCACAATTATTGTAAATGCAGAGGTAACTCAAATGCTGATCTATCTAGAGGTAACTTATTAGAAGTTTCTAACAACCAATTATAAATCCACCCGGTTTCCATATCCATGTCACTTGCACACCAATAATCACACGATCGCAGCATATATGTCAGTGTTTATAGGATTACCTATCTCTATGGTATCATCAACATCACATGCAGTCCTCGCTGCCGAGACATCATCACTGATCACTGTGTATATAGTACTACTACTACTAGCTCCCACACAAGTATCACGGACGGTCCTATCAACTGTGCCCCCTCGGGAAATTCACCCTTACTTATTTGGTTCCAGTCCAACTTTAACCTAAACACAAAGGCAAGTAACTTTCTGAGGATGAGAGATCAAGGATCACACCCTTTTCTTGCATCAAAATTAGAACCACCTTTTGGGTCATTTTTTCCCGATCGAGTGTTCAAACTTCAAACAAACATAATCTCATCGTTCGAATTTTACCTTTTCAATTTACTATTTCTTAAACAAACTTGGAATTTGAGCTCTCTAGAAACCAACAAAATGCACACAGCCCTACACATTCTGCTTTTCTCAAACCCCCAGCTCACCCATTCGCTCGCACACTTCAACTTTTCTATACGTGTGAAGAAGAGACTGTGATCGATGATGGTGGTCCAGAAAAATATATGGCTGACCGACTTTGGGGATGGGAGAGTTGGATAAAGAGGGGGAGAGACTTATTGAGCGTAAGACTATGACTACTGCAGAAAAGAAAGCAGAGAAAGGGAGAGGTTTAGAAAGAAGAAAAAACTAAAAGATAGCAAAATATTATTCTCTTTTTAGCCATCATAGTTTTGGTTTTTTCTTTCTTAGAAACCAAAACTAGCTTAACCAGATCGTCTTCCTTACAAGAGTCCGAAAGATAGCTCTAGTATATTTTTTAGTGAGAGACTCTTTCTTTTGTTTAGAACGATCACTACTCCTCAAAAACCACTTGGCTGCTTGGGTTTTTCTTTTGCTGTCTTTTGGCGCAATCTAAATTTAGTCTTCGGCTTGTGTTTGTTTGCTTGTAAGTTATCTCTTCATGTTTCCAAAACTAGACTTTGTCTGCGGCTAAATTACAAGGGAACAGGTTTGAGCTAGCTCAGATTCAAATGATGTCCGGTGATGGCTATTCACTTATACCTTGTACCATTGAAGGGTTCGATCATCAATTGAACCCAGCAAACCCTAGTCTGAATCAGAAATCCAATCCTGCGGTCAAGAAGAAGAGGAATCTACCAGGAACTCCAGGTATTAAGTAAACTTTAGCTTCTTTCGTTTCATATATCTTCAACTTTAGTGTCTTTTACGTTCTGACCGACACTACTAGTTGCCGAAAAATGGTTATCGAGCTTGATATACCTGTATATTAGTTAAGTCGGATATTTGACATGAAAACATTTCCGGTCAGTTAATTTTCGTGTGTGTTAATTAATTTTCAGATCCGGATGCCGAGGTTATTGCCTTATCTCCGACCACACTTATGGCAACGAACAGATTCATCTGCGAGATCTGCAACAAGGGTTTCCAAAGGGACCAGAACTTACAGCTTCATCGAAGAGGTCACAATCTTCCATGGAAGCTGAGGCAAAGGACGAGCAAGGATGTGATCAAGAAGAAGGTCTACATTTGCCCGGAGAAGACGTGTGTCCACCACGATCCTTCAAGAGCTCTCGGAGACCTCACCGGAATCAAGAAGCATTTCAGCAGGAAACACGGCGAGAAGAAATGGAAGTGCGAGAAGTGTTCGAAGAAGTACGCAGTTCAATCGGATTGGAAAGCTCACTCCAAGACGTGTGGGACTAGGGAGTACAAGTGTGACTGTGGAACTCTATTTTCCAGGTACATAAAATTAATACAAGCTACGAAATAAATGCTCGTTTTGGATTTTCAATTTATTGCAGGCAGATGAATATGATTACAAAATAAATGGTGGATTTTTCATTTATTTTTTTGGAAACTAAATTAAACAGGAAAGATAGCTTCATCACACATCGAGCATTTTGTGATGCCCTAACTGAAGAGAGTGCTAGGCTCACTTCAGCTGCAGCAGCTGTTACAAATCTTAACTTCGGAAATGATCCTACAGTATACAACACCGTGATGAATTCTCAAGCAGTTCAAGATGTTTCTCAAATCTCTGCTTTCGAGAAGCCAAGAAGATTGTCGTTTTGGCTGAACCAGCAACCAAATAATCTCAATGTGATGGACATGGCAGCGGCAAATCCTAATAATCTTTACGATATGGTGCAAATGGGATCTGCCACCAGTCTTTTTGGGTCAAATTCAATGTCCAATTTCGGTGCTTCTACTTCAACAAGTTCAGCGAATCTCTCCTTATCATCACCTATGGGTCAAAAAGATCAAGAAGGAAGAAATATAAAATCCACCATTATCAGCAAGCTGCCAGCAGCGCCCATGTCAGCCACAGCACTGCTGCAGAAAGCGGCGCAGTTAGGGTCAACTCGAAGCAGCAACCAGCCGCTTTCCGCCAGCAGCGTAGGCGTCATGACCTCGCCTCCTTCCTCCAACACATTAAACTTCAACAGCAGGTCATCAAATGAGCTTAACCAACTTTTTCAATCCAGCAATACTAGATCATCCAATCTTGTTAGCTCATTAAGCTGTTCATCAAACAACGCTGGTCTCGAACAGCTAATTAATTTCGGTGGCACGAGTACGGCGATTGATCATCAGAATAGTCTAACCAGAGACTTTTTGGGCGTGGGAGGAGATAGTCAAGTTCATAATAGGCAGTTCTTACCACATGAGCTTGCCAAGTTCGGCTCAGCTGCTATGGGATTGAGTCCATTCACTGGCAACCAGTGCTGAAGTCATTATCAGAAATCAATTAAACTGAGTCCGGGATCGATATGATGAGTTGGGACCAAGTTGAATCAAACCTGATCGGTCATCGGCTGGCTAGGGACTGCAAGCTGATGAATAAGAGAGAGAGAGAGAGAGAGAGAGAGAGAGAGAGAGCTATGCCGGGTAGCGCTGCCATTCTGAGAAAAGTGGTCACAGACTCCACAGAGGAGGCTGAGCTATTCAGATGAGGGGCCCCGCCGGTGCATGTCTGAAGTGACAGAACGACGAGCAAACTCCCAGTCATGATGATGTGTAAACTATTTGGACCGTTTTGATTGTTGTGTTACATTGTTTTATCTCGTGTATGTTTAGCCTACTGTTGTTTAATTTATGCATGGTATTTTTATTTCTTTGCTGCTCTCTCTTTTTTGAAAATGGGGCACGGAAAACTACGTGACAGAAATAGTTGACCGTCCGTCAAACTAATCCGGCCGCCCCGTCAACGATCGTGGCCCGGCCGGGTGATGTGGCTATAAACAAAGACCGGCGGATCTGTCTGTTTCAGTCATAACTATGAGGCCTCCATAACTATATATACTATAACGTGCATGCACCACCGTAGGTTTTTGATAACGAGAATAATATTCAATCTAAGCGACGACGTAAGAAGTGAAACCTAGCTTTGGTGAGACTAGTTTAGGGTTTAGACGTTTCTTGGTGTTTTGGATAAGTGATCGAGCATAGTCTGTGTCTCTGTGTGATGTGAGCTTGAGGGAGAATCTAGCTGCTTGCCGGTGAGAAAAGAATTATTGGGGACAAGGAAATTGCGGACATGTGTGATGTGCGATGTCTCAACTGCCGCTTGATGGTTTGGTACGGAAGAAATAGAAGGTCGACACTAATAAGCTCATCTAATATTCGAAATTGTTGTGTTCAAATTGAATATTTCGAAACGATGGGAATAGTGTACTCAAAGTCTCAATCATCGAAATAATGTAAGCATATATGGAATTCTCTTTCTCGATAGTTTTCCTTTGCCATATTACCAAGGGACGAAGATATGTTTTAATGCTAATTTACCCATTCAAACTAGATATCTTAGCTAACACCTAACCACGCACTACACCGATTGCAACCGTGCTAGTTATCGCTAAATTGTAGACTGAATGATTGACTCAAATTGCAATTCAATGTTCTTATTTTACCTGAAATATATACAATGTTACTTGAGAATTTGTGATATCTCATGTAGTACATACTTCTCCTTAAACAAATCCTTAGAGGATTTCAAATATGCATGTATTCATAGATTAATTTTGCTCGGAAAGTGTTAAAGACTATCACATATTAATATTGTGATCATTACCTATATGTGACCCAATGATATGAGTCTTCACCGATTAACATCACTCTGAAAATGAAAGTTAAAAGAAGAAGATTACTCGGAAAGTACCATGCGGCAAATTGAAGAATTACTCATTCAATGCAAAGCAAGATTAAATCATACCACGAATATTATCTATAAGCAAGCCAATTGATCAGTGCTATATCATTTGTGTCAAATGTTAATTGGTGTAGCAGATAGTGAGCGGATACATAACAAATACTGTCCACCATCTGCCTAGCAATATTATGATCAGTTGCCTTACTACGAACCCAGAAAACTTAAAGTAGAATAGACAATTATCTAGCTTGCTAAATTAACCACTTTCTTGACTAATTACAGCGGGCTTGACTTCGGCTTTCACTTTCGAAACTACTTTCAGAGGTCTGTTGGTTATATCCACGAACTTGTGATAACCTTCTTCCACATTTTCAAAATTAAATCAAGGGAGATAACATTACAACCTCGGAAATGAGATTGTTAGAATGTTTCAAGGTTCCAATGAGGATCCTCGAAAACACACATGGTAGGAGAAAGCCGTTCATTTGTTCAAAATAAAACCTGCATGTTTAGTAGTGCTAATTAACTGGTTTTCCCCAACAAGATAGCTGCTGCATCGCATGGAAAACGAAACCGAGAAACGACGTTGTCCCCTTAGACATTACTATTGTTTTGGGTGACCACCCTTATTTTCAGGCACAAAGGTCTAGCTAGCAATCCAGCCTTTCTATTATAGAGCACTACTGTTAAGTCTGTTGCCCTCCTATGAAAACCTTTGCAGAGCACTTGAGTACTGTGAAAATGGGATCGAAAAGCTTTGACATGATTCCACATTGTTAATTGTTCTATTAATAATTTGGTGTAGAACCCTAGCATAGGGCAGGTGCATGAGATTGGAAGCCGTTGAGAAGATTGCAACTTTAAAATGGCAATCTACGAAGAAATGCACAAAAAGAAGAACAGTATCGAAGGTAATGCAATTGCAACTTTATCGTGTAATGAGTTTGACCTTTTTATTGGTACTTGTATTGACCAGCTTCAAGCCTTTTGAGGCCTCGGGTCTAGCTTTAGTTAATCCTTTTAATTTGGTTCGAGCTACTAGGGTAAAGGGTTTTAGCAAGAATCGTTAGGGAAAGTTCCATTCCAACTAGCCAAGTTGGGCAAACTGGCAAAGGAATCTTACTCTGGCCGGAGACCTAGGTGTGACGATTCAAAATTGATAGTTAGAAACTATGTGAAGGTCATGGTGTAAAAATTAGAAAGTTATTGTATACGGCAATTAGTATAAAAAAAACTTATCAACAGTAGAAAGAAGAAAAATCATAAACTTGTCTTTTTCTCACATGGCCTCTCCCCCGCCCGCATCTTGACCTGGCGACTTCACCTCCTCTGTTTGCCGCCGTCATGCCGAGTTGGCCGATAAAGGGGCTGTCATTTTGAATCTTGAGCATCCACCTACAAGTCTGGGTAGGTGGCCGAAGGAGAAATCATGCCTTGAAGAGATGACTGTGCGCGACTGAGTTTCGCCGGAAAACTCCTTCAGACCACTAATCGATGAGTTCTATATATGGTTTTGAAGGGTTTTATTAATAAAACAATACTTTGAAATATGGTATACGAATTTGTTGTGTGTAAGGAGATATATTGAATTGAAATTTTAGGGTTTGGAATTTAGGGATTTTTGCATTTTGATTCGATTGACGTACCTTTTTCAGCTTGGAATTGGTATTCGATCACTTCATGAAAATTGCTTGGAATGTTGAGACAAAATTTGTGTAAAATTTTGGAGAGGATTGGAGGTGACCATAATTTGGCAGCCGCCGCTCCGCCGACGGTGATGCTACTTTTTGGGTAGTTTTTCATGCTAAATGAATTTTATAAATTGAGAGGAGTCAATGGTGTGAAGTTTGAGATTTTTAGAGGAGTTTTAATTAGATTTTAGGATTTGTCAAGTTTATTAACTTTGGCGGAGATAAAATTGGTAATTGATCATCGGTTTTTAGTTGGTTAAGGTTTAAGCAATATTCTTAAGACTCCTAAAGCTATTCTTGAAGGCCGGATTTGATGTTATTAAAAGTTTAGAAGTGGGATAAGCGGAGGGGTTTCGATACTTATGTTAAGAGTTATTTATTTTATGTCGAATTTAAAGTGTGTTTCTAAGCATAGTTATTATGCCAGGATATATAGAGACCTTGCTTGAGTGATGATTCAGAGTTCATTAGGCTAAGGTCTAAAGTTATGAGTTGGCCTTTATTTTAAATTAAATGCAAGCAGTGAAATTAGTTTTTAAATTCATGATTTATTTTAGTGGAATTTTAAATGATGGAATTGTTTTTTTTCTTTTAAGAATTATTTTCCACGAAGTTATGTTCGAAAGAATATAGCCATATTGTATTAGGAAACCGTATTATTTGGAAAGATAATTGGGATTTTCAATGGAATTCATATTTATATTTTTTTATGACCATATAATGTTACAATCTTTATCATGGATTAATACATCCTCGTTTTTGAGATCAGATTTACAAATGAGTTGTGGAATTATAATGAGTTTTAAGTTATGCTTTGTGCTCCTGGTAAATTATGTATTAGGATGATCCCAAGATTTATTATTTTCTATAGGCAAGTGGACCGGGAAAGTATGTCCATACATTTCCTGAGAATTTTTTTTTATTTTCTAAAATTCATTTATCAATGGTATTTGACTTGTGAGACATGAGAAAAAAAATTAATTCTTTTATGGGTGATACCTTTTGATTTTTGGTCATTATATTTTAAGTACGGTCCCCAACCGTACTGGATGCTTGAGATTCTTTTATTTCATTCATTTATTAAGACACTATTGATCCAAGAAATATAGCGGCCCTCACAGAAAAATGAGTTGGGTGCGGTACATATTGCGGCCCTCACGGTAAGGTAAGCTGTGCGCGAGAAATATAGCGGTCCGCACAGTAAGATGGGCTAGACACTAGACATATAGCTAGGGATGGACATAAATCCTGTAAATCCTGGTTCCGTCTCAGTCACGTCCCGATCCTGACGGGATTTGAAACTAAAAACACTCGTCCAGTCACGTCCTGTTAGAGAAATAACGGGACGGGACGCTAAACTGAAATTTTGAGTCCCGTCGGACCCGTCTTGTCCCGTCTAACTTTAAAAATTTATAACTAATTATAGAAACTTTATTTTCGAGAGATTTCAACTTTCAACTGATCTTTAAGATGTCCTCTATAACTTTCTTGTATACATTAAACTCATATAACAAACCATTTGTATAATTGTTGAAAATAAGTCAAATAGTACAAAATCTCATAATTGATATGCATAATTTAATTATGCAGACATTAACCTTTAAAAAACATAACTTAATCTAGAAAAATCATTTTCAAGTGATTCAAATTATGAAATGAACCTTAAAATGTCTACTATAAATCATATGAAGATATCTAGATAAAACTTCAAATTAAACTGTACGATTTCAAGAGGAAACAAAACTAATGCTAGATGTTTGGGATTAGGCTCTTCTCGTCTAACCTTCAAAATTCATAAATAATTGTAGAAATCTTATTTTTGAGGGATTCCAACTCTCAATTAATCTTTAGGATGTCCTCTATAACTTTCATGAAGACACTAATCTTAAATAATTAACCAAATTATACAGTATTTTAAAAGAAGCCAACTGGTTCAGAATCTCAGAATTTACTGATGCAGAACCTAAAATTTAAAAAATCATAACTTAATCTAGAAAAATCGTTTTCAAGTGATTCAAATTCTGGAATGAATCTTAAGATGTCTACTACAAATCTTATGAAGACACCTAGATAAAATTTCAAATGAAACTGTATGATTTTCAGAAGAAAATAAATTGATGCATGTTGGCCAAGATTGGGCCCGTCCCATCCCATCCGGGATTAGGTCCAGTGGGATCAAATCTAAAAAAGTAAGGCTCGTCCCCATCCTGTCTCATGTGTAAAAACCAGGACGGGACATGGGATGACCTCAATCTCGTCTCATGTCCTCCCCTACATATAGCCGCCCTCATGGTATGTTGAGCTGGGCGCGGGAGATATAGCGCGGGAAATATGGATCAATACGGTTCTGTTGAATAATTATTATTTATCTAATGCATTGGCTATTGTTTTAATACATGCATAAATGTTTTTCAGAAATATTCAGGAGAACATTATTGATAGTTTTAATCTTAAGATAAGTATTTATCTTTTGATATTCATTTTGTCCACTTACGCTAACATTTTTTTAATGTTTCTTTTTTGGGCCCTTCAGTTTCAAATTCTCAAATTACGGGTTAGCTGAGCGGAGGTCATGCGTACAAAAAGATGAGACATAGTCAATTAATCAGTTGTCGCTTGTATTCTTATTTAAGTATTTCTCTCATTTAGATTGTTCTAATTACCTTGAATTTGTTTCATATTTTGGGTAAAACAAGTGTTTAGTTTTGATGAATTGATAAGTGGAGTGTACATGTTATTTGGGGAGCAGGATGACTCTAGATGTTGATGTTGAATTATATTGTTTAGAAGAGTTGAGTTGATTTGCAGGAAGGGTTGTCCATTTTCAAAGGTGATTCTACCGAATTTTGGTAGAATCTTCATTGGATGTGGTTCCTGCATGGTTTACCTCGGCTTTCAAGGTGAAATCAGGAATGGGTCCTGACAATTGGTATCAGAGCATTATGTTATTCGATTCCTACTACCTCCTATACTAAGGATATTAAGCGTCTATTGAGTGTCGGCCTGACCGCGACGGATCCATTAGCATTTTATGCATTGGACACTATGTGTTTACTATGTATTTGAGTTAGTTGTTCTTGTCGTATTTATGAACATTATTGTGCCATAATTGTTTACACTTTCAGGACTATCATTAGTGGATTATATATGGCTCTTAGCCGACGGAAAAATTCTGTCTTATAAGAGTATTTTTCGGTCTCCTAAGCTCTTAGCCGACGAAAATTCCGTCGACTAAGATCCGTCGGCTAAGACGCGTTGGTGAAGATCCTAGCCGACGAAAAATTTTATTCTGTCGATCTAAGAGACATCCTAGTCGACGGAATTTCCGTCTACTAGGATCTTAGCCGACGGAATAATTCTGCCGGTTAAGTTTCTAGGAGACGGACATATTGTAAAATAAAAATAAATTAATAATCATCTTATTAACCGACAGAATATTTAATATTCCGTCTCCTAAGTAATTCTTAGCAGATGGAATTCAAAAATTTCATCGGCTAAAAATTACGTAGGAAACGGAATTTCGTCGGCTAAGATCTTAGCCGACGAAATTTTTTTAAAATTAAAAAAAATAAAAACTCTTAGCAGGCAGAATATTCCGTCGTTAAACCTAAAAAAACGGAGATCGATCATCGGAAATCCACCACCGGCGATCGATATCCGGCAAGAAACTGGCCATTCTGATTCCACACACCACCATAACCAAAAACCACCACACACCACCACACCACCACCACCACCACACACAAGAGAAGAGAGGAGAGGGAGAGGGAGAGGGAGAGGAGAGAGTTTGGAGAAGTAAATAAAGGAGAGAGGAGAAGAGAAGATTTAAAGAAAAAAACGATATTTTTGAAAATTTTTAGAAATTTAATGCGGGGATTCGAAATTTTAAAATTTTTTAGCTCTTAGCCGACGGAATTCAATAATTCCGTTGGCTAAGTGTTTGAAATTTTTTTTGAAATTTTGGTCTAAAATTTTACGCAGGTAAATTGTTCTGATTTTTTAACCCCTCTTAGCCAAGGGAATTAAATAATTTTGTCGACTAAGCGATACCTTAGGAGACGGAATTATTTAATTCCGTCGGCTAAGGTGTTAAAAATTATTTTTTGTTTTTTTATTTAATTCCAACAAAATTATTTTTTCTCATACAAATATTTCAACATAATGATGATATATGACGGTCGGATTTTTTTTTTTGAATTTTGATGATCGGAATCACAAAATGTCTATTAATGTTCTTGTTTACTAAGTATTAAGTAAATGTTCCGTTTTAAAAAAACAAACTATACGTAGAAGCATCAAACAAAAAAAAGTCATGAAATAAGATATGATCGGAATGGTGAAATACGTCTACATTTGAAAAATCACGTGATTTCGGTAAAGTCTCGGTGCCGATAGTTGCGGTTAATGCAATTTTCTATTATTTTTCCCTAGAGGTAGCCCTATCTCAAGTGGTTATTTTTTATAAAATTTTTATATCACTGGTTGCGTATCATCGATTTGAAACTATTTTCAGTTGAAGGTCTGGGAAAAATACGTAATTTAGATGGTCAAATGACCGTTTTCATGCGTAAAGAGGTTTGACTTACGGGATTGACCGTAAGGATCAAGCCACTACCAGGATAAGCACTTTAGCCGACGAAATTTTTTCGTCGGCCTGTTCACAATTTTCGTCGGCTATAACCTTAGCCGACGACACGTCGTCGGCTAAGAAGTCGTCGGCTATACTTATAGCCGACGAAATAAAGTCCGTGTAATTCGTCGGCTATACTCCAACACTTAGCCGACGAATTTTTAATATTATTTCGTCAGCTATAATCCAACACTTAACCGACGAAATAATATTAAAAATTCGTCGGCTAAAGTTTTTAAAAATTAAAAAATAAATAGAGAATAGCCGACGAAATTAGCACACTTTCGTCGGCTATGATACTTTTAGCCATATTTCGTCGGCTAAAGGTTGTTGAGAAAAAAAAAAAACTAGCATAGCCGACGAAATATGGTAAATTTCGTCGGCTATAGTACTTTTTATACTAGAAACCCAAACAAAATTTATACATTACCATCCCAGCAAGCTGCAAATTACAGAAACAATTTCATAACCAACAACAACACACTATCTAAAGTAACATAAACATTTTGCATTAAATTTTCAATTCATAAATTGTTCATAAACCTAAAAAGTAAATTAATATTTGTTCATAAACCTAAAAAACTAAATAAATAATTGTTCATAAACTTAAAAAACTAAATGAAGTCGATATCGTCTAAATCAATATCTGCTCCAGGATGAGGTTGTTGGGGAGGTTGGGGAGGTTGCGGCGGCTGAGGTAAGACAATAGGCGTGGGCATGTGCGGAAGCGGAAGTCCCTGCTGCTGTGCAGCCATCAAATCTTGCTTGTACTGGATCATCTGCTGCTGCTGTGCATGCTGGGCGGCATAGACTGCTACATTGTACTCCTGTAGAGCGGCAGTATATGCTGCTTGGGCGGCTTGCTGTTGCCGTAACATCTGAACTTCCGCCTCAAGCTGAGTCGTTCTGCTGCTGGTCGAGGCTCCTTTTTTCTGAAACCCAGGAGTGGTTTTCAGTACCCCCTCGCCCTTCTTTCCCAGACCCCGACAGTAGAAGTTATTTCCTCGCGGTGGGAAGGCTGTGCCCATGATCCTGGCCCCAACGCTGAGATCCGAACTATCGATCCGGGACATGGCTTCGGACATGTCTTCCTCTTGCGTGTCAGGCCATGTCTCCCTGACTATAGCAGCCATCATCTCGTCACTAGCCTGCCTCACTCTCGCCTAATTTGATAGGAAAAAAAATTAATTAACATTTTAAAATATATATATATACATATAATTTACTAAATTTTAAAACGTAAAACGACTTACAATATCCTCCTGGGAGTCAGGATATGCCTTCTCGTACGTATAGACGTACCGGTTGACCTCTGGATGTTCCCTGGCCGCCTCCTCCATCAACGATGCGAACGGTCTAGAACCGGCATGATGGTTCCTCATGTTGCGTTGCCGGTTTTGAGCGTTCACCCGGGAAACGGCCTACAAAGGAATCAAATTAGTAAAATATTTTAAAACGTATTAAATATAATTCAATATAATAAATAATTATTTATAATTACCTGTTTATGTGGGTTGTTGAATTCCGATATCAGAAGCCAACGCCACTCGTACTCCCTGAACTGGAACTCAAGGGGGGTGCCGGAACGTTCGTTCTCATGTGTGGTCCAGTGGGTCCGTAACTCGTTCTTCCACTCCTTGTACCTGTAATACGCCAAAACAAATATAAATATTATAAATTATACATAGTTTTTTTTTGTCCTTAACTTTGCAACGTACCTTCCCCCGTGCACAACGTCGGCCCAGGTGTTCCTCAGGTACTCGGGAACGTCAAACCACACCTGCATTTAAACATTTATTAGTTTAGACATTCATAAATCTACAATGTAATAAATAATGTTAAATATGAATTTTGTTATACTTACCGACATGGCGTTGTGGACCATGTCCTTAACCTCCTGTGGGACCTCGCCCCAGTCTGACCACAACATAGGGACTCTATCCCTAATAAGCGCTCCCACGCGGCCAGAGTACATCCTCGTCTTGCCGCCCGATACTACGTTCCCATCCTCGTCAGTATCAATGACGATCCTTCCCGATGTACTCACTGTTTTCTCGAGAGCTTTCCCCGTGACCGGACCTCTCTTCTTCCTTGTCGGCTTGGCTCCGACGGTACCTATCATAAATTGATGATTAGTAAATTAATTTTATTATAACATTATAACATAACAAATTACTTTTATAATCATTACCTGAGGGCGTTGGGGCGGATGCGACGGACTCCGACTCTGTCGCCGACGATGATACCCTCGCAGAAATTAACTCTGTAGCAAACGGCACGAACAGATACACCGCTGATGGGGTCACCTGCGGGGGTAGTGGATAAATCGGCGCCCCTGAGTCATCGACTGCAGGTATTGCCGGTATGAAGCGCGGAAGGAAGAGAAGAGGCGGCGACATCTGTACCCCGGAAGACCCACCCTCCGATGCACTAGGGCCCGGTGCCGGTGCCCTATGTATCACAGGCATACGTGGTGCAGACACCTCTGCCTGAGTCGGAGGCCATAGCTGCCTCGAGGAGTGAGGGCCGCTGGGCTGCCTGGAGGAGCACGGTACGCTAGGCTGCCTGGAGGAGCGAGGGGCGTTCTGCTGGCCCGAGGAGCGAGGGGCGCTAGGCTGCCTGGAGGAGCGAGGGGCGTCCGGCTGGCTGGAGGAGCGAGGAGCGCTAGGCGGCCTGGAGGCGGGAGGGCCAGCTGGCTGCCTGGAGGAATGTGTCGGCTCCAGAAGAGACGCCCGTCGGGCCGTCATTGGGCCCTGAAACGAACCTCGAGGGTTGCTAGACGTTCCCTCTGACGATTCACCCCTTTGGCCCTTCGAACTCTTTGATTTGCTGAATAATCCTTTCATCCTAAATAATATAATTAATATTTTGTTAAATGTATAAAATTATAAAAAATGAACAACATTAACAAAAATTTATTTTATATACCAAATAATATTGTAATATACGCAAATATATTAAATATACTAAATACACCCAAATACATCCAAATATACCCAAATACACCCAAATTCAGTAAATACACCCAAATACACCCAAATATATTAAATATACTAAATACACCCAAATACATCCAAATATACCCAAATACACCCAAATTCAGTAAATACACCCAAATACACCCAAATACACCTAAATACACCAAAGTACACCCAAATTCACCCAAATACACCCAAATATACACCCAAATTCAGTAAATACACCCAATATCACCCAAATATACCCAAATACACCTAAATACACCCAAGTACACCCAAATACAACCAAATATACACCCAAATTCAGTAAATACACCCAATATAATTCAACATTATCACAACATAATACAATTCAACATTATCACAATATAATTCAACACAATTCAATATAATGCAATATATTGAAAAAACAAATGAAATTTGTTCTATAATACAATATAAACATGAAATTGCATACCTAATTGGTTTGGGAGATGAGGGAGGCGGAGTGGAGGCCGGAAACCGTCGAAAATGGCGAAAGAAAATCGAGAGGAGAGGGAGAAACCGTCCGGCCAAGAAGGAGAAAGAGGAGAAAGTGGGGGTTCTGTCGCTGCAATCGAATATATAGGAAGAACTATAGCCGACGAAATAAAAAATTCGTCGGCTATAGTTGGACTTTAGCCGACGACAAAACCCTAATTTCGTCGGCTAAAGTCCAACTATAGCCGACGAAATTTTTTTAGTAATTTCGTCGGCTAAAGTATATTTTATAATTATTTAGTAAGTTCATGCACAATTTATTTGTTTTATCTTGTGAAACGAAAAACCGACCGTCAGATATCATCATTATGTTGAAACATGTGTGAGGGTAAAATTTCAGCATCATCGGACACACGTAAGGGCTCGATCCGCACGGTCAATCCCGTTGGTCAAACCCCTAAACACAAACAAACGGTGATTTGGCCACCTAAATTACGTATTCTGTCCGGACCTTCAACTACAAATAGTTTCATATCGAGGAGACGCAACTAGCGGTATAAAATTTATAAGAACAATAACCGTCAGAGATAGGGCGTCCTCTATGGCGAACGAATAGAAAAAATGCAATGACCGCAAGTATTGGCACCGAAACTTATCAGAATTACGTGAAATTTCAACCGTAGACATATTTCATCGTTCCGGTCATATCTTATCTCACGACTTTTTTTTGTTTGAAGCATCTACGTATAGTTTGTTTTTAAAACGGAACATTTACTTAACACTTAGTAAATTAGTTATACAACATTAGTAGGCATATTTTGATTGTGACAATCCATCTTGTGAAACGAAAAACCGACCGTCAGATATCATCATTATGTTGAAACATGTGTGAGGGTAAAATTTCAGCATCATCGGACACACGTAAGGGCTCGATCCGCATGGTCAATCCCGTTGGTCAAACCCCTAAACACAAACAAACGGTCATTTGGCCACCTAAATTACGTATTCTGTCCGGACCTTCAACTACAAATAGTTTCATATCGAGGAGACGCAACTAGCGGTATAAATTATTATTTTATTCATTTAACTTTAGGCGACGAAATATTAGGGTATTCGTCGGCTATACTTTAGGGTTTAGGGGTTAGGGTTTAGGGTTTAGCCGACGAAATATTAGGGTATTCGTCTGCTAAGATACTTTTAGCCGACGAAATACAACATGTTTTGTCGGCTAAGATACTTTTAGCCGACGAAATATGATGGATTTCGTCGGCTAAAAGTATCTTAGCCGACGAAACATGTTGTATTTCGTCGGCTAAAACTGTCAAATAGATAAAAAAAAAACAGTTGGTTTAACCGTACCCATAACAATTTCCTGCATATATAACCAACATTAAGATACATTATGAATTGTAGAGCTTGTACCATATAAAACACATCAAATTGTATTACAAATTCAAATAACTAAGAAGGCTCGTAATCAGAATCATCCGATGAGTCTTCTTCGGTGTCAGAATTAATTTCCGATAATCTATGCATTTCTACATCACAAGAGTCGTCGTCTGTTTCTTGATTTGGATCCACATCAATAAGGCGAGCGTCTAAATCACGAATTCGAACCGAACGACCCGGTTTAAAATTATTAAGGCGAATTGTAGAGGAGTCAGGAATACCTATTGCACTGTGTTCTTGATACGCAACATGTTCTTCCTCGTCTTCGGCCTCTCCAAGTGTAGCCGCCCGGTAAATGTTTCGAAGGTGCACAAGATTGACTACTTTCCACGCGTTACCCTTAACAAGGTCATCAAGATAAAACACTTGTTTCACCGATGTCGCAAAAACAAACGGGTCATCTTCGTAACAGCTTGTACCAGTGTTCACCGATAAAATCCCGTACTGATCAATCTTCATGCTCTGCGAGCTTCTAGTATCAAACCATCTACACTTGAACAGGTGCACGGTCATGCCTTGCCCATAAACGAGTTCCACCACTGAATCAAGAACACCATAATAATCAACTCCATTCCGGCACCATGCGCCATAACCCCAGAATTCTGTGTTCTTCGTCTGTTGTCTCTCATTTCACATATAAATTGCATGCCATTGACCTTGCACACCGGGTAAACTCTTGACATTATCGGCTTCATAGCTAGAAGTCTTAGTTCGTGAGACCAATTTGGGTGACCATCAAATTGAATATGGTTCATCTGCAACCAAAGATTCAATGTATTATAAATATGAATAATTATGCAATCAAGGAGACTTGCAACATACAAAATTAAAGAATTACATACCCAATCGCCAAAATAGTTCGCGAACTCCTTGTTGTGGTAGTCGAGATCACCTTGAATGTCTGGACAGTGTAGATGGATGTCTTTCCAGTATTCAACTTCTTGACAGTTAATCAATACCCACCAATGGGCTATGACGAGCTCATGGGGTTGCAACTTGTAGGACTCTGGTAAAATTCCATAAACTTCAACATCATTTGAGACTATGGAAAGGTTAAACTTCGGTTCATCAACCGGCATGGTTTGTGGAGTTTCCTTCAATGCTCCTAGATACAACTTCATGTAGGTGACGCACTCGTGCGCAATATATGCTTCTGCTATACATCCTTCAGGCGCGGATTTGTTAGCCACATAAGCTTTGTAGTCTCCAAGTTGTCTGTAAATAAATAAATTTGTTGTCATATGTTACGATTATACAATGAACATGTACAATAAAAACATTAGGTGTAAAAAACATACATTTCCATAGGATACATCCAAGTATAGTGTACTGGACCGGTAAGCAACAATTGCTCGGGAAGATGGATCATCAGGTGCGGAATGATGTCAAAAAAATTTGGAGGAAATATTCTCTCAAATTTACACATGATATAAATAATGTCCTGTTGCATTTCCCGGAGATCAGATTTTGTCACTTCCCTTGTGCATAACTTCTGGAAGAATCTTGACAACGCTACTAACGGCTCCACCACCTAACGGGGAAGGAAGGGTCGAATGAAAATAGGGAAGAGACGTTGTAGCAGAATATGACAGTCATGACTCTTTAACCCGTACATTTTATTGTCACGAATGTTTACACACCGGGCTATATTTCCTGCGTAGCCTGAAGGATACTTCACAGAACTCAACCACCTGACAATTACGTTCTTCTATTCAGGCTTCACGGTGTACGGAGCTTGAGGCATTTTTTTCTTCCCTTCTTTCAACCACAAATGTCTTCGTATCTCCATTTTTTTAAGATCAATGCGTGCTTTCGGACCGTCTTTCGTCTTTCCCTCCAAGTTCAGCACGGTTCCCACCACACTGTCACACACATTCTTTTCTATGTGCATCACATCTAGGTAGTGCCTGATCAACAACTTACTCCAGTATGGGAGTTCCCAGAATATGCTCTTATGTGTCCAAAATTTATACTTGTCGGGTCTGTCAGGTATTTCCGCCACTATATTGGGATGATTGCTGAGCTGCCCAAAATCATACTCATTAAGCACTGCTAAAATTTCTTCCCCTGTCCATCTTCTAGGAGGCACACCAAGTTCTACAGTCCCATCAAATGCCTTGTCATCGAACCGCCATTCGTGATCATACGGAAGGAGAGTACGGTGACCCAATCTACATATCACTACAAATTTTAATTCGGTTAGCCACGGCTCGAAGCCGTCGCAAAAGACCGCTCTGCCGTCGCGAAAGGGCATTGGCGACGGCACGGCGACGGCATTTCTACCGTCGCAACAAGTGGCGTGGCCAATGCTCCCGGCGACGGGAACGAGCCGTCGCTATATTGTTAACGACGGCAGCCTGCGACCGCAAATGCCGTCGCTCAATTAGCTACGGCAACTGGCTACTGAAAAAGCTGTGGCGTTTTCATTTGTTGGCCACGGAAATTGCCGTTGCCATTATTTCTAAAATTTGAATATCAAGCCCAATTTTTTCCCGCCAAAACCCTTTGCGACGGGACTTTGCCGTCGCGAACTGCAGATTTGTTTGCGACAGCTACTTTCCATCGCAACATTCATTTTTTCCAAAAAAACCTGGTTTAAATCTCAAATTTACCAATAATCTGAAAATTCAAATTTCATTCAATCCATAATAACAACCATAAGCAACAACAGACTAACGGCACCATCACTGGCATTCAAGACACCTTAATATACACAATGACAACATTAATTTTATAACCAAATTGTATGTCCAACATCACAATATTCCACATGATGGAAGAACCTAAACCAAATAAACTATTAACCATGTTCAACAACAGAAATAGCTTCATAAAAGTTCAGCAATATTCTAGCAGAATTTGTTCCATCACACTCTAAAACAAGAAAAGCCATAAACCTAAATCATGCAGAAGCATCATGACCAGCTGAATCATGATTGCTTGTATCATCATGAGAAGATGAAACAACTTGGCATCTCTCCGGTACTTGTGATCACTAGGTGTAAATCTCCTACTGCTTCCATAAAACCACTTGTGAGAATCATTCAAGAACATTGAATCTTTTTCAGAGTTGCAATTTGGGCATGCATATTCACCTTTTGTACTCCACCCTGATAAATTGGCATAGGCAGGGAAGTCATTGATAGTCCACAGTAATGCAGCATGCATTTGAAACATTTGATTGCTTGAAGCATCATAAGTTGGAACTCCGTTTTCCCACAGTTCCTTCATTTCATCAATTAGCGGCTGCATGTACACATCGATCTTATCACCAGGAGCCTGTGGCCCATCAATAAGCACAGATAGATAGATATAAGGCTGCTTCATCAACAATGTTGGCGGCAAGTTGTATGGAACCAGTATGACAGGCCAAGTACTATGAGGTATATTTATACTTCTAAATGGATTAAATCCATCTGAGGCTAAACCAAGCCTTACATTCCGAATATCAGCAGAGAAACTTGGGTGTTTAGTGTCAAAATCCTTCCACGCAGGAGAATCTGCAGGATGCCTATACACACCATCATCCTCTTGTTTCTCAGCATGCCATCTCATGAGCTTTGCAGATTTAGAGGTCATAAACAACCTTTGCAACCTTTATTTTAATGGAAAGTATCTTGCTTGCTTTGCTGCTCGACGTTTTCTCGACCCCAAACCAAGCTCTAAACCTTCATCAATATCATCATCTTTCCAGCGAGATGCATTACATATCAAACAATTATCAAGATTTGCATCAGACCCATTTCGAAATAGCATACAGCTATTAGGGCAAGCATCCACTGTGTAATAAGTGAAGCCTAAATCCTCAGTCAACTTCTGAGCTTCAGTGTAGGATTTAGGAAGGTTTGCACCTTCTGGCAAAGACTCATCAAATATGTCAAATAGATCTGTGACAGAATCGTCACTCCATCCATGTGTCACCTTTGCCTCTAGAATTCGGACAACGAATGACAAGGCTGTATGCTTCTTAGAACCTGGATATAGTGGCTGGTTTGCACCCTTCATTAATTTCAGAAACTCTTTGGTCGATTCATTTAGCCCAGCTAGAGGATCTGGATTTTCTCTGCCATCATTCTCATCATTTGGTCTTGCAACATTTCCACAGTTTTCTTGAACTAGTTGAACCATATCCACATCCATATAATCATCTGACCCTAAAAAAACTTCATCCCTATGCAATGAATCATCCCTAGACTCACCATGTTTGTCCCATATCTTATACTTCTTCCAAAACCCATTATCTCGAAGATGCTCTCGCACAATATCAGTTACAAATAAATCACGATTCTCACATTTCCTACAAGGACAATATATCCTTGAACTCATGTCCCTACTGGCAGATGCAAAGATCAAAAACTCATCTAACTTGTCATAGTATGACCTACAACATCTGGTTCCCCAATCAATCCATGACTTGTCCATTTTTCTCCCTACTGCATAGGGAGAAAAATAGTAAGCAAAAGTAAACAACTATGGATTGATTAGATTCAGATTACATAGTAAAGCACGCTAGATGTATGGCATGCTTACTAATAAAGTTTGACACTGAAAGTGTAACTCTATGTGATATTAACTATTCTAACCTTTAAAAAATCAGTATGAATGAGTATTCGAAAGGCAAACATAACGGGCACCAACTGTATGAATAAATTGGTACTAGTCCAAACCCATGATCCAAAATTCCTAAAATATTATGGTACGATTTCCTCAAAAAATTGACAATGATAATATTCAAATATAAATTGCCCAGTCATTCAACAATATATGAGACAGTATATATATACATATAACTATATATATATTACATATATATTACACAGAGAGAGAGAGAGAGATAAGGTTTTCATTCGTTTACGTACCCTGTTTGAGATGAGTCAATCTTCAGATAAGAGATTGCAACTTCAGGGCG
>OX637578.1:20902963-21024930 GCA_951800085.1 Comarum palustre | reverse complement strand
GTTATCTATGAATGTCCAATTTTATTGTTTATGATGTTGTATATAAAGCCTTTCAGGCCCACAATGCATGAATCCCCCTACCGGGTTATGTTTTATTAAAGAGTTTGTTGAAGTGAATGCAGCCTTTAGCGACCCTACTTGTATGCCGTAATCGCCAAGCTCCGATAATCTCCGATAATCTCCATGACATGAAATATTGCAAGCCTTTCACGGCCTTATTTCATGGTCAAAACTCGCCAAGCTCCGATAATCTCCGATAATCTCCATGACATGAAATATTGCAAGCCTTTCACGACCTTATTTCATGGTCAAAACTCGCCAAGCTCCGATAATCTCCGATAATCTCCATGACATGAAATATTGCAAGCTTTTCACGGCCTTATTTCATGGTCAAAACTCACCAAGCTCCGATAATCTCCGATAATCTCCATGACATGAAATATTGCAAGCTTTTCACGGCCTTATTTCATGGTCAAAACTCGCCAAGCTCCGATAATCTCCGATAATCTCCATGACATGAAATATTGCAAGCTTACTGTCCCGGAGCTGTGGGTAGAGGCCCGATGAAATCAATCCCCCACATGCAAAATGGATATGGAGAAATTATTACTGATAGTGGGACTGATGGGGCACGGGGAAAGCTTGCAAATCGGTGACATTGAAGGCAGGAATCTACGACGATTCTGGCATCGTGTTCCAGAGAAGGCCAGTAATATCCCATTCTTAGGGTTTTGAAAGCCAGGTTACGGGCTCCAAAGTGATTTCCACATACCCCGCTATGAAGCGACTGCAAAACCCGGTCTCCTTCCTCGGGTGTAATACACTTCAAATCAGGAAAAGTTTGTCCTCGTCGGTACAGTTTCCCATCACGGATACTATACCGCGCCGCTCGAACCCGTAGTCGTTTGGCCGCTACCGGGTCCTCAGGTAGGGTTCCATGTTGGATGAAGTTGATGAACTCATCCATCCAAGACGGTGGCGGGTTTGCCTCTACCGCGAAAATCTCAGAAAAGGAGAGTGAGATGCTTGGTTTCTCCAATGTCTCGACCAGTAAGCTTTTAAACTCGGTATTGGAATCGTCCCCTGTTGCAATCCTAGCCAGGGTATCTGCTCTCACATTATGCTGCCTCGGTATCTGAGTAACCTCAAAGGTGTCAAATTTCTCCAGCAAGAAAGCCGCTAACTTTTGATAGGACGAAAGATGTGCTTCCTTTGCCTGAAATCCGCCGTTAACCTGCTGCACTACCAGCTGTGAATCACTTAGTATGCGGAGATGCCGGGCGCCCATATCTTTAGCGAGTTGGAGCCCTTTGATTAGGGCTTCGTACTCAGCCGTGTTGTTTGATGCTTTGAAGTTAAAGCGTAAGGCATAGTCAAACATATTACCCTCCGGGTCTACCAATGTAATGCCTGCTCCACATTGCTTCTAATTGACTGATCCATCTACAAATATCTGCCAACTCTCCGGTTCAGCTTGTGTAGAAAGAGTTTCAGCAACTGTTGAATCTGCTGGGATTAACTCGGCAATGAAGTCTGCTGCTGCCTGCCCTTTGATTGCCGTTCGCGGTTTAAAGTGCAAATCATGCTCCCCCAACTCAATTGCCCATTTGACCAGTCTTCCCGAAGTCGCCGGGTTTTGCAGAACCTGCCGTAGCGGTTGGTTGGTGAGTACATGGATGGAATGTGCTTGAAAATAGGGTCTTAACTTCCTTGCTGCTACAACCAAGGCCAGGGCCAGTTTTTCAATATCTGGATAACGAGTTTCAGGATCATTGAATCCTTTCCCAGTATAGTAGACCGGCAGTTCTTCAGAGTCTGGCTTTCTTATCAAGGCACAACTGACAGCCGTTTGAGACACCGCCAGGTACAGATAGAGTATTTCCCCAGGGTTTGGTCTGGATAAAGAAGGGACTGACGCCAAGTATTCCTTCAACTTTTCAAAAGCTTGATTGTGCTCTTCCTGCCATGTAATCCGCTCGCGGTGTTGACTCTTGAGAATTTTGAAGAAGGGGGCACATTTATCTGTTAACCTGGATATAAACCGGGATAAGGCTACCAGCCTGCCAGTAAGTTGCTGAACTTCATTCCTGGTTTTTGGCGGTTGCATGGCCAAGACGGCTTGAATTTTGTCGGGGTTTGCCTCAATTCCCCGAGCGCTGACCATAAACCCGAGAAACTTTCCTCCCGAAACACCGAACACACACTTCTCCGGGTTTAACCTCATCCCCTTGCTCAAGGCAATGTCGATGACGGTCTCCAAGTCATCCGGGTGTTTGCTTGTTTTCCGGCTTTTGACCAGCATATCATCTATATAAACCTCCATAGTATCCCCGAGTTGGTTTGCAAACATGCCCACTACGAGGCGCTGGAACGTGGCTCCTGCATTCCGGAGTCCAAAAGGCATCACTCTGTAATAATACATCCCCTTGTCTGTTGTAAAAGATGTGTGCTGTTGATCCGCGGGATTCATCGGAACTTGGTTAAATCCCGAGTATGCATCTATAAAGCTCAACTGGGGGTGGCCCGCGGTTGAATCCACCAGTTGATCAATCTTTGGAAGGGGAAAACTATCCTTCGGGCAAGCCTTATTCAGATCTGTGTAGTCGACGCACATCCTCCACTTTCCGTTTGCCTTCTTGACCATCACCACATTGGCCAACCAATCCGGGTATGTTGCATCTCCAATGAACCCGATGTCTTTAAGACGTTTAACTTCTGCTTGAATGGCATTGTACTTCTCTGCGCAAAATGCACGACGCTTCTGTCTTACCGGTTTAACACCCAGGATAATATTGAGGGAATGTGTCATAACGTCTGGAGAAATCCCGGGCATGTCTGCATATGACCATGCGAACACCTTCTGTTTCCGGGTTAGCAGCTCAACCATTCGGGTTCTGACCTCGGGGTCAAGGCCTGTGCCAATGCAAATCTTCCTCTCCGGGTATTCTTCTGAAATCTGAATCCATTCTGTTGCTTCAATTGGGGCTGGCCGGGGGAACTTGGCAGGATACTTCTGGCTCTTCTTTTGTGCCGTCTTGCTGATGGGCAAAGAATCCGGGTCATCCCTGGGGTCATCGGGTTTGTCAAATGGAGACAAGGAAAAACCGGCCGAAAACATCTCGTGCTGGGACTGAGTTGCTATTGCGTTGCATCTGACAGCGGCTTCTTGGTCTCCGCGAATTGTAACCCAACCCCCGGGTGTAGGCACCTTCATAAGCAGCATGTGACCCGCTATAAAACTTTGTAGGCCCCAGAGTGCATCTCTCCCGAGTATGGCATTGTAGGAGGATGGGCAGTCCACAATTATGAAGGGAACTACAATTCTTGTGGACTGGTGTCCGGTTCCAACTGTAACCGTTAGCTGATCAGACCCCAACGGTTGAGTCGTCTCACCTGAAAAACTGATCAATGGCTCATGGTTCCTATAGAGCTTATCTCGTCCTCTTTTAAACCCCTTATAGCAACTGCTGAACATGACGCTGACAGCGGCTCCCGTGTCTATTAGAACCCTCCGAGTTCTCCAGTGGTCAATCTGAAGAGTGATAATGAAAGGATCATTGTGATGCACTTTCAGCGTGTCTTCAGACTGAGAAAATGACACGGTATCCCAAGGAACCAGCTCCTTGCGGCATTCCTGACGAAGCTGCATTATCTCAAACTCCGGGCCTCTTGGGCAGAGTCTTTTGGCCCGGTGACCGGACACCCCTTGGGTGCCACCCCCGTGAATCGTCATTATCTCCCCATATACTTCAATCAGGTTGACACCTGTGGCGGGTGACTTATACTGCTGTAACTTGCCGTTCTGGATCATGTACTCAATGGTGTTCCGAAGAGAAAAGCACCGGTCGGTTGTGTGGCCAGACTCGTTGTGATAGGCACAATGTTGCCCGTTGTCCGGCCCTGCCCTTTTGGGAAACTTTCTTTTTGGAGCCGGGGGAACTTCATTCCTATGGCGGTTCCAAATTTCTTCATAGGAGGCAGTCAAGTTGGTCAACACTTCATATCGAGGGATGTAAGTGTTCTTTTCCTCCCGGGTTGGATGTCTTGGGTATGGAGCCTCTCTTGGTTTCTCCCTTGGTCTGTTTGAACTTTTGCCGTAGTATCCCTGGCCACTCTTATGCTGCCCTTCCTTTTTCCATCCATCAGCTCGCTGGCTTGTGAACCCGGTGTTCGTCCGGCGTTCCCCGAAGGTGTCGTACTCGGCTTGAGCTTGCCGAGTTACTTCATTAATTAGATCGTCGTAGCACCTGAACCGCTGCTTCCTGAGCTCCACCAAAAAGCGGGTTGGTTTGAGCGCCTGTAAGAACGCCTCTGATGCTACTGACTCGTCCAAGTGCCCACACTTGGAAGTCGTGGACAGCCAACGGGTTACAAAAATTTTCAAGCTTTCATCATCCCTTTGCTGGACTTTGAATAACGAAGTGGTGCTTCGGTTGGCACTTGACAGCAGGATAAACCGGGACAGGAACCTCTGTGTCAACTGACCATAGGTCTCTATTGACAAAGCCGGTAACTTGAGGAACCAACTCAATGCCTCCTCACTGAGTGTTTCCTGGAAAGCATGGCATGCTTGGGCGTCTGTGAACCGGGTTGAATCCAACTGAGACTGGAACAACTCAAGGTGTGCATACGGGCACCCCATTCCGGCATATCTCTTAATCTTAAATGGCTTTGCTTCTGGTGGCTTTTTGTCTGCTTGAACCCGTGCGGAGAATGGGCTTGCACGGGTAATAAAGGGTTGGTATTGTTGTGGTCCCGTTCCCGAGTTTAGGCGCTGCTCAAGTTGGGTCACAGTTTGTGTCAATTGTAACAGCAGCTGGGTCTGGGCATCTGCTGGGGGAAGTGGTTGATTTAACAACGGCTCTGGGGGTGGAGGAGGTCCTGTAAGATTGTGATTAAACAAAGAATTGGAGAGATGGATCATTTGTGGATTTGGGTTAGGGTGGGCAGTGGTTGGGAGAATAGCGGGTGGTATGTATGCACTGTCAAAAGTTCGCGGGTTTCCACAACCCGGAGGATTCCCTTCTGGGGTGATGATATCAGCAAGTCTGGCTGACGTCCCCATGGCATTCGCTCTTTGAGTTAAGGTTGCTTGAAGAAGCCCATGCTCGGCCTGGATAGTCGCTAACTGCTCCCTTACCGTTATTAACTCGGCATGTTCTCGAGTAGATTGCTCCTTTTGAGCGAGAAAGTCCTTTTTCAAGAGCTCGAATGCTGCTGCCAAATCTGTTTGGCCAAACTGGGTCCCGGAGGTCCCTGGGTTATCATCCCCTGAGAAATTAAGCCTTCTAGTTGGATCTTGTTCTCCTGCCATTTCCACCGTCCTTCGAAATACGAATTGGGAGGTCTTGAGTTCGACTCTCAACGAGAGCACCAATTGTTTCCGGGTAAACTCGTGGCCCCTTTAGCGGGTTGCACGGTTCCAGAAATAGCGAACTTCCTTATACTCCGAGTTTTCCTGTGTAAAGAACAAACACGTCAAAGGGCGTCCCCGGGTTTACCGAGGGAAGCCACTCCGATGCTTAAGTCAGACACTGTCGGATAAGCAGAAAACTCAAGAATAGTTAAGGAATTGTCCATCCTCTTACCGGGAGGTCCTCACCGGTATTTATAGTAGCATTAAAGGCAGCACTTTGTCTTTTTCCAATGTGGGAATGAACTCCCTTGCTTTGCCTCAACCTTACAATGAACTGGGCCCTGACAAAGGACCCAGAGTGGCTTTTCAAATCTGACTGGCCTTTGACCCTGTAAACAGTACTTCAAGCATAATAAACGATGCATATTTAATAATTGACCACACTTGGTGTTATTTCTTGAATTGTAACCCGGTAAAGGAGAAATATTAGGTTCCACATATAAACACCATACTTTAATTTGAATTTTCCATCTCAAGTCTCAAGTAAACTATGCATTACATTTTTTCAATGCATAAAAAGATGGAAAAAAGGTCAGCTTAAAACCACATTGCAAAGTAAAAGAATTCTGGCAGTGTTACTGTTAGTTCATTGAAAATTTGAAATATGAAATTGAGAACCAAAGATTAATCAAAACATACAAAGGATTAATACTTTATGCAGATTAGGCTAAGCTCCCATAAGGGCATCCATATATGTTTTGCCATGTAACTTCCCTTCCAATGATTTAATAAAACTATAATCACAAGTGTTAATTCATATTATGAGGGCCACTACATGAACCAGATCAAGACTTCTGCCAGGTGACCAAATGCATATAGGCTGGAAAGCTTTGCAGGCTTCCAGATTACGACTTCTGCAGTCACAAAATGGCACAGCAAGTTCAAGCTGCCATTTCCAACTTTGAAAGTACTGAGAGAGGGATTACTAAACAATTAAGGAAATCCAGATGATTTAAGTTCTATTATATAATACAAAGCCAGTGGTCTATCCTGTAAAAAGAAAAGGAATCTTGGATTTCTTCTTTAACAAACAAATCCATGTTTGGTCATAAATCCAGGACAAACACAGATTGTCAATTCCTAATTTGAATGAATAGCCAGAAAATAGTAGATTCACATCTGTCTATATAAGACCAACAATGAAGTCAAAGTAATTGCCAATGTTCTTTATTACAATGGGCATGATAATCAAAGAGCTCTCATTATTTTTTCGTTCTATCAACGGCCTAACTACTAGCCTAGCACAATTAGATCACAGAGAAGACCAGAGAAAGGAACAAACCAATCTTTATCCACAACTTGGGTTTTCCACTTTGCCTAAGAATTCACAGATAACACCTCCAAATAACAGAACTTTACCTTATAAAGACGAAAAAAGTATAACCCTACGAAAAAAGTATAACTTTACCTTATCAACTATGATCTGAAGTATTAGCTGCTTGCAGCACTGGACAGAAATCCCTAACACGATTCCTCTGCAGAAGAATATGGAATATGAAATTGAGAACCAAAGATTAATCAAAACATACAAAGGATTAATGCTAAAAGTAAAGAATATGGAATTGAGGGGAACTTACCCATTTTGAGCAGAACTGCAGAACCTTCGATTGGTTTTGGATAAGAGTCTGATTGGCAGCCGATGCGGAGGCAGCCGATGCGGGTTTCGGAGAGGGGGTCCGGGTCGGGTCAAGGTTGGAGGGAGTTGGGCGGAGGCAGCCGATACGGGTTTCGGAGAGGGGGACGACGAGGCAGCAGATGAGGGATCGGTCTTTTTTGTCTGAAGAGAGTAAAGAGGGAGCGAGGGATAGTTAGGTTAGGTTTTGTTTCAGTTGGTGTGAGATTAGAAATTGGTTTTCGTCAAAACTAAGACGCGCGGGATAGTTTAGCGCGTACAACAAAGGCGACGGTGAACAATCCATCGCAACAAATTTAAGTAAAATCGGTCTTTTTGTCACGGCGCTTCTATGCCGTCGTTATTAAATAATAACAATGCGACGGCGTTAGATTGCCGTCGTAAATTCTGTGTTTATTTTGTCACGGAACTACATTGCCGTCGCAAATTGGTTTCGATTTAGCGACAGTTAGACCACCGTCGCTGAGCCGTCGCAAATTTAGGATCAATGGCGACGGGAAATAGGAGCTGTGGCAATCTTCGGTAGCGAACTGAATTAAAATTTGTAGTATATCTTGTTGCAATGACTACTGCTCCCCTCATCGCTTAGGCACTCTAGACAAGCCTTGTATCCCCTAACAACGTTGCCCGACAACATCCCATGAGCAGGAAAATCACTAATGGTACCAACAACCATAGCATGCATCTGGAACATCTCGTGCATGAACTTATCATAAGTGGGATGACCAACGTCCCAAAAAAACTTAAGCTCTTCAATCAAGGGTCTCAAATACATATCGAGACACTTCCCTGGATAACCGGGTCCCGGAATCAACAAACTCAACATATTGTATTCCTTCTTCATGCACATCCATGGAGGAAGATTGTATGGTACCAAAATCACCGGTCATACACTGTATTGAAGACTCATGTTGCCAAAAGGATTGAACCCGTCGGATAAGAGCCCGAGCCTCACATTTCAGACCTCAGACGCAAAATGAGGAAACTCCCTGTCTATATGCTTCCAGGCCTCCCCGTCAGCAGGGTGTATAAGGGTATCTTGGCCTTGCAATTCCCTATCAGCGTGCCATCTCATAGATTTGGCAGTGTGTGATGACATGTATAACCGTTCCAGCCTATCCCTCAACGGGAAATACCGAAGTACCTTCATAGGTTTCCTATTGCCTGCAGGAGTCAACTTATACCTGTCACTCTGACATACTGGACATGTGTCAAGGTCACCAAGGTCATTCCCTTCTGGATCTTTACCCCAGAAGAGAACACAATCATATCTGCATGCATGGATCTTGATGTAGGAAAGCCCAAGATCTTTCAGTATACATCGGACCTTATGATGAGTGGTAGGAAGACGATGACCGTGGGGCAGCATCGAAGCAGTGTACTGTAGATACTCATCAACAGCCTTCACAGTCGATTTTGTCTCAACTTTAATCTTCATAACGTCCATCACACTTTCAAGAACCGTTTTCTGACAACCGGGGTACACAGGGGTCTGTTGGAAAGCAAGTAGTTTGTTGTACCTGTCAATACCAGCAGTGTTGACAACTCTAGGAAGGGCTGCACCGGGTCAGACATATACGGTCCTTCAGAGCATACACCCCTCTCATAAGGAAACATATCGTTGATGAAGGCCGTTGTTGGATCGTTGGATGTACTGCCCGTCTCAGAAAATTGCCCATGATCATGCGGACCCCTTGATGATGTTTCACCGTGATATATCCAACATGTGTACTTCTCCCAAAACTCATTACTTTGAAGGTGCTGCCAAACCTTGTCAATTGGAAATTGATACATATCGCTGCGACACTGACATTTAGTGCACGGACAATAGAAAATTGTATTCCCTTTAGCATTATTGATCACATATTCAATAAAACTAACAACTCCTTTAGCATATCTTTTGTCCCATTTTGGAAGCGAAATCCAACTCTTATCCATATCCTGAGAAAATAACATAATATATATGTATAAACGCTAATTAATTAAATTTACGAATCATTCAATTTATATTATATCTGCAGTTAAAGTACAATTAATATATATATACATGCATATATATAATAATTACTAATTAATATAATCAAATTAATATATATATATAACAACAACTTCATATATATTATCAAACCCAAATCGATCAACTCAATCACACTCAAAACACAATATAATAAACTCTAATTAAAACTCAAAATCAATGTGCATAAAGAAAATAAAACTCTTAAATCAACTCAAAAACAAGATATATACATATACGTACCTATATATAGCGCCACAAACTAATTTCGGACAGATTTCGACAACACCCAACAATTTCGCCAACCTCAAAACTTTTTCTCCCGTTTTTTCTTTCAAATCAGCAACTGTCTAGATCTGGAAATATAAAGCATTTTAGCCGACGAAATTATATATATCGTCGGCCAAAGTTTTAAAATTTCGTCGGCTATAGTCTGTGAACTATAGCCGACGAAAAAAACTATTTTAGCCGACGACACAACATTTCGTCGGCTAAAAGTCCACTTTAGCCGACGAAAAGTTCAATTAGGCGACGAAATTTTTTTTTGTCGGCTAAAAGTCTACTTTAGCCGACGAAAATTTCACTTAGGCGACGAAAGTGTTTTTCGTCGGCTAAAATAGACTTTAGCCGACGAAAAAAAATTTCGTCGGCCTGTTAATTGTTTTTTCGTCGGCTATGATACTTATTCTGGTAGTGAGCCCTTAATGTTGTCGGATCAAGTTGATTTTTTTTTCAATAGACATATTTCGACATAATGATCATATCAGACGGTCGGATTTTTGTTTCTCAAGTTTTATCATTGGAATCACAACATGTCTACTAATATTGTATAACTTGTTTACCAAGTTTAAAGTAAATATTCCGTTTCAAAAACAAACTATACGTAGAGCTTTAAACAAAAAAAAGTCATGAAATAAGATATGACCGGAATGGTGAAATACGACTTGGGTTGAAAAATCACGTAATTCCGGTAAAGTTTCGGTACCGATAGTTGTGGTCAATGAAATTTAGGGGTTTGACTTACGGGATTGACCGTAAGGATGAAGCCCTTAAATTTATCGGATCAAGTTTAATTTTTTACCATTGACATATTTCAACATATTGATGTTTGTGAATTTTGATGACCGGAATCATAACATGCCTACTATTTACCATTATTTATCCATATGGAGGGCCCTATCATCGAGGGGTAAATATCTCAAAAATTTTAGATGGGCAGTTACGTCTCATCATGGTGAGAATTTGTTGTGTTGAATGTTCGACTAAAATACCTCATATAGATGTAGATATAGGTGTTTTCGTGTGTTAAGTGTTTAGAAAAACTTTATTTTCAAACCTTAAACGAACTAGGATAGCCAAAAAATGACATATGTCATGACATTAGCGATGAGTTTGACTCGTATGCCCTTTCTGCTTCCAGATTGGTATCACAATAGTCAATCGGACACCAAACTATCCGTAGTGCAATTTTGTAAGTAAATATTATTATTTTCATAGCCGACGGAATACGAGATTTTCCGTTGACTAAGAGCTTTCTTAGCCGATAGAAATAGCAAGGATCACAGATCAGTTGGCTAAAAAAGGCTTAGTCGACAGAAATTTCTGACAAACCTATTCCGTCGGCTAAGAGGTTCTTAGTCGACGAACTTTTTCTCTTAACAGACGGAAGTGTTTCCATCTACTAAGAGTGCAAATCTACTAGTGTATGCCTCTGTACGTCGACCTTCCAAGATACATGTATAAGTTTCCTAAGGGGAAAACTAAGTTATTTATGCCTTACACTAACGTGTTTTTAATGTTTTCTCATGGGTTCTTCGGTTTTAAATGTCTAGATTGTGGGTTAGGTGAGCGAAGGTCATGCGTACAAGGAGACAAGACACAGTTAACTAATCCATTGTCGCTTGTATTCTTATTTAAGTATTTCTCCTATTTAAATTGCTCTGATTACCTTATGTTTGTTTTATATTTTGAGTACAAGGAGTTGTATAGTTTTGATGAATTGATAAGTGGAGTGTAGATGTCAATATCAGAACTTTCAGCTGGAAGAAGCTGGGCTCTGAAGTCCTTCATTGAAATTGGGGAATCACGAGATCGAATGACAGTTTTGATCAGTGTTTTCAAAGGCGTTTCGGGGCGGCGGTGGGGCGCGCCTTGGGGCGGAGCGAGGGAGAAAAGCCCCGCCGGTTCTTCGCCGGGACGTCGCTGGAAAGGCGACCGCCGGAGCGACGAGGCGCTGCAGAAGCGAGGCGAGACGAGCTGCTGAATTCTTTTTTTTGGTTTTTTCCGCGTCAAATGAACCAGATCTACAAACTACGCCTGATTTCGCAAACAGAAACTCATCAACGGCCTAGATCTAGCCAAATCGGAGAGAACGAGTACCTGAATTCCATGTTCGAGGCAGTAAAGCTCCTAGCAGTCGTTTTCGACCTGAATACTGGCCTGACCGATGTGGATCGAAATGCACTCCTTCATTTTCGATTGAAGAAGAGACGGCGGAGATTCAAAAGTGGCCGGGATAGGAGAAACAGAGAGAATCCTAAAAGGGCGTTTATTAAGACGCTTGAGGTGGAAGAGAAGGCAATGACGGCATAATGTTTCGGGGTTAGGTTTTATAGTTGGGTTGAGGGATCAGGTGGGGGATGGTTTTTTAACTGCGGTTAAACTACAGCGGTAAATAGTTATTTTGTTTTGACTGGCGTGAGTGGGATTGGGAGGTTGGGCGGTCGTTTTTGCCTTTTTAAGGGTTTTATCTTACTCGGGTCTTAACCGCGCTCCTCGTTTCACGGGACGGTTTTAATTTTCGGCTAATTTGAATTTTAGATGCCGTTTTATTTTAAAGTCCGAACCAAACGACGGAAAAGAAAAAAGAAAATTTTGACAAAAAAGAAAAGGAAAAAAAAGATTATCAACAAACTCTTAAAGAGTTGAAAGATGGGAAATATAAGATGAATGTTTTTTTTCAGCAAGTTGGTAGGAGCGTTTTGGAGAGGAAACACCTGAGTTAACAAAATTTGCTATTCGTGTTCTTAGCTTAACTTGTAGTGCATCCGGATGTGAGAGGAATTGGAGCACCTTTGAGTCGGTAAATTTAATTCATATTCTTCGTGACTTTCTTTTATTTTAAATTTAATGTTCACATAAAGGTAAAATTATATTATAGGTTGCATATTCCTAATATCTAATTGTAACCTTATGTTTGGTCTTAGGTTCACACAAAGAAAAGGAATAGACTTGAACATAAAAGATTAAATGCATTGGTTTATGTCAAGTACAACTCTTTGTTAAGGGAGAGAAACATCAGAAGAAGAACGAAGATGCTTGATCCTATACTAATGGAGGAAATTGACTCCGATGATGAATGAATATCAGAGGTGGAAGATCCGGTTCTGCCAAATGATCTTTCTTGGCTTGAAGAGGATGTATTTGAGGTCGATGCTATAAGAAATGTGCCAATTGAATGTTTTGAACAAAATTTGTTAACTCGAGTTTCTATTTGTGTGGAGCCACTAGAGGAGCCGATCATGGATGATGAGCCTATATTGAGTGGTGATGAGGAATTAAATGAGGCTTCTTATATATCTTCTTCTAAAAGAAAAATCCCGGAAAGTTCAAGTAAGCAATTCTTTACTCATCTTTGTCTTTTTAATTAAGTGTATCTTTCTAAACCCTAAACCCTAATTAGAACCTTGTTTTTGAACCTTGTGAAGTACTATTTGAGGATGAATTTATGGTTGTAATAACAATTAAATATTTTTTGTTATGTATTGAGATTATATATATATAATGAATTTATTTATTATTTGTTGGAAAGGCGGTCGCCCCGTCGCCTTAAGGCTTTCGCCTCACGGGGCTTCCACAATTCGCTTTCGTTTTCGTCTTTGAAAACATTGGTTTTGATCATTGAGTACTCATCTGGAAGGCCATTCAAAGCCACAACAATAATATCTTCATCTGCCATAGTGACATGCACCAACTGAACTGAGTTGATCTCTTGAGTATTTAATGCGCTGAAATTACTTATCAATGGACTCACTTCCCCTCTTTATGGTCTGCAAATCTGTCTTAAGTTGCATTACATGTGCTCTTCAGATTGTAGAGAATTTCTCTAACAATGCCGGCCATGCTTCCCTTGATGACTTACTCCCAACAATAATATCCATACAATCTTCATAGGGGGTAGCCATTAACAAATTAAACTATCAAAGCTTTATCATATAACTTCCACTTCTTATATGCTGCAGTAACTTCAGTTGTGATATCTCTCCATCCTCAAATAGCAAAGCTAAGACTATTTATAGAAGCTGAAATACACAGCTTCATTACAACGCAAGAAAACAAAAAAAATATCGTCGGACAGAAATAGTCCATGTCAGCAAAGCTCCAGGTCAGCATCATAGAGTGCACTACAGCTGTATATTAGCTCATGCATCATTTTAACACATTGTTGATGCATTTTGATACTTGTAAGAAGTTTAAAATCTCCATCAACTTGAACTTGAATGATCGAATATCGATCCTGAATGAATGATGGAATATCGATCCTCGATGGATTGCCTGACCTAAACCTAATTCTTCTGAAGCTTCAGAAGCAAGCATAGGAAAGAATATGATATCCATCTTATCGGGTACCTCTTACATTTTGATTGCTGCTCTTGCTGTCTAAGAGCTAGGGTATTCTCTCCAAAGGGTTCTTCCCCTTGTTTGTTATGAAGTTTCTCTGGTAACTAGCTACCGTTACGTGTTGAAACTGAAGCCCAATAAGATCATGAGGCCTTAGATACCGGCCTACTAAGATCTAGTCATGGGCCTGGCAACCATGTTTTGAGCCAGTCTACATATATCGTCAGAATTTCTTTACAGGAGTACCAACAAAACTCTCGGTAGACGAGGTTCAGTTTCCACGTGGAGAACAAGGATAGGTCCTAGTAACGTGGAACCGAAACACCTCTAAGCTTACTATTAAGCACAATCAAAATTCTGATACCAAATTTAAAAAAGAGTAAATGCTTATTTAGTATTAAAATCTTATAGCCCATTCCAATAAAAAAGTTTTTCTCATGCCCATTCCAATTAAATGTAGCAAAATTATTGTTTTACCCGTGATTAACTATCCATCTCCCCTCCTCTCTCTCTCTCTCAACAGTGCGTCATCACCTAGCACCGAGAAGATCTGATCTGCAAGCAGTGCGTCGTCATCGTCGCTCAGTCTCCGACGTCATCGTCATCAGCTTCACATCGTCGCTCAGTCGCCAATCTGTATCACTTCGTTTGAGCCTCCAGGAGAAGATCAAATCTGCAAGCACCAAGATTCCGATCTCTGTGAGACCCCAAATGTTTTACCGTGGTTAATAACGAGTTACTGAGTTTCAAGTCGCATTCGGTAACTTCGCGAGTGAACGACCACGTTCATTTTCGAGTTTTTCAAAGTTCTTCAAATTCCTCATTTAAGAACTCGATGTCATAGTACGTGTCGACACGAGTCTCCTGGTATTTTCAGAATATTTTTCGGAGCTTCCGCTAATTTTTTGTGAATTTTCGAAGTTTCTAGTAACTTTTAATTATCATCCGGTAAAAACAGTTTTATCATTTAACCTTTTACTTTTCATCTTCTTTAAATCTGGACCGTTGGATCTTTTCCAGATCAGATCTCAACCATCCATTTTAGAATAAAAAGTGGTTAGACTTTTGACCAAGGTCAAAGGCCCAATCTCGGGTCAACTCGAGCTCCCCGAGCTGTGCTTCTGCCTCCGTTGTCTTCCGCCCGGCGCCGGCGGACCATCACCAATCTTCTGCTCTCTTCCTCTACTTCCTAGCCCAGTCCTCAAATTTCTCAAGCGTCCATTCATGGCGAAGATCGAGCGCCACTGTGCTCGGCGGTAAACGACCAAATTCCGACGAACCAGGCGGCGTTAGGGTGCGTGACTGGTACGGTTCTTCTCCCTTCTTCTTCTTCCTTTTTATATCCTTAGACGTTCGATTCGAGCTCTAAACCTGAAATCCTCAATTCACTATTTTTCTGGGTTTTCGACGGCGAGTCGCCAGAGGGCCAGTTCCCGGGTTCAGGCGAGTTCCTTGAGCTTCTAGTGACCTTGTTCGTAGCATTTGGTAAGCTTCTCTCCCTCCTAGCTTGAATTTGCTACAGTTGGTGGTTTTTCTGGGTTTGTGCAATTTCAACAAGTTGTTGAGTTTCTATATGTTGTTTGAAATTAAGTGTGGATTTGGTTTTGGGTATTTAGCAGAGGGAAGGACAGAAGGAGAAAGAAGGAGCCGAGGAAGAAGTTTGGGGCAGTTGAATTGGTGAGTTGGTGTATTGGAGGTTGATGTGTAGTTTCTGCATTTTTATTGATTTGGTGATGATCTGATGTTGTTTTCTTCTGTTTCATGTCGATAACTTGGAGACGAAGAAACAAGAGTAACTCTGTCGAAATTCCAGCAAGTTGACCGGAATCCGTCAAGAGATTCCTGCAAGTTGCCGGAATCCGGTGACGGTCCCAGCGATGCAATGAAACCGGCATAAATGCCGAGAGGTAGTCTTCGACTCCTTAAGAAGTGTGTTGTTTCCTTTAATACAGTTAACGGTCGTAAATCAGAATTTACGTATAAGGAAACATATAAAAACGGAAACTAACCGTAATTGGGATCTTTCCATTTTAGGAAACTTTCTGTTTTTGGAAACCTACTAATTTGGGAAACTTTCCATTTTCAGAAAAACGGTTTAGTAAAGAATTGAAGTTCAACGAAGTTTGACACAATTTGGTTAAATTGTTAACTGGAAAATGATAACTGGAATTTCTGAAAGTGTCAAGTTGATCGTTTTAAGAAAAATTGATGTTTCACGTGAATCAATGTATCGACTCTTGATTAAAGAATTGGTTAATGTGATGTATTGGGTGTCTATAGTAATTCAACGAATTATTATGTGACACCCTAACGTCAGATTAAAATGGTTAAGGAAAGTTCGGAAGTTAAGTCGGACTTCCGGTAAATAAGTAAAGAGTCGATAACCAGAAAAGCAAGAAAAGGTTAAAGGGTTAAAAGAGAAATTGGTTGGTCAACTTGGTCAATGTGGTCATTCCTGGTCAAACTAGAAATGCCGAGGTCTGTTGATTGTTATTGTTTCTTGGTTGCTAAGCTACTTTAATTCTGCAGTGAATCATTAGACGAGGTAGCTTACGCGGTGACCTTTGTTCACTGAGGCGGTTCCTGAAAGCTTGGAGCGTACGTAAGGAACAGCTATTCCAGGGAGGGAAGCTAAACCCCCTTTGTTAGTGGTTTTGTATATATGAGAAAGTGCATGATTTTGTATGTTCATGGTCAATGCCTCGGGAAAGTTTTATTTATATATGTGATAAATGATTTATGATTGGGCCAAGAAAACCCGAGGCTAGACGTAAATGATTTTTATATGATGATGTGATATGTTTAGCACGTTGTCCTGATTTCCGTGCGTGACTTGAGAGTGAAGGGACCTAGTATATAGCACTCCTACGGTGTCGATGACCGTGAACCTCCGGAGGGCGGTGCCTTGTTTATTTTAATTATCCCACTTACGCTAGTCTCGTACAGAGTTAAGCGAGACGTAAGTGCAGTGTGCTGTTATGAGAGATTTGTTGGGCATTAGCAGTAAATGGACACTCTCGCTACTATTCGTCTTCAAACGCATAGGTAGTTGACCCCGGTTTGCTGTATAGACAAACCCAGGGTTCGGTCACAGAGATTCGTGAAGCCCTGTAGGCTGTATAGTTCATTGAGCGCTCTGGCCCCTGTTTTAGCATACTGCATTGTTTTCCCGAAAGATATAAAATGATGATTTTGTGTGCCAAGGATTTTCTAAATGGTTTTATTAAGAACTCAAATCTATATGTATATATATATATATATATATATATATTTGGTTTTATGGTTTTCAAACCTATCATTGGTGGGCCTATATGTGAGCACGCGAGGACGACGCTCACCCCTACAACAGGTTGTTTGCAGGTACTGTGTACTGTAACGGGATAGATAGAGAGAGCTGTGTGTGTGGAGTCTCATTTCCTACTCGATGTTTGGTCCCAGTTGTACTCATTTTTCCGGTTTTACCTTTCGAGTCATTTACAAGAGTATTTGGCATAAACAGTAAAGATGTCTCCTTGATTTGTAAATCTTGTTATATATTTTTATTGTTGTCGCTAAAGTTTTTAATTGACCCTTTAATTTGACCATCTTCCACGAAATTGGAAAACCTCTGATGAATGTTTTAAGAAATTATTTGGTGTCACTCTAGTTAAAGTTTAATTTTATTTTACTTACTAAAAAGCCTACGACTTTAGGTTAATAAGTTGTTGGCACGTCCTTCGAACGTGTTGGCTTCTTATTGACTTAAATTCGTGGCAACTGTAATTTCCTCTCCCAGGGCGCTACAATCTCCAACTGGAGCTCCTAATCACTGAGATTCTCGAAAGCTATGGATTTTGATTCGACAAATCGGAATTAGATCAGATGGAGGTGGTGATTGAGTGCTCTACCGTCGACGGCGTAGATCGATTCCAACAAGACTCAGGTCAAGGTCAAGACAGAGCACTCCAACTGGTGAAGACGATGTCTCTATCTCTTAGAGTGAGGTTGATTGCGGCGATGACCGGAAACAAGAAAAGGCAAAGATGAGAGTGCCGATCTAGAAAAGGCGGAGCATGGGGTTCTCCTTCTCTCTCTCTTTGCGGCGATGTCACCTGAGACGTCCATCATCTACAATAGGTCTTAGGTGGGCCGGGTAGAGAAAAAGAATTATTGGATTGGTGCATGGTTGTGGAAGGAATTTGTCATTATGTGGGCCGGGTAGAGAAAAGGAATTATAACTATGTAGTTTAAGTTGCACGAATTGTTGTAAAGGAAAGCTGACTGAATGTGATAATCTTGAGCGCTATTAGAAAACTAGGAAGTGGGAAGATTGGAAGTATAGAGGACCAGAGTGTGTTTTACGTACAAAATGCCGAGTTGTGGGGATTTGAATAGAGTTAGTTTGATCATGATGTAGCTAAGTTAGTGGTCACGGCCGCTTTGGTTCTTGTAAGTGGCTTTGGTACTGCTGTCAGGTGTTGTCTATAGCTTATAATGCATGAACTGTGCATGTGCAGATGGCAACCCTGGTAATGTGGCTGGGTTGTTTTAGAGGGTTTCCCAGAGTGTGAAGGTGAAGAGATATAGTGAGGCGCTTAGTGATCTTAATGCTGCCATAGAGGCAGATCCAACACTCTGAATCTTATTATCATCGTGCATCTGTTCTTCGCCAGATATGCAGGTAGTTATATAATTGCAACTTCTTTATTTCCATTCATATCTCTGAATTATTAATACTACTCTCAGGACCTAATTTTTCAATCATGGAACATAGTTTTATATGTGGGGTTTGCTACTAAATTTGTGATAAAGTAATAATTAGTGTCAAGTTTTGGTGTAATAAATACATGATGCCTGAAAAATGTTGGTTTAATCTCTTATTGGAAGGTTAAAATAAGAATGTCAGTGAGCAGATATCTCTTTCCAATTTCCGGTTGAAATATCATATGATTCAGGCGCTTTTTGGGTGATGCAGATATGAGGTATCAGAGAAGAGCTACAAAAAGTTTTTGGAGTTAAAACCCCGAGATTCAGTTGCACAGAAGGAGCTTTCTCAGTTGAATCAGGCTAAGAGTGCTCTAGATACTGCTTTGACTCTCTTTGAATCAAGCGACTTTGCAAAATCTTTGGAATATATCGAAAAAGTTGTTCTTGTTTTCTCTCCAGCATGTTCAAAGGTAATCAATATATTTCTTTTCTATAGAGCTCATCATTTCCTTATTTATTTGATTTCAGTTACCTTCATTTATCCTCATGCCCGAACTGCTTGTTGGTGTCACTAGGAAGTTAGGGTTGAGGATCTTATTATCTCAATTTACAGTGACCTTCTTATTCTGAGGGCGTTGAATGTTGAAGGCCAAACTCCTGAAGGTGAAATTGTTGTTAGCGTCTAAAGACTATTCTGGTGCCATTGCGGAGGCTTGGTTCATTCTCAAAGAAGATGAAGATAATCTGGATGCATTATTACTTCGTGGCAGTGCTTACTATTATTTAGCTGATCACAATGTTGCTCAAAGGTTTGATTAGTGCTGTTTGGTGTAGAATTTGCAGTCCTTCAAACAACCGGCTTGTATATTTGTGCTAGGCGTGCCAGTACCTTTGGGTCAGGTACAACCTTGAAGTTGGATGCTGCTCGCGTCCCTCTTTTGACTTCTCTTCACAGCGATCGTGACAGACGCCGATCTTCTTCCTCTGTGCTAGGTTCTTTCTTCAGACCTACAAGGGAAGAGTCCCTCTAGGATTTTTCTCCAACCTTTGCGGATGGCCGAATCTTACTTAGTATGCAATGAAACTAAGCAGCGGGTATCAAGATATGCAGGATATGGACTGGCGAACGGATTCTCCAGAACTGGTTACGGGAGTAAAACTGCTCAACGGATTGAACAGGGGAATAGTAAGATTTCAACGGATTGAAACTTGTCAGACTTAACGGATTAAGTCCCTTGTGCAGCTTGACGGATCAGGCTACGGTTGCTGACGGATCAGGCTTGGATGCTCCGGAGATGCTTGAAGACTTTCGCGTGACGAAGTTGTTGTCTGTTTGTTGATAGATGTAGTTGTGTTTTTCTTCTTGTACCTTAACCCCTTTATATAGTGAACACTAGGGTAGATATTTACTTGTGAATCAAGGCACGGCACCATACTGCTAGGGTCTAAGAATCCTCCTTGTAATGCAAGACAACCTCTTAAAGCTCAATCCTCTAAGCCCAACACTCTTCTGTTTGTAACTCAACCTCTTATGGCCACTTGGTTCATCTCTTATGATACTCTCGCGAACACTTTTCCTCCCGCGAGCGTGTTTCCTCAATACATAGCCCCTTCCGCGAGCGCGTCTCCTCCTGCGAGCAAACTATCTTCCCTCGCGAGCGTGTTTCGTTAATGTACTCCCTGCGAGCGTATTTGACTTTCTGAGCATTCTCTGACCTTCCTAACCGCAGGTATCGGTCCATTTATTTTTTCATACATGGGCTTTTTACTTTTGGATCTAACAAGTGCCTCCTGAACTACTGAGTAAACCCTTTATAATCAGATCAAAGCCTTCAAGTATATCTGAGATTAAGCGTGCCTACAAGAAACTTGCTTTGCAGTGGCATCCAGATAAAAACGTTGAAAATAGAGCAGAGGAGAAATTTCGAGAAATTACTGCTGCATACGAGGTATGCATAAGCTCTTTCTAAACTTATGTTTCTATTGAACTTGAGCCTTTACTAGATTTTGTATGCATATGGTATTGGTGCACTGCGGTGTATACTGCAAGCTGGAAATCCAATCTGACATTGTGTAATCTTCTACAGGTTCTTGGTGATGAAGAAAAACGTACCAAGTATGATAGAGGTGAAGATATTGAAGAGATGGGGATGGGTGGTGGTGGTGGTGCTTTTAATCCTTTCCATGGCGGTGGACAGCAATATACTTTCACTTTCGAAGGTGGCTTTCCTGGGGGTGGCGGTGGATTTGGTGGAGGCTTTCCTGGTGGATTTGAATTCAAGAAACATATAAAGGTGTATTTCATCTGACTATCAGTTTTGTTCCTTGTTACTTTTTTGGACCAAGATAATTAGCAACTTTAATACATCACATATGTTTGATCTTCTGGGAAAATAGTTTTGTTTATTAGTGATAGTCGAAACTACAATGCTGCACTGTTAGTGGAATTACGGATGAAGCAGAGATTGCAGTTCTAGAAGATGTTATCTGAATAGTAGTGTTATTCCAAATAACAATGGCGTTCAAATAATAACTGCAGTACAAAACTCTTAGCACAATAGACAACTGAAACAATGGAAAACAAAACAGAAGCTCAAATGATTACAGTCGTTCACTCATCACAAGAAGAATGCTGTAAACATTGCTAATCCAAGGGAAACAGCTTTCATGGTCTGGTGCTTCAGCCCCATTGCAGCAGAAGCAGATGCATCAACAGGACTGTCATCGGATGATGACCCTGCAGAAGGAGAATCAGAACCTTTAATACTCTTTTTGGGAGCACCTGGTGCTGGAGCAGGGGCTGGTGAGCCAAAAATTGCTTGAGGAAGGAGGACCTGGTCCACCTGATACACAGCTAGCTGGTTGTCTGTGAATATGGTATTAGACACTGAGGCAGTGTCAACCCCAGTTGTTATGTTCACTTGGGTGCCTGATGTAGTCACATTGAGTGGGAACTGCCCATCATCGCTATTCCCAGCCTGTGTATGTAAAGGGTTGGTGGCGGTTTGGAACTGTGATGTACTATAGTAAGTGGGGAGGATATGGAACTGGAGTAGCTGGAGCTTTTGTTGTTCCGAGATGGAGTTTAGGGTGCCTGCTTTGAGGGATGCAAAGGCATTGTCTGTTGGTGCAAAGATGGTGATGCCTTGGTTTGATGTGCTGAGCTGAGTGTTGATTTGGTCGGCTGTCCTTGTACTTTTGAGAAGCTTGATGAAAGTAGTGAACTGACCGGCCTTTTCAAGAACCGCGGTCACATTGGTGCCTGATGGCACCGGAGCAACTGCTGGAGATTGAGCAGAAACAATGCCCGAATGGAAGAGGAAGATCAAGAAAAAGAAGAATGATGGGAAGAGGTTTTGGGGTGTCATTCTGTGTTTGTGTTTGTGGCTAGGTTTTGAATAAGAGAGAAAGGGTACTAAGGTCGATAGTTGATCAGAAGGTGAAGAGGGGTGAGGGTATATATGAGTGCACAGTTAGGTGAAAGGGAGTCATTTTAAGGTGGAAAGACAATGTCATCTAGAATCCAATAGGGCAACTCTTTCCTGGCAAGTAAGAGGAATAGAGGTAGGGAGTTTTGCTTGGCAGGCAGGAAAAATAGGAAGATATGTGAATGAAGTGAATGGGGGTATAGTGTTGGAATGATGGTTTGTGATTGCATTTGTATTGCTTAATGTTTGGTGCAAACTTTACAGAAGAAAGCTTGTAACCTAAGTTTTCAAAGTTTTCTAAATGTAGGCAGTTATAGTAGGACCAAATTCTGCTATACTTTAATTCTATGAGTCCCTCTGATTTAACATCTAAACAGAAAAGAAAGTATGCCAAACTACCATAAGAATTCAAAGTTTATCTGTAAATTTCAGATAATCTCCATGTAAATCAAACAAAATCATATGGATGAGCTCAATATTGTTTTTACTCAAACATATGAAATCCTATGAATTTTAAGAATCTAGAATACTATCTGAGGGATGTCACATTCTCATTGGTACAAAGGAAGAAATCACCTCTCATTAATATCCATTTCTTAATCTAGTCCTATCTCTAAGCAAACAAAAGAGCTTGAAGAATATATATCCACTAACCACTGATGGGACCTTAAAATTTTTATGAAAGGTTCTTAAAGTGTGATGATACATCATACTTGTTATGACTTATGAGCACGAGAATTCAGTTTCATCCCAACTTCAGTAATTGTATCACTTTGTATAGTACTTAACTTCTAATTCTATCACTTTGTATAGTACTTCACTTCTAATTCTATACTTGCATGGTCTCAAACTCTTCAGATTATAATGATTTAAGCCATTTCACTACCTAATACTAATACTACTACTACTACTACTACTACTACTACTAGTGAGGCCTAACCCATTATTATGAGCTTAGATGATTGCTGTACCCTTATGATGTTGTTTGATGTCATTAAGGGGACATTCAGACCTATGTTTCAAAACAAATTGGGTAATTCAAGGCTTCAAGCAATCCTTAAACTAAGATTCTCTTTTGTTGGACTTTTTGATTATGTTCCAAAGTTGGTCCTGACAGATTCTTGTGAAGAACCTGTTAAGAAGCAAGGTAATCCTATTTTGTGGCTTGCAGAGTTGCAGTCAAGCACTCAAGCGTAAACCGTCTTTTTTTGGTTACAGAATGGTGGTTGGGTGAGCTATTACTCCCAACCGGAAAATGGTTAAGATTAAAGCTCTTCCTATATGATTCTTTATACATATGGATGATCGAACCAATGATGTTCTTATTACAGAGAATATCACTGCAACATTCGTGTAACATGATAGATCTAGCACCAACCACTAGACCAAATCCAGTGTAAACCAACCTTTTGATTTATGCCTAAACCCAAAGTTCTTCCCCACTGCCTGATACAACACAGTGCAATGCTCGACTTACTACTCCTCTTCCTCTTCTCTTTGTAGAAAATTATCTAACCTAAACCGAAACCCCATAATTCTATTGACTTGGGAAGTAGCTTCATGATCCTTTTTAAGTTGAAAATTGTTTTTTGTCTGTGTATCATGTTATGTTTGTGAACATTCTTAGAATCATGTAAGTGAGGATCAAACTTTCTTTTTTAGAAAAGATGAATGATTCAAATCTTGAAGCTACACTTTCATGTATTTAAATACGTGTTAAGCAATAGAAATCATGATTTGTGACTCATCATGATAAAATATTTTTTCAACTTAACCTCTTATGAGATGTTACATTTTATCACAAAAATGTTTATGTACAAACTAGTTGTGAATCACCTTATAAGTGATATTAAAACCAATGGTCTAAATAACGGTTATCGGCATCGTATCAGTTTTATAAAATAAGGATATATTGAGATACATCGGATTTATCGAATTTGCTAATTTTTAATTAAATTTAATATATTGATAAACATATACTTCAAAATATACCAAATAAACTTACGAAATTAAAACTTATTGTTCAAAATGTACCGATTAAACTAAAGAAAGAAAAACATTTGATTGTTTTGACAATGAAAATATATAAATAATATTAACTACTAAATACAAACTAATAAAAATAAGTGTTTACAAGATAGATTGAGATGCTCATGCATCATAAACTCTTTCATCATCGGATTCAAACTCAAACTCATCATCTATATTATCTTCTTCCTCATCTTCCGAGACAAAATCATCTTCATAAAGCTCTCTTACGTCTCGAATTTTCAATCAAGGGTGGTATTTCACTACCCATGTCATTCTGGACATTTCTTCATGTCTTTCCATATCTTTAATGACATTACCGTCAACAAGCCATTTTTGTGCTTCTTTAGCTTCTTTGGCAAGTAGTACTTCTTGTGAGATTGAAATTTGCAAAACGTCACTGAAATATCCTCTCTTTTTTAAAAAAAAAAGTCACCGAAATATCAGGTCAATTTCGTCTTAAAAAGTCACCGAAATATCGGGTCAAACTCGGTTTGACCCGATATATCGCAAGTTGACCCGATATTTTGAGTTGACCGATATCGGTTTGACCCGATATATCGCGAGTTGACCCGATATTTTGAGTTGACCGATATATTAAAACAATATGGTACTTATCGTATCGGATTCTAAATATCAGCGATATATCCCTATATTTAGAACATTGATTAAAACTCAGTACACATTTTACTAAAATTAAAATTAATTAAGTTACCAAATTAGGAAATAAGTCGTCTGAATTGTGAAATATAGAGAGCAAATTTCACTTCATTTTTCCAATCAGACACGAAAACAATTAAACACAAATACAAAAATTGACCTCTCAAAAAATAAAAATAAAACACACACATAAAAATCACCTCATCTGAGCCGTCCACTCTGTTGACTGACATCACAAAAGTCAAAATCTCCAAACCCAATTACAACTCACCCGAACTTCTCTTTCTCTCACACTCACAACTCCCAACAACACCAGAGACACTGCAAGTGCAAAGCCCATCTGATCCCAAAAGCCATTGAACACATCAAACAAGTTAAGAAGAACCCAAAACAGAAATAGCAACCATTTCCTCAAAAACCCCAGGAGGGAGGGTCATGATCGTATGCTGCAGGTTGCATCGTAATCGACGCCATGTTCAACACCGCCAACGGTATGATGTCGTCAACGACTTCTTCGTCGGCGGCCAACACCAACGCTCAGTCACCGGGGCTCAAGACCTATTTCAAGACCCCTGAGGGAAGGTACAAGCTTCAATACGAGAAGGCTCACCCTTCCGGCCTTCTTCACTATCCGCACGGCAAAACTGTCACTCAGGTTCAATTTTCATTACCCATTTTGTTTATTTTACTTATTTGAAGCATTGGTTTTGTAAAGATTGGATTTTTCTTTTTTGGGTTTTTGATTGTGATGGGTTTTTAGGTTTGTTTTAGGAAGAATTGAGCATTGGGTGGTTTTAGCTTTGTGGGTTTTGCTCAAAAGTGAATTTAGTGGTTGGAAGAAGTGTTGTTAATGTTGGAAGGTGTTTGAGGACCAAGATTGTGTTTTCGATTACATTATAGGTGAATTTTAGCAGTCCTTGTTTCTTATTTGGTTTGCTACATTGTCTTATAGTTACTTTTGATAGAGTAGTTTTTAGGATTATAAGCTGATACAGATATTTCAGGTTTGTATCGAAACCTGTACATTATGATATATGAGCTTAGTTTTGGCTGTTGATTATCAGGTAACTTTAGCGCATCTTAAGGACAAGCCTGCCCCAACAACCCCGACTGCACCATCTTCAAGCTTCAGTACTAGCAGTGGTGTACGGTCAGCTGCGGCGAGGTTGTTGGGTGCTAGTAATGGGAGCAGGCTTAGCTTTGTTGGAGGGAATGGTGTGAGTAAGAGTGTTAGCGCGAGTAGTAGAGTAGGGTCTTTGGTGGCTTCCAGTTCAAGTAATTCAACTTCTACTTCCAACTTTGATGGGAAGGGGTCTTACTTGATCTTCAATGTGGGAGATGCAATCTACATTAGTGATTTGAATACTCAAGACAAGGTATTCTCGGTCTTGTTGTTGTTGTAGGTTTAGGTGCTGGATTCAGTTTATGATAGGTTTCTTGTTGCTTGCAGGATCCAATAAAGTCAATACATTTCAGTAATTCAAATCCCGTGTGCCATGCATTTGATCAAGATGCCAAGGATGGTCATGATTTGATTATTGGATTAAACTCTGGCGATGGTATAAATGTTTGCTAGACTCTGAAATCAAAATCATGTCTTTGAAATTTCAAATTCTAAAGGATGTATAAATGCTCTTGTAGTCTACTCAGTGTCATTGAGACAACAATTACAAGATGTCGGAAAGAAGCTTGTTGGTGCTCAGCATTATAACAAAGATGGTTCTGTTAGTATTAGGCAAGTGCATTTTCTTCTCCTTTTTAATTTCTATGATGGATTGCAGGAATTCAATACTTCATTTGTTTGTACTTGATTCTAGCTGTTTCCCAGAGAATGCTATATGTTAACATATCTTGCTTGTGTTTGTCATTCCTTAATAGAACTCTTCTGAGAGTTGTGTGATGCTTTGACTTCTTTATACTTTGTCGAATATATTGCCTAATACACTGTTTTCAACAGTCGTTGTACTAGTGTTGCATGGGTTCCTGGTGGTGATGGCTCTTTTGTTGTTGCTCATGCTGATGGGAATGTGTATGTATATGAAAAGGTGAGCTTCTGTTATCTGTAGAAATACTTTTCACTACCTGTACTTCAATATTTCACAATTAGTTTCAAGAAACTGAGATTCTGGGTGTTTTTTTCAATAGAGCAAAGATGGTGCTGGCGATACTTCATTCCCTGTTATAAAGGATCAAGCTCAATTTTCTGTTGCACATGCACGTTACAGTAAGGTATTGAGTTGTGCTAGTTTTCTTTTCAAAACATGTTTCCACGTTGATGTTTCTTCTACAAGGTATTCTGTTAATTGATAAGGAAATGATAAAACACCGCTGCTATATCACCATGGGGATAATTATTTTAAGTTTTAAAGCGAATAGGACAATGTTCTTATCCTGGTGTCACAAGATTATCCACATTTTGATACTAGTTGCCTTCATCTCTGTCTTTGGGTAATTTTATACGGCGAATTCCTAGTCTAATAAGGGCGCTTTGCTGGACTTGTGATTACTCAATCTTCACTCTGTTAGTTTCAGTTCATATAACAGTTATAAACTTAGAATTTTTTTCAGGTACTTTCTCTCTCTCTCTCTCTCTCTAATGTTTCTCCCAAGCCAGAATCATAGGGAGGTCTAGTGATGGCTGGATGTACCGTTTGAGATTTAGAAACATATGGATTTAGGATGAACCACAGAATTTGATGCTAAGATAGGCTATAGATCAAGTATATTGTCATGTGATCTTTGTATGTTACATTGGTGATAGTTACTGGAGTTCATACATCCAGAGGTTGACATGAGTTTGTCTGCACATTCATCTTTTAAGCTCACAGCACTAGGTAGATTGTTCAAGGGTAGAGCATGGAAGCTGAGATCCTTGACTATAACAGTGTGAAAATGATTCCCTTCTCATTATGTTATTGAAGATGCATGGTGCATAATTTAACTTAGAGCTGGGAAATCATCAGTGGTTGTTTAAATAACCCTTTTTTCAGGCTTGTAAATCCTCTTACTTTTAGCTGTGGGTATTGTGGTTGAAATCTTAGTGTGTGTATATATGGTGTGCTGGAATATTTCTATTCTGATTTGGCTGAATAACTGCAGTTGCATATACAAAACGACTGATGTAGATAATTTTTTTGGATATATGTGAATCGGTCTGCTTCCATCAGCACTGACAATTTTTTTTGACTCCTATGCTTGTGCAGAGTAATCCAATTGCCAGATGGCATATATGCCTAGGCTCAATTAATAGTATTGCTTTCTCATCTGATGGAGCGTATTTAGCAACTGTTGGAAGAGATGGTATAATTTCAACATGATGTTATTTCCATTACCCATTTGCCCTAATTTATTAGTATCTTTTTGCAAAATATGAGCTAGATTTAATTATGAAATGCAGGTTATCTACGTGTTTTTGACTACTCAAAAGAACAGCTTATATGTGGGGGGAAAAGTTACTATGGTGCTCAGCTATGTTGTGCTTGGAGGTTTGCAGTCTTTTACCTTTTTTCTTTTTAATTTTTTATCAGCTTGCTGCTGATTTTTGTTGATATTCTTCCAACCTCTTAGCTTACCTTTAGATTTAAACTCCTGTATTTGTGGCTCTTTTTGTATTAAGATATGATTGTTCTTTTGTGATGATTGTATGATTGATTGCATATGCTTCTGAACAGCACGGATGGAAAATACGTACTGGCAGGAGGTGAAGATGATCTGGTTCAAGTTTGGAGTATGGAAGATCGGAAAGTTGTAGCATGGGGAGAGGGGCACAATTCTTGGGTAAGTTTCTTAAATAGAATCAGGCTTTGTTACAAATACCTGATAGAGGGGCTCAGTTTGGTTATAAATGCCGTGCTAAACTATTACCGAATGCTGCTGGCAGGTCAGTGGAGTGGAATTTGATTCATATTGGTCATCAACAAATTCAGAAGGTATCGGGGAAACTGTCATGTACCGGTTCGGTTCCGTTGGTCAGGTAGCAAAAAATTAGGGCTGTTCTTATCAATATTTACATAATTAGATAACAAAAAGCATAATGCTGCAGTTATTGTACTTCCATTTCTTAAATTTAATTTTTTGGCTCTCATCTTTATGTTCATTCTTATAGTTGACAGTTCTAATTTAGTGTAAGATGGAAGTGGTCAACATACAGTGGTTTGATAAGAATACACTTAGCATAAGAAATTTCTGGAATTTGAAGTGAGTGCATTTGAGAAAAGTTATGACCTTGTATTTCCTCTTTATTCTAGTATTTTTCCTCAAACCCACCCCTGATTTGTTTTCTCAGATAAAATTGCCTTTTGCAAAATTTGGTTAGGAAAATATTGAAGTAACTGAGGTGGTGCGTCTAATTCTTAAATTATTATTTGTCCTGATGTTTATTGTTTTTGGATTGTGCAGGACACACAGTTACTTCTGTGGGACCTGGAAATGGATGAGATTGTGGTGCCATTTCGGCGATGCCTTCCAGGTGGTTCCCCCACATATAGTACTGGAAGCCAATCATCTCATTGGGACAATGCACTACCAGTGGGTACGTTGCAGCCTGCTCCAAGCATGCGAGATGTTCCAAAGATCTCACCTCTTGTTGCTCACCGTGTGCACACTGAACCTCTCTCTGGCGTTTTGTTTACACAAGAATCAGTTCTTACCGTCTGCCGTGAAGGGAATATTAAAATTTGGATGAGACCTGGGGTTTCAGAAAGCCAATCAAGCAATGGGGAAATTATGTCAAGTCCCAGCTTGAAGGAGAAGCTTTTGCTGTCAAGCAAGGTTGGCAGTACCAGTCTTAAGCAATGATACTGTCATTAGAGAGTAAGCAAAACAAGCCTCTTTCCATCGAGTACATTTTGATTTGCTTGTGTAGCCATTTTCCTACTCTTACCAGTTGGTTTTTCCCGAATAGCACTTTGCGAGCCATTCCCAATTGCCATGCTACCAACTGATTGTATTGTATAGAAAATGGCCATTGAAGGCAGTCGGAGTTTGGGAGGGAGAAACAACCCCATTTGTAATTACAGTACACGGCTGTCTGGAACATATTTAATGAATGACGAGAATAGTATGATGTTCCTCCTTGAGATCTGTCTCTCATCATTTCCCAACTGGTTCTATTTTAAAAGCTGTTTCTCAAAGGCTTTCCATGCCTAGAAACTAATCCGTTAGAACACTTCCTCTTACCACTAAGTATAAATTAAGATTCAACTCCAATCAGCTTCACGCATAGGCTTTTACAAACCCGTTGTTAACATCAACATAAGTTTTGTTTCAGCTCATTAATTACAAAGGTAACCATAAAACTTCAAACCTCAAAATACAATACCTTTTCTGCCAAAGGTCCCAAGTTAACATCCGAACTATTGGAACTAACATATACATATAAAATGGTTAGTATACAACAACGCTAATAAGCTCACTACAGATCATTTGTAGTTCACAGCCGCATTGTACCCTGTAGATGCAGTGTATAATAACGATTGTGAATCAGCTGCCACGAACAGCTTCAGCACCTTGAATTTCATTTTCAAGCTGCTGATGATTTGTCTCTGTTTGTTGTGGTTGATTCGATTGTGTCATTGTAGCAGTACCATGCTGTTGATTTGAGCGAGAAAGCCATCTTTCCCTCCATCTCAAAGCCTCAGTAATAATAGAATTCCCACACATTGTAACTCCAAACCCCATAAATGTGGCAAGAAGAACTGACAGAACTGCCTGCATGTGAATCTGTAGACCCAACAAGAACATATAAGTTTCACACGTAAGAAGCTAAAAACAGTCCTCATCTCATATTAGATGTCTTATTCAAGTGTATGACACTTCTACATTTTCCTGATCAGGAAATCTCATTCTAAGTGTTTTTAACACAAAACTCAGTCCTCATCTCACATTTTCAACTTATAAATCTCATAACTTGATGTCAGCAGAGAATGTCTTACCAATGAATAAAGTAGATGTGCTGAGAGAACCACCAAAAAGAACTGAATGGTTGCATAAACCCAGACATATTTTCTTTTCACTGGGCCAAAATTTCAAATTCAGTAAAATAGAAGATTGGTTTATGCAAGTAAAATATGGTACGAAAGAAAAATTGTAAGCTGGCCTACCCATTGTACTTGCTGTCATGGATGCCAAAAGACCCAATATACAGGAAAAAGGAAGAGAGAGCGCAATTGCACCTGATCCCATTTTTCCTACCTGTGCATGCCATTACGTTAGGTTATTCTTTAGCCTTGTTGAAAAAGAAAAACATATAGAAGTTGAATAACATACCAGAAGCTGCTCAAGAAAACAGAAGTATGCGAGCATGCTAACTATGACGAGAATGGGAACATCCTGCCAGACCCTGGAAATAGCATCATTGAAGGTGGTTTATACAAGATTCACTCCATTTTACTGCATTATGCCCCCATTGACAATAAGTGAAAGATGGTCAGGCAAACCATTTACCTTTTTCATCTTTCTCCTTCCAAACTGCACAGTTTATTCTAAGTCGCTTTCGTTTATTGATCTTGGGGTAAATCCTCAGTCAAGGTTATGAATGAAAGTCCTTAATTTTAAACAGATTTTTTTTTCTTTTGATGAACAAATTTCTATTTATCTAAACAAGTAGCTGCATCTTTTCACAATCACACAAGAAATTAAGAGCAAAGACCATTTCCTGCTCATAACAGCAGTTGTAAATTTCACTTGCCTATATTGAGTAACCTCAGGCTGCTGTGCTCTAGTTCCTCGTAAATTATGTGCTTGGACATTTTGAATTCGTAAAAGCGTGACAGGCAGGTTCTTGACCTCTTGCTTGCATATGTCACATGTTTTATTACCTTTAATGCTGAACCATTTTACAGCACACTCTTGGTGGGCCAGAGCAAGGTCACCTTTACAGCTGCATTCCATCTTCAGGGTGTCAGCACCCTCCCCCAGTTCAACTAAGCAAATTCGACAAACAGCTTCTTCAGCGGCAATATCTTCACCATCATCACTTCCATCTGAACCACAGAACTAACATAAGGCATAGGTTGGTTATCACTAGTTGCAAAACTAGAGTTAAAGGTGGCCACAACCTGAAAGTACAGATATCCTGGCACTTAAGCAGATTTCAATGAAAATGATATGAACAAAAGCTCAAATTACCATTGTCATCTTTTGGGGAGGTGCATGAAGTTATTGAAACAATTCTCTCAATCGCTCGTGGTGTGGAAGGAATCACTCGAATGACACCACCTAGACATACACTTCCATCTTTATTAAGCACAGGTACTGAATGTGAACGATGAATAGGCAGTTGGCGCCCTCCTTTCTGCAAAGTATAAAATTGTAAGAATAAGGTGGGATTGCTGGATGAACTGATGAACATAAACAGAAGTATAACTCCCCGTAGAACTCAAATTGATAGAGGTACATGAACAAAATATTTAAACTCTGCTTAAAGTAAAAAGCACCTTGCCTGCTAATCATGCACCCTACAAAACTAAACTCATGCTAATTTGATAAACATCCCCTCTAAATATAGAGAACATAACTAAGGTTAAAAGGTTACTTTTTTTTAATTTGAGAAGTCAAACTTCAGTATATGAAATTAACAGAAAAGTCAAAGAACCCTTCAAAATAAGGCTGTACGCTGCTACACGTGATGTCAAGGAAATCAACTGGCTTCAGTCATTCCTTAGAATTTTGTAATTGCACAGTAAACTCAGTGGATAATCATCAAGCAAGAAGAAATTACAAAATAAAGGAAAAGTTAGGCATATATAGAATGAATGTGCAGCAATTTGTTCTCCATTTGCAGGTAATACATTCACATGAGCTTTATGTACAATGGAGTAATACTACATAATACAACATTATAGATGATTTACACTGAAACAGGTAAGGCATGGTATTCAAATTGAACTCAGGAATTATTTTAGGTTTCTCTTGATGTCTCCAAGCATTGCAACCAAATAGTTTTTTTCTCAACGAACGAACTAAATTCAATAGGTCAGGTTAGAATGTGATAGCTACTCACAAGAGAACTTACCAGATCAACAGCGTTCCTTCCATGCATAGACTCTGGATTTGAGTGAGAAATTGGGGTTGTAGGCAAGGATGATGTATTCTTCAGTCTTGGTGTTAAAAGGTTTGTAATAGAAAATGTCCTAGAAATTATAGGCTTCTGATGGGTTGCTGTAGGTGTACCTCCTAGTGCAAGCGTAGCAGCCTTCCGTATCTCTAAAGTAGTGTTTCCATACTTGAAACTTAGTTTTGGAAGGAGGCTTTTTATGGTTGACTTGGTTTTTGAGGATGAGGGACCTGGGGATCCATCGACTTTGCTTATAAAAGGGCTGGGTAATGGGGAGAAGTTTACTCTTTTGGGAGCGGGACTTCGATTTGGGGGCATGTCTATTCTCACAAAATCCTCTTTGGCATCCGCAAGAGTTCTTGAGGGTATCTGTAAGGCGAGGTTTTGTCGTCTCCATGGATGTTCAGGAGTTTCTTCGATTATCTCAGTTGAATTTCCATCCTGTACGAGGAACAAGAAAAATCGATTCAGATCAGCAAGAATATGTCTTTCACGTTAAATTCACCTGATCAAGTACCAGTTGTGCAACAATTTCATACAACTCTGTGGGATGGTCAAATAAAGGGGAATTAATTGAACTATTGAAGATCTAGCATCAGTCCACTCAGTTACTTGCCAAGATATGTAAAAAGCAAAACAAACCAACACAGGGGAAAGACTACAGGTGATCCATATTGCACAAGGAAATACGAAGGAACACAATGATATAGGAGCATCATGTCAAATTGACAAAGTAAAATTTTAAACCAAACCCAACAGTAAGATCTGATTTTTCTCAACAAAAACTTATAACATGCTAGTATCAACAGCTCTAAGAAGAATCACATGATTTTACAAATGCCAATCAAAGTTGAATGGCAATATGGCATATAAGTTGGCAGATTATGGACCCTTAAAGCAATTGATGTCCTTCACTAAATCCCATGATTGATGCTGCTTAACAGTATTATGATACACAAGTATGCTTCACCCAAATGAAGTAAAGACAAAACTTCAGCACAGAGGTAAATCATAAGCACATATATCTGGTCAAAAAACGTAAAATGAAAAGAGCCCAGAGGTAATGGAAATCATAAACAGGAAAGAAACATGCAAAGCATCACAAAACCCATCACAGAATTCAGCTAGGAGAAGCAAATGAGAACCTCTTGGGGTGAAGGATCAACTTGGCTGGTGGAAATGGCAGCATCATTTTGCTTAGCAGACGATTCTTCTTCAATCGCCATACTTGAATTCTGACAACTGACAAGGCCCTGCTTCAGGTTCTGCAAATAACACCACAACCCTCAAGACTCAAGAGGTGAAGTAGAGATGAGCTGAACAAACACCAAAAGAGACAAGTGGCAACTGAGTGGGAGAGAATAACAGAGAAGAAGGCAGCTCAGAGAGACATATGACTCACATAAATGCCAAAGCAGATTTTATGTTATTTTCTAAAGGGCCCACGGTTTTGCAGCAGGGATTGAAAAGGGTTCGGCACCGGCGACAAAGTAATCAAAGGGTTTTAGACTTTTAGCTTTGGTGTGGTGTACCATTTGTATGAGTTAACCATTTTTGTTTTTTATTACTATTCATTAGCACAAATTTTTGTTAACCCCAGTATTTTAGATTTTTTTAGAATAGAAGTCGATTAATTTTTGTAATGATATCCAAACATACAAAACTAGAAATGTGGTATTCAAACATTATTTTTGCTACCAACGAAAGGCGTAAGGTCATTTTCCGTCACGGCGTCATTTGTTTGATGACATGTATCGTATAAGACCCACCAAAAATATTTTTTATCAGTAGATAACCACATCAGTAGTCCTCGAACTCTTCTGAAATGATCAATGTGATACCCAGAATGAAAACCCAAGTTTTTTATGTCCAAACTAGAAGAAAAAATGGATCCGCAAGATTTAATATTGGATATTTTGGAATGAAATGAGATCCACAATAGGCAAAAGGTTATACCCAGAATGAAAACCGAAATTTTTGATGTTCAAACTAGGAGGGAAAATGGAACCGCACGTTTTAATTTTAGAGATTTTGCAAAGAAATGGGATCTAGGATAGGCAGAATGTTATTTTCGTCAAAAGTTTAGGTTTAGCGATTTTCATCGAGTGTTCAGGGTTTAGATGTCTTTCAAACTTTTTCTAAATCTCATTTCCTTCAAGGGTTTAGGGTTTAGATGACTTTAAACTTTTCTTATATCGTATTTCTTTCCAAAATTATAACTTGTGGATCCATTTTCTTTCCTAGTTTGAATATGGAAAACCTAGGTTGTCATTCTGGGTTTCACATTAATTATTTCAGAAAAGTTCGGGGAATATTGATATGGTTTTCTACTGACAAAAAATATATTCGATGGGTTTCATACGAGACACGTCATCAAACAAACGGTATCATGACGAAAAATGATCTTAGACATTTCGTTGATAGCGAAAATGAAGTTTTGGTACCACATTAGTAGTTTTGTAAGTTTAAGGATCACTTTACCGTGCTATAAAAGTTTGAGTACCGACGCTGAAATTTACTTTATATAATATGCACCCGATAGAGACTTAATCCATGCCTGAAACATAATTATTCTCATTTGAACCTAGGCTCAAACCCAAAATTTATCTAGACAACCTAGACCTAGCAAAAGCCCGAGCCGACCTCCAGATCGCTCTTACCATCGCCGAAGACATGTTGTCCGGAGTATGGTCTCCCCCGGCCCTCAGCTTGAAGCATCCGACAAAGGTATACTCCTTCACCGAAGCCTTAAAATATAGTTACGCAAAATATGATCTTTACGTTACTTTTTGTTACTCTTTTATTCTTCAACATAGATGAGTTTTTTTTCAAAACAATATTCGATTGATGGATTAAATTGGTATTTAGACCTTTCTTGTCTCCACAATTCTTTAAAAGTTTTAGGGTATTTGAACCTTTCTTGTATCTAACATAATTTTTAAAATAAAAAGAATGAATGACATACAACTACTTTAAAGAGAATCAAAACACTACAAACCTAACTTTCAACATATTTATACAAATAAGGACATAAGCCCAGACCCAGGAGTCATGTGATGCAAGCTTGACTTTTGAATTAAGTAAAAAAAGACAAATCCCCAAATTATTGAAAAAATTACGCGGACTGCCACTTGCTCATCTCATATCTTTCTTTCTTCCTCTCGATGATGCACAACCCTCCTCTCTCTCCAAAATCAAATTCTAGATTTAATTGATTCGTTGAGACAGGTGAAAGAGCTCATCGATGAAGATTCTAGATCTAATTGATTCATCTAAACAGATGAAGGATATTGCCTGTGAGACGTCAAAGCTGTTGAAGATGCGACATAGCTCTTTGGCGATAATGGGTTAGGTTAGGTACCTCTCATCGTAGAGTACAACCTCTGTGATTCATATTTTTGTTAGGTTTTGATTTGAACCAAATTGCTGTCTGGTTGGATCCAAGTTGAAGTTGTTATTAAAATTGAAGAGGTGGTCGAGTCATGTTGCTAGTGCTTCATTTGCGTTTGATTTGTAGTTGCATATGAATATAGTTTGGGTTGCTTAGAATATTTGACACCAGTGGAAAGGAATTTGATGCTACTGTGGTTTGGGGCTTGTAGTGTTGTTCATGCAGTTAGAAGTAAAGTAAGCAACATTAGCAATATTGTTGCTCATTAACAGTAATATGAACAATAATAGTAGCAGTGATGTAAACATCAAGTGAATTAAACGAGAGTGTCACTGTAGTAGGCAGTAGCAAGTGTGAAATAATAATGGTGCAGTAGGTTTGTACGAGTAATAAAACAGTTGCACGAGTGCAACCATATATAAAACTACATGCATAACTAATCTTATTAACAACCATATTATTGACATGGAAAAGCATATATAGAAAGGCATATGCTAAATCCAATGCATATGCACATGAGAGAAGAATTATTATGTAAATGAATATAAAGTTGAGTCATTGAAAGGTGATACTATGTTTATGTATTGGAACCCTGCTGCTACTTCTTTTACTGAAAATAGTTACTACTACATTAGTTGAACCACTAAATACATGTTATTGTATTTTCTGAAAATTGTTCCTACTACACTAACTGAGTCACTAAAAGCCTGCTATTACCTTACTGGTAATACCTAGTTACTGTATTTCTAGAAATAGTTGCTACTACATTAGTTGAGCTACTAAAAGCATGCTACTCCGTTTTTTTTAATTTGCTACTACATTAGCTGGATCACTAAAAGCCTACTATTACGTTTACTAGGTGGCTTTGCTACTACATTTACTGGAAGTAGTTGTTACTATACCAACTGAGCTACTAAAAACCTGCTACTATATTTTTTGGAAATAGCTGCTGCTGCATTTATTGGAAATAGATGCTACTGCATGTACTAGAAATAGTTGCTGCTACACTAGCTGAAGCATTAAAAACCTGATAAATATAGTTCTTCAGGTGCATCGAATTAATTTTTTTTATTTACCAATCCTAATCCATCTCCCTCTAACCATATATGCAAATTACTGAAGAACGTTAGTTACGATCCAATTGTCAAGTGTTTATATAATAGTGAATTTAGCAGTATCGGCAAGGTTCAACGACGAGTGCAGTAGCACAAAATTCGACGACGATAGTAGTAGCAGTAATATTGGTCATTTTTTTGTTGGCAGTAGCAGCGATACATATTTAATGTAGTAGTATACAAGCAGTAGCAGAATTGCAGAACCAGAAGAATGTAGTTGGAGAAAATATCATAAAATGACCTTCAATAGGCACTAGCAAAATTGGGCAGTCTGAATGCAGTAGCAGAATTAACGAATAAAAATGCAAGTACTAGCAGAACTAAAGGATTGTCGAAACACTAAGAAGATGTTATCCACTGTTACTACTTCTACTAGACTGCTAACCTCTGCTACTACTTTAATTGAGATGTTAACATCTGCTACTATATACTTATACTGTAATGATGACCCCTGCTACTACTTTAATTGGAATGTTAACCCCTATACTACTTCTAATGGGATGTTAACCTCTGCTACTACTTCTACTGGAATTAACTGCTACTACACTAAGTTATTGAAACGTACTATTGTATAGACTTTTAAAAACATATTTAATTAGTATATGGTTAGTTTGGTAAATTAAATCATGACACATGGAAAATAAATAAAAGATTGTCCTTATTTGTTAAAAACTGTCATTATTTGTTTAACAATAACACAAGTGAGTTTATTTATGTTTCAAAAACTTTTGAAGGGGGTATATGTGATATCCTAAAATAAAAATGAGGAAATGAGATTATAATAACTTCTTTTTTGAACAAATAATAACTTCTTTTTTTAACTAAAAACAATTTTGTCAGATTATAATAAAATCGAATGAAATGTGACCTGTAATTTAATGCGAAAACATTGTTCAATATTTTTTTAGGATATTGCTATTAACACACCATATCTATTTTTCTATAACTAGAGTTTGACTGCATATACAAAATTACCCCTAAAATTTGTCCTATGATTGACTTTTATCATGAAAGGGGTGTGTAAAGCAAATTATGGTGTGTTAATAGCACCATCTTTTTTTAATCTAGGAGAATGAAAAAGAGAAAACGTCAAATTAATGTTTTCAACTTTTTTTCTATTGTAAAACTTGAACATTTTTTTATCTTTTATTTTTAACGTTTTGTAAAATCTCTCACCAAACACATTTTCATCTTATTTTCATTTTCAAAAATGAAAATTCAAACATCAAAACGTTATTGAACGTTACTTTAGTCTCTACACTGTGTACCAACACAAGTTAGAGGGATGTATGATTTTGTTACAGCCTCACCAGTCAGAAGAAACAGAGGCTATGAATTGTGTGTTGTGTATTAAACTCCTCCAACAATGGGGTATTTATACAAGATACATATATTCCTAATAGGAAACTAATTAGTAGAGAATATTACAATAATCCTAATAATATTCACAATCCTAATAACACATAGAGTGACTCATTCCAACACTCCCCCTCAAGTTGGTGCATACAGATCACAAATGCCCAACTTGCTAAGTGAGTCATGAAAAGCTTTACTTGAGAGAGCTTTTGTAAGGATATCAGCCAACTGCTCCTCATTAGGGACAAAGGGAAAGTAAATAATCTGACCATCCAACTTCTCTTTAATGAAATGCCGATCTACTTCAACGTGCTTCGTGCGATCATGTTGAACAGGATTATGAGCAATCTCAATGGCAGCCTTATTATCACAATAAAGCGGCATAGCCTCCTTCTGTCCAAACCCCAAATCCCTCAACAGGTGTCTCAACCATAACATTTCACAAAGTCCTCGAGTCATGCCTCTATACTCTGCTTCTGCGCTAGACCGAGCAACCACATTCTGCTTTTTACTTTTCCAAGTGACTAAGTTACCACCGACAAAAGTGAAGTAACCTGAAGTAGACCTGCGGTCTGTAATATTACCAGCCCAGTCTGCATCTGTGTATCCGGAAACATCTAAATGTCAATGTCTGGAGAAAACCAATCCCTTACCAGGAGCCGACTTCAAATATCGTAGAATACGAAACACAGCTTCCATATGAGCTTCACTGGGATTATGCATAAATTGACTCACCACACTAAATGCATATGCCAAATCAGGTCTAGTGTGTGACAAATAAATTAACCGCCCAACCAACCTTTGATATCTCGCTTTATTCGTGGGTACCTGATCCAAATACTCCGCCAACCGATGATTTTGCTCAATAGGAGTATCAGCAGGTTTACAATCAAGCATACCTGTTTCTGCTAACAAGTCTAAAACATACTTTCTCTGACTTAACACAATACAATCTTTCCCACGAGCAACTTCGATTCCCAAAAAATATTTCAAACTACCCAAATCTTTCATCTCAAATTCAGAAGACAACTGACCTTGCATCCTTTTAATCTCCTCAAGGTCATCACCTGTCACAACCATGTCATCTACATAAATGATCAAAGCAGTCACCTTGCCACACCGATGTTTCAGAAACAAAGTATGATCAGAATTACTCTGCCGGTAACCAATTTCCTTCATAAACTTGGTGAATCGACCAAACCACGCTCTCGGAGACTGTTTCAAGCCGTAGAGACTCTTTTTCAATTTACAGACCACCTGCTCTCCTGTAGATGTTACATATCCTAGAGGCAAATCCATATAAACTTCTTCATTCAAATCACCATGCAAGAATGCATTCTTAACATCAAATTGTTGCAAAGGCCAATCAAGGTTAGCGGCTAACGAAAGAAGTACCCGAATGATGTTAATCTTGGCTACCGGCGCAAACGTCTCATCATAATCCACCCCATACTTCTGAGTGTAGCCTTTAGTTACTAACCTTGTTTTATACCTGTCTACCAACCCATCCAAGTTATGTTTCACAATGTACACCCATCTACAACCAACTGTTTTCTTTCCAAACGGTAACGGTACCAGTTCCCATGTACAATTTTTCTCAAGTGCATCCATCTCAACTTTCATTGCTTGCATCCACCTCTCATCGCGCATTGCATCCTATACTTTACTAGGAAGTGATACAGAAGATAATTGATTCACAAATGCAGCATATGGTTTAGACAATCTATGAGTGGACACATAATTAGCAACAGGATACTTGGCTTTTGCATTTAGTGTAGGTTCATAATGTTTGGGAGGCTGACCATAAGCTGTACGAGTGGGTAACTGTTTAATAGATACAGGACTAGACAACGAAGAAGATTCAGAAATTACCTCGGGTAATTCACGAGCTGGAGAGACCTGTGAGGGAGTGGGAAAACTGTTCACAATGTGTCCTTGATCAAACAACGGTCGATCTGGATGGAAGCTCTGGGAATTGCCCAACAGATCAACCTCAAACTGTTCTTGACTAGAAACCGGATTTATGCTCTCACCAGTGACTCCCCGTGCTCTACCTGCACCAGAATGAGACAAATCGGTGCCCAGTTCTCTACCTTCACCGGAATCCGTGCTCTCTGACCAGTCGCTGTGGGTCGAACAGTTGCCGAGACGAGGGCGTCCGGTCGCCTGAGTTTCTGCCCGATCCAATTGCTTGGCCGTGCGTCTATGGGTCGCCGGAATCTCTGCCCGATCTAGCTGCTCAGCCGCGGGTCTATGGGTCAGTCGTCTCGGGTCAAGATCCAACTGCGCGGCTACGGGTCTGCTGCTTTCTCTCGGGTCGCCGGACGTCGGTGCATCGACGAACGCGTCATCGGGGGGATCGGCCTGTCTGTCGTGGACGGGCGGGTGCAGATGCTGACCTGTCCATAGAGGCAGAGTCAGTCGTGTTCAACTCAGTGTCTTTGTTTAACTCAGTGTTTACCAATTCTGACCTTGTTTCCTCGACCGTGGGCTTTTCAGAGGGCCCACTGAACAAATCTTCGTAATAGCATGTGTTTCTCCCCCGGACAAGGAGTTGCGGGAGGTAGAAAATAACATATATCTTCGCTAAACGTGACATCCATGGTAGTATAGAACTTTTGAGATGGAGGGTGGTAACATTTGTAACCTTTCTGTTGAGAGCCATACCCGACAAAGACACACTTAAGAGATCTAGCATCTAACTTTGTTGTCTGATTCTTATATAGATGAACATAAGCCACACAACCAAAGACACGAGCTGAGAGAGTATTTGATGATGGAATGGAGACATATTCAGACAAAACATCAAACGGAACACGACCTTGAAGAGGAACGGATGGAAGACGATTAATTAGATGTGACGCACACAACACTGCCTCTCCCCAAAGATACTTAGGCATGTTAGCACTTAAGAGGAGAGACCGAGCAATGTCCAAGAGATGCCGATTTTTCCGTTCAGACACCCCATTTTGTTCAGGGGCTTGTGGACATGAAGTCTGATGAACTATGCCATGATTTTGAAAATACCCATGAAAACGATGATTGACAAACTCCCCCCATTATCAGAACGAAAGATTTTGACACGGGCTTCATACTGAGTACGTATAAGATTATGAAATGCTGTAAAGGCTGAAAAAACACAATCTTTGGATTTAAGTAGCACAACCCAAGTTAATCGAGTAAAATCATCAATGAATAACACAAAGTATCGCATTCTAGAAAGAGTAGAATATTTGGAAGGACCCCATACATCCGAATGAATTAACTCAAATGGCATAGTACTAGAATGAAAACTCAAAGGATAACTAGACCTATGACTCTTAGCCAAAGCACAAGTCTCACAATGCAAGCTAGACTCACGGATTCCAAGAAACAAAGATGGCATAGACTTCTTCATAACTCCAAAAGACGGGTGACCCAAACGTCTGTGCCACAACCATAATTCACTTAAGCGGTCAGAATTCAATGTCAGGGCTAAAGGCTGTGCTGGTGCTTGTGTTGGTTCTGCGTACATGTAATCCAAGTGAAACAGTCTCCCCCTCAGGTCTCCCTTGCCAATGATTACCCTGGTGCACAGATTCTGGAAAACAACATACATTGGGTAAAGGGTTACAGAGCACTTATTTTGAGCACATAACTGTGATACAGACAAAAGATGATGATATAAGGAAGGCACATAAAGCACATCATGCAAAACAATGGACGATGTAACTTGAACAAACCCAATACCTAAGACTGGGAACGACGCACCATTAGCATTAGAAACATGGGATATTCGAGGGGAAGACATAGACACAAAAAATGATTTATCATAGGTCATATGGTCGGATGCTCCAGAATCAATTATCCATGTATCACTTCCCATGAAGTTAGAAACATGTAAAGCAATACCAATTTTACCTCGAATTTCTTTACCTTCGACCATCTTTTCTCTTTTTTTTTTTCCTTCAAATATTCAAACTACAAAAAACAAGCAGCAACCTTCTTGAGGCAATACACGGCTCCACATAACCTTGATCAATATAATCAAGATCAAGGCTCCTTCACGTACACTACAAAACACCAAAGAATATAGCAAACCCCAAACAACAACAAGAACTTCAACGGATCAAACAAATCCCAACTACCAAAGAACCAACCAAACAAACAAATTTTTTGCAGCGGAAAACAAACAACCGAGTCCCGAATGGATCTCGGCTATGATACCAAGTCAGAAGAAACAGAGGCTATGAATTGTGTGTTGTGTATTAAACTCCTCCAACAATGGGGTATTTATACAAGATACATATATTCCTAGTAGGAAACTAATTAGTAGAGAATATTACAATAATCCTAATAATATTCACAATCCTAATAACACATAGAGTGACTCATTCCAACATCGCCATCTACATATTATCCCTTCTTTTTTGTTATTAATTGTTAGCAGTGTTTTTTTAAGAGAATTGTTAGAAGTGTTTCATTACGCAACAAAAACTATTAAAAACTTTCAATGCAAATAGAAAACAAGAACCAGCTAGTTAAGGCTTACGCCACTTCAACCAAACTTAACTTTTATTAGATTAAATTACTACTACTAACATCAGCAAACAATATGTAAATAATTTTGAAAGTTACTTTATATAGGATTAGATACTCTAATTTAGTTTGTGTTGTGGAAGTCAACTTACCAGAAATGATTTGTATTTTTTTGGCAAAAGAAATGATTTGTATTTGATGGCTGAGGTTTATCCTTCGTGTGTATAAAGCAGCACTCGGGCAACGCATCAGTTTTTATTGTAAGAATGTATTGAAAGCAAAGCTTGGCTTTTTCTGGTCCAAAAGAGAATGTGCTTCTGCACATCTGGGCTTGACAAAGACCCCAACCTCCTAAAGCATTATATGTTTGTATCCAGTGACCCATCCATGATTTTGTATATATAAAGACGAAATGTTCATACGAAGCATTAAAAATGAGAGCGTAAATATTAAATTTTAAGAGATTTTAAATAAAATCAAGATATATTTACTCAAAGAAAAAAGAAGAAAGAAGAAAGAAGAAAGAAGGAATAAGGAAACTCACTAAGGGGACAGCAGCTCTCACTTGTCCCAATGTAGGTCCGACAATGTTTGTATCATCAAAAGTCATCACTAAGTCATTCGGATTGAGAAGTACTGCTACCACTTTCACAAGTGCAATGGAGAACCTCCATGCTCAACATGTAGTTGATTGACACGTAGTCAAGATGATGGGCTAAAAATTTTCCTTTTAATAAACACATACTAATATATGTTATTTTTTTAATCAAACCAAGAAACTACAAGGAAGAACTCTTTCAAGTTCTATAAGAACAAGACCATACCAACGAAGGGAAAGATCTACACGTAAAGCCAATTTAGCCAACTATAAGAAATGACGAAGTGGTTATAGCGCAATGGTAAGAGCATCCACTACTTATTGATGAAGACATGTTATCGAGTCACTATAGACGGTAAGAGTGAAATCATTTGATCATCTTTAAAAAAAAATAGCCAACTAACTAAATTGGACTCTCTAAAAAAAGAAGGCATAACGAACAAATTAGTTTTGATATCATCATTCACTTGACCAAATGCAGACTCATCCTCCACTGAACACTTCGACGCAATCAGTCCCAAAAACCGAAGGGGACATGTGAAATTCTGCAGCAAACTCAGAAGCTGCTCTCCCAGCTAATACCTCAACCATATCTGGAGAAGAGACATTATGAATTCTCAAACAGAGACCTCCCACACATGAGCATTAGAGTCTTGAATCACAACTCCAATACGTCCCTGATTAGTATCAACCTGAAGGGTTCCATCCAAGTTGGCCTTTAACCAACCAACCAACCAACAGGTGGAGGAACCCAGGGCTTCAACACCCTCATCTGTGAGGAACTTGCTTATGCATAACCAATGTTTTCAGAGGCAAAAACGAAGGCGAAGGCGGAATGATGAAGCCTCACGAGGTGAAAACCTTGAGGCGACGAGACGAGAGCTTTTCCAACAATTATTATTTAATTAGATAGATATAATTTTTTTTCTTTATTTAACAAATGATGAATTCTTATAAAATATATATAAAGAGCCAGCCCAAGCAAAAAAACCTCACAAATAAGCCCATTTATTCAATCGGTCGTGTCCAAGGGGATGATAGTAAAGGTTCATGTGATTACTGTGTGTTTTGGAAAGGAATTCTACAAAATGATGTCGTCTTGTGCAGAAAAAAAGGAAAAAACCTCATCGTCAACCTCTCGCCTCAGCGCCTCAACTTCCGTCTTCTGCAAAAAGCGGCCGCTTCGACGTCTAGGTCGCTGCTTTTCCAGCAGCCCGCCTCAGTTTGGAGGCCCGTTCGCCTTTGAAAACATTGTGCATAACAGATCGCAACAATAGAAAGTAGGTCTGAATCTAATAAAACAACTTATTTAAAGAATTAGCCTTATCCTTCCAAAGCCTAGAATTCCGTTCTTTCCATCCATGCCACAAAAGAATTAACAACACAAAATTATCAGACGTCAAGGAATCTGAACATACCAGTAACCAATCTATCATAGACATCGCAGAAGAGACACCTCGAAAAATCCCTTGAAGCTCCGGGAACTTTTTACACAAATCTCTAATGAAACAACAGTCTCTACTCACATGAGTTATAAATTCAGCAGCAGTATTGCAGAAGTAACAGTCTGCAAACTTTGACGACTGAAAGGCCAAATATCATGAACTCTAGGCAACCAAGGACCCTCTCATGCATGAACAGAATTACCATCACCAATCTGCCATCTAACAAATCCCTCTCTTTGAAATTCCCTTTCCAGCACTGAGATGCAAAAGTAGGGGCAGGAGCATTCCAAAAAATAGTATCCATGAAGTACTTAGCTTTACATAACCGACCAAGCAGAGAAAAAGGATTTTTCACAATTCTCCACCCTTGTTTTGATAGCAAAACGAGATTATGAGCATACTGATCTGGGAACCCCATACATCCTTCCTCCTTAGGTTTACACAATTTATCCCAGGACAAAATTTTTCGTTCTCCAGATTTACTAGCACACATCTGTTGAAGAGTGTTACAAAAGGATTTAGGTAGCAGAATGAAACTCATCGTGTAAGAAGGGAGACCCTGAACAACCACACGAATGAGAATGTCTCTGCCTTATTGCTAATAAGTTTCCCTTGCCTCCCTTCCAGTTTACTACTCAACTGCGCTCGAATATAAGAAAAAGTTTCTGTCTTATTCCTCCCTACTACCATTGGTAGGCCCAAATACTTGTCATGTTTTTCAACAGAACTAACCTCCAATGCAATGCGCTACTCCTCAGACACTGCTTGACTAAAATAACCTCGCTCTTCAGCAAATTTATCTTCTGCCCATAAGCTGCTTCATAATCTGCTATAACATATCTAATATTGGTACACTCCTCCATAGAAGCTTTACCAAACAATAAGTTTTCAACTGCAAATAGAAGGTGATGTATAGTAGGACAGATTGAACAAACCCAATGAAGCTTTCTTCTCTAATAAGGCAGAAAACACTTCAGCACAAATAAGGAATAAATAAGGTGAGAGAGGTCTTAAGCCCCGAGTCGGATTCAAGGAGTAACAAGGCTTCCCATTAATCAGAAAAGAATAAATAATTGTACTCAGAAAAGAATAAATAATTGTACTCACACATTGCATCACCTTTCGGTGTGGGCTGCCGAATCCCGTTTGTATCATACAACCCACGCAACCGATTCCTCGCTCTCTGATTAGAAGCTTTCCGATGAAAAAATTTAGTCTTTTTATGTCCTTCAGTTAACCAAATGTATACTCTGCTATACATTCAGAGTCCTCCTTGTTGAAGCTATCGAGACCGTCTTCCCAGAACAAGGCAACTCCACCGGACTGCCCTTCGCTATAAACGATCTCGCCATTCCGGAGCCCTAGTTGCAGACGCTAGGCGTTCAGGTACGTAGCTTCGGTCATGGATCTTCGTTTCAGAAAGAAAGATCACAGAGGGCCAAATTAAGGTTTGCATAGCTTGCACAGCTCGATCATTATTCGAACCCCTACAATTCCAAGCCAAGACCTCCATCGAATCTTGGTTCGTGGTGCTAAACGCGAACCCTCGTAGAGCAGGAAAACCTAGCAGAGCAAGAGGCGTGGTCTCTCTCAAAATACTAATCCCATTTTCATTCGTACTAATATATTAGAAATCGATTAAGGAGGATTAGGATTCTATAGGATTTTTTTTGTATTTCAAATGTCCTTTAAAATCTTCTCGTATTCAATTAGAATTTTAAAAAATTTATTAAAACTTAAGGTATTCAATCCAAATGTTAAAAAGTCATTCTAATTCTAATGGTATTCAAAAGTCCAACGATTTTGAAGGATTTTAATAGTTGCTTGATTTTGTAGGATTTTAAGGGGCTTGGTATAAATATCAAACCCTATTAGAAATCCAACCTCCTAGGGTGAGATTTTGTTGGTCTTTCATTTTTTTTCTCTCATTCTGGATATGGAAAAAGACATCGAACATACATGAAGTGACCTCAAAGTAACATCTGCTGTGAAACTTGGAGGAAACAATCACTCTATAATGGTATTTTTGATTCATATGTTTATTGTTGATTGATCAAAACTATTGATTAACTTGTATTCGGATGTTTAAATTGTGGAAAGTGCTTATCCCAACTCCCCAGTTTAGCAAAAAATTTCATTTGGAGGGTGCCATGACTTTATTCCTTCACTAAAACGGCTAGTAGACAAAAGGGTGCTACTGGACTCTCATGTGTGTGTACTCTGCTCTACAGAATTGGAGTCGAATATACATCTACGTGGAGAGTGCTCATTTTCTAAGAAAGTAACCCAAACAAATGCAGTAATTTCACAAGTTTGTTTTAATCCTTGGTATTCTCAGTTAGACCTCTTCAATTGGTTTGTTATGTGTTTGTAGTCTATCAATTGAAGAATTTGGAAATTTTATGTTTTTTATAGAGCATTTATAAAGAAAGAAATGAAAGAACGTGGAAAGGAAAGAGTTCTACTTCCCTTGAAGTTGTTGTACTCTCTTCTTCTTCTTCTTCTTCTTCTTCTTCTTCTTCTTCTTCTTCTTCTCAACTTAATGCTTTTAGTTTTTACAATGATGTTTCCTCTATAAGCAGAAGTTAAAGAGTACTGATGGGATGTTATAAAGGGAATATTGATGACTCTTGTCATCATGATACAAAGGAAGGTGTAGTTGGGATTGTGATTAGAGAGAACTCAGGGATTGTTGTGGCTGGAGGTGGTAGGCGATCCAAAGGCTATTGAATCCGAAACATAGTGAGTTATTGAGTTTAGTCAGGCTCTAAATTTATATTGGAGAAAGGTTTTGTTCTTGCTATTATTGAGACAGATGCTCAACTAGTGTACTCACAAAGACGATTGAATTCTGGATCAAACACTTCAATTATGAGGCGGTTTTATGATGACTTGAAACTGAAATTGTATAATTAGGAGGGTGTCAATATGACACATGTGAAATGAATGAGCTTACTTATACTCAAGCGCAAGCTTTCTTTTTCTTTTTTTGTTAGCAGCTAATATTGATATTATGTATTCCTCCATTTTCATTAGATCAATAAAGTTTCTCACATATTTCTTCACACAAAAAATTATCCTGACTTAGTTGAATGTTCAGAGAAAACTGGTTACTAATTTTGGATATACACTTCGAAAATGCTTGGGAATGAGATATAAGATGTTAGTTCTTTATGTTTGGTTTGGTGATATCCTTATATATGATGTGCCTGTAACCACAAAAAAAGAATATCTTGCTAATAAAAGATAGAAATTATTTTGAAAATGATAAAGTAAAATCAGTTGAAATTCAAACAAATCTAGTTAATACAATATAATAGAATCTATTTAAATACATATGCAATTAAAACAATCCATAGATTCTGTAAATAAATCAATCAGAATCAATTAAAATCTAGATTAAATACATCCCCTAAGTTTAATAATATATGGACTAAATTTAGAAATATAGAGTGGGCTAGATTTTATTATTTAGAATTTTGTACTGAAATTTAGCTAGAAATGATTTTTAAAAAATTGGAATAGATTGTAGCCCACAAAAATCCGCGTAGCTATGTAATTGATTGACAATAATTGGAAGGCTTGCCATTTCTATTTGAGAACAAGTAGGATAATTGGAAGGCTTGCCTTTTCTATATCAAGGAGTTTATGAATTCTTGAGTGCAAGAACAATGAAGATCGACCATACACATATACTTGGGTTATGTCCCTTAAAGTGAGTGGAATGAGTTCCTTTCAAGTATACATAGACGAGTTTGAGTGTGTTTGTAGCGATGAAATAAGACGTGCGTATAAATTTCTTAGTCTGAGCAATTATGAAGTGAGATTGTGGATCGTGACAAAATTTTAAGCCAAGGATGACCCAATGAAACAATGAAAGAAAGTACAAGTAACCCTATAAAAGAAAATTATAAACACCAATGCTACACCTCATTTAGGGGTCATCAAATCTATGAAGACGCTGCCCAGAACCAATGGGTTCGGACAAGCCAATTGTTTAGGGTCTGATGGCTAAAGTGGGGCAGGTAGCTGTATTATTACTGTGTGTGACTCGTTGGCCGCTTCTACGTAGCAATAGTATCAAAGCCCAGGTTACAATTAAGATTAAGTTTTTTCTGTGTCGATGTAGTCAAACCATTGCTTGTTGTGTCCCATTGTGGACTTGTTTTGTTACAGCCCTAGAGTTAAGTTGCATATGAAGGGGACAATAGGTGTGTTGGAGATGAAAAATTCACATCAGAAAAGTAACAAATAAAATATAACTTATAAATGTGTGGATTATACCTAAATGTGTCGAGATATTTTTTGATTAAATCCAAAATATTTACAAATGGTTAACTTAAGATGATATCAGTACAACAATAATATACATGTCACGCTTGTTGTTCAACATCACCCATGCACATTTCAATAAAATGAATTCTTCACATTTTCTTTCTTTAATTGTTGTCATCTTGTTTTAGCTCTAGAAACTATTACATGACATGTTGTTACCATGTCCATTGTCTATGACTAGGTTAAATACTCGCTGACCGTCAGCGCGGGTCGGGATTGATTGATGATAGTTTATATATGAGTGATGAAAATAATGAGATAATAAATTGCAACATTATTTTAGATGTTCTTTGTTAAGTGACGATGATAGCAACCACACTCAAAAAAATTGACAACAACATGAATGACTTATTTGCAAACTATTGATTTATGAAATAGCATGAAATTTACATATAATTTGACTGAGAACTTACAGCTTTGAGAAATTATCACTTATCAATGCACTTTTGTACAGTAATGACATTTGAAGTTTTGTTTTATAGTAGGAGTTAATGGTTCTTTAACCAACACATGTAACTAAAGCTATGTGCAAAACTAAAACTTTTGTTTGTCGCTTCAGAGTCAAGATCTTAGGCGACGACGCTAGTTTCGTCGCCTAAGTGTTATACCTTGGGCGACGATACGTGTATATTCGTCGACTTATATTTTTAAAAAAAATTAAAAAAACTCTTAGGCGACGAAAAATACCTTATTTCGTCGCCTGAAGTATTTTCTGTATTTTTTTATTTAGTTTTGTAAATTTTTATAAAATATAAATAACAACACAAAAAATTTCAAGAACAAAACAACAAATTTTTCATTACAAATTATCTAAATTGTTCATAAACGTACAAATATATAAATTTAGTCTAAAGTAAATTCAATATCATCTAAATTGATCATGAAATCCGATTCTTGTGGCACGGCGGCAGGGGCAGCAGCAGAGGAGAGGGAGGCGGAGGAGAGGGAGTGAGAGGGAGAGAAAGTTAGGGATTTTGGTTATACCCGACCTCTTAGGCAATGACATAAGTATTACGTCGCCTAAGGTCTCTCTTAGGCGATGACATACTAATGTCGTCGCCTAAGAGAGATACTCCTAAACTGACGGAAACGGCGATTCGACCCTCTAAATCAAGTAATTTGGCCGAACCTTCAACTGAGAATAGTTTCAAATCGACGAGACGCATCCATCGGTATAAATTTTTACCAAAAATAATCATCCGAGATAGGGCTAAACATAGGGAGAAATATGGTAAAATTGCGTTGACCCCAACAACCGGCATCGAGGCTTTATCGGAATACCGTGATTTTTCAGCCGTCGACGTATTTCACCATTCTGGTCATATCTTATTTCATGACTTTTTTGCGTTTGACGCCTCTACATATAGTTTGTATTAAAAATGATACTTGAACTCCACACTTGTATAAACAAGTTATACAACATTAGTAGGTATGTTATGATTTTGATGATCGAACATGAGAAACAGAAAACCGACCATCAGATATGAGCACCATCATGAATTATGTGTGTGGGAAAAAATTCAAGTCCATCTGACAACGTTAAGTGCTCGACCCGTATGGTCAAACTGTTCAGTCAAACCCCTAAACGGACGAAAACGGTGATTCGACCCTCTATATCACGTAATTTGACCGGACCTTCAACTGAGAATAGTTTCAAATCGACAAGACGCATCATAAAATCTTAAATCATTTAGTATTCTACTACGACTAATTAATAACAAATTAATAATTAACACATACATATATACATAATAATTACATAACAATATTATATATCAACTTCATCACAAAATCATAATCAACACATATCATCATCAACAACTTCATACCATGCATCAACAAAATATTATAATTCAATTAATTAATATATATATATATATACTTATTAACAACAACTTCATATATATTATCAAATCAAAATTGATCAACTCAATCACACTCAAAATTCATCAACTCAAATAAAACTCTTAAATCAACTCAAATAAAATTCAAAATAAACAAATGCTTACATATACGTACCTATATATAGCTCCACAAACTAATTCTGGACAGATTTTGACAACACCCAAACTTTTTTCCAGTTTTTTTTTTCAAATGAGTTGTTGTCTAGATTTGCAATTATAAGACAATTTAGCCGACGAAATATATAATTTCGTCGGCTATACTTTTAAAATTTCATCGACTAAAGTTCACAGACTATAGCCGACGAAAAAAATTAATTTAACTGATGAAAATTTAATTTCGTCGACTAAAGTTGACCATAGCCGACGAAAGATTTTTTTTGTCGGTTACAGTGGACTTTAGCCGACAAAAAATGGATTCATCGGCTAAAGACCTTCTTATGGTAGTGTGAGAAAGCGTACTCAAGAGTGGAGAGACAAAACTCTTAGAGGTGCTGGGAAGGAAATGTTGATTAAACCTGTTATTAAGGCTGTGCGCAGGCTCAACCCGGGTTAGTTTTTATGGCCTGGCCTGGTGATAGTACGACAGGTCGGGTTTAGTAGTTAAAACATCAGGGGCTGGATAAAGGCCGGCCTGAGTGTGTTATTTGCTGGGCCCGGGTAAAGCCCTGACCGATATAAAACGGGTCGAAACCGTCGGGTTTTTTGGGCCCAAACGAATTTTTTCAACACCCAATCAGGGAATTACATATAAGGTAGGCTGTCGGTGTGGTTGAATGTATGGTATTAGTTTAGAACACCCAATCAGGGAATTACATATAAGGTACTAGGCTTTCGGGTTTTTTGATTAAAAGTTTGTTGGCCCAGGCCCGGCCCGCACATAACAAAACCTGGCCCGTACATCACCTAAAATCACATGAGCCTGAAAAATGTCCGGCCGGCCCCGTCAATCAGGTCTGAGTTTTTTTTTCTTCTTCAGGCTTTTTGCTCACTCCTAGCTGTTATACAATTTATGTCATCAATTGCTTTGAATTACCTAGACGACATTGTGACGAAATGCACAGGCTACTGACAAGAATCTGGTGGGGAGAGTTTGGAGTGAGGATAAGAAAATCCACTGGATTGGTTGGGATAAGATGTGTGACTCAAAAAAGGAGGGTGACTTGGCTTCAGTGATATGCATATTTTCAACAAGGCGCTTCTGGCAAAACAAGGATGGAGGATGCTGAGTAGGCTGCCATCTCTGATTGATCGGGTCCTCAAAGTGAAATACTTCCTAACTGTGACTCTAATGCAAGCTGGAATAGGGAAAGGATGTCCTATAGTTGGAGAAGCTTAATGAAAAGAAAAGAGTTGTTGAGGCAGCGTTTGAGATTTCAAGTGGCGAATGGCAAGAAGATTAATATATGGAGTGACCCTTGGATACCTATCCCATACAGTTTTAAACCATTCTCACTGTCGATGCAAGGTTCTGAAAAAATGAGGGTTTGTTAGTTAATTGAAGAATGTACTGGGGGTTGGAATGAATGGCTGATACAGGACCTTTTCAGAACGATGGAAACAGAGCTTATCCTTAAAATTTAGCTGTTTAAATGGTGGTAAGGGCCAAATGATATGTCACTTTGAATAAAAGGTTGTTATACTGTGAAGAGCGGGTACTACGTTGGTCGACTTCTAGAAGGACTGAAACGACATGCGCCTGACACTCAGGAGAAAAACAAGAGAGTTTATGATGCAAGCTGTGGCGTACTCAAGTACCTCCTAAGGTACATATGCAAGCTGTGGGAATTTTACCCTCTCGAGCGGCCTTAGCAAAGAAACAGGTCCAGTTCCCAGACGTCAGTTGTGTATTTTGCTCAGTAAATGTGGAAGATAGTTTGCACCTTTTCAAAAACTGTTGTGCGCTTCAATCTTTCTGGAAACAACGTATGTTAAAAACTCTTCCTAGTACACACCCTTCTGCAAGTGTCGATGTATTGTTTTGGGATATGGTGGATTCACTGATTGGTATATAGCTTGAGGCCTTTTAATGTCGTTGTGGGTGATATGGGTGGAGAGGAACAATATGGTGTGGAGAGATAAGTTTTATAACATTGCCAGTGTGGTGGAGTGGTCCTCTTCACTCATGTTGGAATATAAGCAGTGTCATGGTAAGAAGAGAGCTAGGGCAAAATGGAAGTGTCCATCTAGGGGAGGCTCAAAGTAAACATTGATGGTAGCTTTGCGTATGCAGATAGTAGAGGAGGTGTGGGAGTGGTGATCAGAAACTGTGATGGTGAATGTTTGGCCTCATTTGCAAGGCTTTTCCAATTTGCATCGTCTGCATTCCATATGGAAGCTGAGTCTCTTAGAGCAGGATTGTTGATTTGCATTCAACAAGGGCGGTTCGACGTTGTGGTTGAAAGTGACTGCAAAAACCTGATATATGCATTGCAAACTGAGGGTGACGATCTCTCTATTACGGGGATCGGAGGATTATCGATGATTTCCAGAGGTATGTCAGTGATTTTAATTCTTTTCAACTCCAATATGTTTGGGGTGAAACAAATAGTGTAACAAATAGATTAACCCACTTTGCTAGATGCAATAATTTTAATGTTCTTAGTTTAGATGAGACATGTAGCGGCTTGAGAGGGAGAGCTACAGTGGCCACGAATTTAAACCAATAAGAAACCAACACGTCCGAATGACGTGCTGACAACTCATTAACCTAAATTCGTAGACGATTTAGTAGGTAAAATAAAAATGTTAAACTTGAGTAGCACCACAAGAGTTTCTTAAAACAATTATCAGAGTTTTTTCAATTTCACGGAAGATTGACAAATTAAAGGGCCAATTAAAAACTTTAGCGGCAACAATAAAAACATATAACAAGGTTAATAATTTAGGAAGACACTTTTAATAATTTTTCTCAAATACTCTGGAAAATGACTCGAATGGTAGAGCAGGAAAAATGAGTACGGTTTGGACCAAACACCGAGTAGGAAATGAGACCACACACATAGCTCCCTCTCTATCCCGTCATAGTACATAGTACCTGAAAACAACTTGTTGTAGGAGTGAATGTCGTCCTCGCGTGCTCACATATAGGCCCACCAATGATAGGTTTGAAATCTATAAAACCATATATATATATATATATATATATACGTATAGATTTGAGCTCGAAATAAAACCATTTAAAAAATCTTGGCACACAAAATCATCATTTTATATCTTTGGAGAAAAACTATGCAGTATGCTAAAACAAGGGTCAGAGCGCTCAATGTACAAATACAATCTGCAGGGTTTCACGGATCTAGATGGTCGAATCCCAGGTTTTTCTATACTGCAAACCAGGGCCAACTACCTATGTGCCCGAAGACGTATAGTAGCGAGTGTGTCCATTTACAGCTAATGTCCAACACATCACTCGTAGTACACACCACACTTACGACTCGCTTAACTCTGTACAAGATGAGCGTAAGAGGGACAATAAGATAAACAAGGCATTGCCCCTCCGAAGGTTCACCGTCATCGACGCCGTGTGAGTGCTATATACTAGGTTCCGTCACTCTCAGACCAAGCATCAGAAATCATGATAACGATACTACTTTTCGATCTGAATCATCACATAAAAATCATTTGCGTCTAGCCTCGGGTTTTCTTAGCCCAATCATAAATCATTTATCACATAATATAATGAAAACTTTCTCGAGGCATTGACCATAAGCATACAAAAATCATGCACTTTCATATATAGGCAAAACCACTAACAAAGGGGGTTTAGCTTTCCCTACTTGGAATTGTTGTTCCATACGTAAACTCCAAACTTTCAGGAACCGCCTCAGCATTCCTAGGTCACCGCATAAGCTACCTTGTCCAATGAATCACTGCAGAATTAGAGTAGCTTAGCATCGAAGACACAATAACAGTCTAGTTGACCTCAGCATTCCTAGTTTGACTAGGATTAACCACATGGACCAATCTGACCAACCAATTCCTTTTATGACTCTTTATCCTTTTTAACTTTAGTTTCTATTTATCGACTCTTTGCTTATTTACCGGAAATCCGACTCAACTTTCAAACTTCCTTTAACAATTTTTAATTTGAAGTTAGGTTGTCACATAGTAACTCGTTGAATTACTATGGACACCCAACGTGTCGAAAACCAAATCTTTAACCTTTTGTCGATTTACATATAATGTGAATCACCAAATTTTCTTAAAACGGTCAACTTGACACTTCCGGAATTTCAGTTATCATTTTTCGATAACAATTCAACATTTAACCAGATTTCGTCGAACTTCGAATCTTTAGTAAACCATTTTTTCAAAAATGAAACTTTCCCTTAATGGAAACTTTCCTAAAGTAGAAAGTTTTCTAAATTAGTAGGTTTCCCAAAATAGAAAATTTCCTAAAATGGAAAAGATTCCAATTATGGTTGGTTTCCGTTTTTAGTAAGTTTCTTTATATGTAATTTTCGATTACAACCCTTTAGTTTAATTAAACGAAAATGACACATTTTGAAAAGAGTCGAAGACTCGACATTCTATCGGATTTACTGCATCACCGGAGCAGTCACCGGATTCCGACGACTTAATGGATTCCAGTCAATTTGTCAAAAATTCCCCATAGCTTCCCCGTTTTTTCAATTACCAAGTACTCGACATGCAGACAAAGAAAAACACTGTTTAATCACAGTTTCAACAAAAACACAACATCAACTACAACAGAAAGAAACAAGATTTCCTCACCTCCGATCTGCTCCAAGATCAAAAACCAGTGGTTTTTCCATGCCAAGGCTCTAGCTCAATTATGCAGAACTCTAGGCCTCTGCTCCTTTGTCGCTATCTCCACCCAAAAAACCACTGCAACACCTCGGATTCTCACAACCAAATCACCAAGCCCCTGCCTCGGCCTAGTTCGATGGTCGCCGCTCCACAACTCTCTCAGAGGCATAATTGGACTCTCCTCTGAAGCCACAGACGTCATAAAACCTCGTTGAGCTCGCTAGAACTCCAAGAACTCCTCATCGGAGGCAAGAACCCGAAACCCTAGAAATACCCAGAAAAGGGAAATTCTCAATTACGCCCTAATCTGTTCAAGCAAGGATATAGGAAGGAAGAGAAGGGAAAGAAGAGCACGAATATACCCTTAAATCGTCGAATTTCTGCCTGAACCGTCGGAAAAACACCAAGAACCGTCGTCGTCCTCATCCTTTGTTCTTCGTCCTAAGCGGTGGTAGGTGCGATTTTTAAGCTGGGTTAGTTAGGGGAGAGATATGGGATCGTTATGGTGGTGATTCCACCGCCAGGGGTGGCCTAACGACCGAGAATCTGGCCTGAGAAGTCGTCGTGGTGGAGATGGCGAGAGGAGAGATAAAAGCTCGGGTCAACGCCCGAAGTGGGTGTTTGACTCGGGTCAAACCTCTCTCCTCTTTTCATACTAAAATGGACTGCCAGGATTAGATCTAGAAAAGATCTAACGGTCCAGATTTAAAGAAGGTAAAAAGTAATGGTTAAATGGTAAAACTGTTTTACCAGAATGGTAATTAAAAATTACCAGAAACTTCAAAAATTTGTAGAAAATAAACTGAAGCTCAGAAAAATATTTTGAAGATATCGGAAGACTCATGTTGACACGTACTATGACATCGAGTCCTTAAAAACGTACGGGGTCTCACAAGAAACCTGCTATTATTTAGGATGTTCTCTATGAAGATCTATGTTGTAGTGTTGTTGTAGCTCGGGGTTCAAGTGTTATGTCCCACCCCTCCTCCTCCTCCTCCACCGATGCAATATTTCAATTCAGTAAATGAAACAGGACGTGAGGTTTGAGCCTTTCAATTAGGTTGGGTCTTAATCTTTATTCAAAAAAAGTTTTTTTGATAATATTCAAAAAAAAGATGAAGTAACGTTTTTAGAGATGTGTAAAAAAAATCTCTCTTAAACAATTAAAAAAACTAAAGCAAAATTGCTAGAGGTATCATAAATAATAAATATCAATACTATTGAGTTAGGTCGGATGGTCCATCGAGTCCTTCATGTGGAGGTATGAAGCCGGTATAATAATACGAGTTGTTAGCTAGAGTGTGAAATGGACCTCTGTTTTTGATCGATTTTCTCCAAGTTGTCTTGTTTGTTGTCGGTCGATCGATCTCCAATTATATGACATGGACATGCCATCTTTGATGCCTTCGGTTCCCTCTGTACTGAGGTTCCACCACGTTTCACATAGAATAATGCCTTCACCAGATATAGAATTATGTGATATGGAATCAAATCACATTGATGGATTTGTTAATCAAGTATTGTCAAGAAACATAATTTGAGACCCCTGCTAAGGGCCTATAGGTACCATTAGTCGATATCACATGTACTGTTCTAGGTCACATTGTTTAAAACAGTGAAAAATTATTATTTTAAAAAATATATTATTTATTAATTAATAAATAAATTATTACTTTATAAAAAGTTTTGTTATTCAGACTTTTCTTAATTGTCAAGAGTTTTTTTAATTTTTCATAATATAAGTAAAAAATAAAGAAATATATAAAGACACTTTTAGAATAATTAAATTGAAAATATAAAATTGTTATGATTTTTCTTAGTTTGTATTATGAACATTATTTACTCTTTCTTTTTTTAAGTTTTTTTTTCAATTATTATTATTTTTAATATTTTTTCAATATTAAATTAATTAAATTATTACTTTATTTAATTGTTAAGACTTAAAGGGAGTTTTAAAAACTATTATATGATGTATTTAGGGAGCTACCTAGTAATATGAACAAATCCTGAGTCAAAACTGAAAAAAAAATTATTTAATCAAGATTATTAATTTAACAAATATTTATTTATGAAAGTTTTACCGTATAAAAGACAAAGAAGATGTTCTTCGATTTATAGAACAGTGTCTTTCACTCTTTAGGGGTTCTAGTAATTTTGGAGGACAAATGAATAATTATCACAAGTCTAATTAGTTAATAATTGCTAGAATACACATACATGTATGTGTGGTGGTGCCTTCTTGCCAAAATCATACATCGGCCAACTGTCATCCAATATGACAAATACCTTCATGGTAAATTTAATTAGTGTAGACAATGATCTTATCTAACTCATTGACACAAAATTAACTAACAATTTTAAAATTATAAGTTTAAATCTCATGGTTATATGTAGAAAGTCTGAGTTATTAATAATTTTTTTATTAAAAAAACTAACTCCGTGACACAGTATTTCTAGTCTGCTATTATTTAGGACGTTCTCTACGAGGATATTAGTCACGTTCTCTACGTCCTTCCCAAGACAAGATTTTATTAATATAATAAATGAAACCGGCTAGGCTGGGTTCTGAATTCTTTAAAAAAAAAGTATTACTAGTCGGCTAAAGATTTTAATCCGTGTATTACTAGCAAGGACAAGGATTAAATAGCAAAATATGTCGATCAATTGTTTAGGCAAGGAACATGAAATAAATAATTTTTTTGTTACAAAATCAAAATTTTCGGTTGCCCTTGTTATCATTCGTGGGACTGAAACCTTCTAAACCACTTTTTTTTTCTTGTACAAAAACAAATAATATTGACATAGACTGAGTCTCTATCGTGTCAAAATCTTGTGGAACGTCAACAAATTGACGTAGACCTAAAGGTGAACATTTTGCACCGAAAATATGGTTACCGACCCGAACCGCACTGAAAAACATGATTCGGTGACACCGTACCGACTGCATAAAAACGGTTCGGTTACGGTTTGAGATTATAATTCAACCGATTTAAAATGAAACGCACCAAATTAAATTTTTCTTATTTTTTTTTAATTTTTCGTTGATAAAATTTGATTTTAATATATATATATATAAATCATTTATGTTCAAGTTTGTAGTTTGCAAGTTGTTGTGTTTACATGATAGTTGATATATATTGATTTATTAAGTTATCAAATATGATGTCTTGTAGATTTGTTAGTTAATTGATATTCTGATGACATTTTTAGATTTGTATGGACTCTAAATACATTCAAAAATTTTCATGCCTTATAAGAATTGTTGGACAAAGATTTGGGCATCCTTGTTTGTTAAAAATAAATAAATTAGTTCATACCGAAACCGAAAAACATCACACAAAAAAATTATGTAGCTGAATTATTTGAAAACCGAAAAAAACGGTTTGAAATATTTTAAAACAAAAAAACGGTTTGATTCATGTTTGAGACTCAAATTGATTCGAACCGAACCGCGTCCATCCTTATATAGATCCACGCTCATATCAAATCACACTAATCATACGAGACGTGTCGCAAACACATTGAGCGGTCAGCCAGCAATCCCCTCCTCTTCACCTTACATTACCGTTCTCTCCAACCACACAACAACGACCGTCCGATGAAACAACCATTTGTCAGTTCGCCGTGCGACCCAGGTAGGGATGTGACTTAATTAGACGGCCCATAATCTCCCGGCCCACGTTTGTTGGAGTTGGCGTGCGGGCAACTCTTTAATTATTGCCACTTTTTAACTCTTCACAGTTTTTTCGTCGTTTAACTCTTTACAGTTGGTTGTTCAAAAAAAAACTCTTTACAGTTCAACTCCAGTAAACAATTTAAAAAAAAAGAAGGTTCCTGGTCTCGACACGTGTACCTTCCCAGCGTCGGTGCCCTTATCGTTCACTACTGGACTCCACTCGACTAGCCTCAATTATATCGAGGAGCCCTTATATTAAAGCCCCACAGATCTGCTTCTTCTTCCGTCCTGCACTTCACTTCGCTCGAGGCATCATCAACCCTAAAAACCTCCCCCAATTCCCATTTGCAGGTTTCCCAAATTCCTCATATTGGTAGCTCAGTTCTCATCACCCATCTTGATGTAGGTTTCCATTCCACAGAGAATGTAGATTGAAGCATCACCACAAGTATGGATCCGGGGGTGTGGTACGATTCGAAGCCTGCCAAGGTCTCAAAAAGGGTGTGGTTAGTAATTAACAAAACAATGGGACTCCTCGTGGGTGGGAATCACACCTCCTCCAGGTTTTGCACTCGCTAATCTTTCTACTCATTTCCAGCTTCACACTCCCCTCTTGAAATTATTTTCTAGAAACAATTCTCAGTTTCGAGATTATTCGATACCGAATCGATCGTTTAGTTCATTGTGTGAAAGAAATGAAGCTCCGGATGATCCTTCATGGATCTCTAGCCCGGCGCGTGTTCTTCATCGCCGCGGCTATGTCTGTAATTCCCTTGGTTCACATTCTGTCCGGGTCGTACATGCAAATGTTCAACATTGTGAGCACCATCGACTGTGCCTCCGAATTCGGCGGTGAAAATGTCAACTTGAACCCGGGCAAGTTCATGTTTCAGACCCGGTTTCTGATTCCTATCTGGGGCGCTTTCGATGCGGACAGGTGCAAGCAGGATTTGAACTTGACTGTCACTGTGGTCAGAGAGCTAATGGGCAAGCAGCTTTTGAATGGCGATAGGGCTCTCTGTGTTGGTGAAGGATCCGCCTCGGCCGTGATGGCGTTGCAAGATTTGGGATTCCCCAATGCTCGTGGTGTTTACGAGCACAGGTTCTTCTCCCTCACGCGCAAACAGTTCGTGTATGAGATTGACTATGAGGACAAGTCTTTTGACTTCGTGTTCTGTAGGGATCTAGACAAGGTTTCTGTCCCTGCTCTGCTTGTGCTCGAGATTGAGCGTGTTCTTAGCCCGGGTGGAATTGGGGCTATGCTTGTTGGTAGCAGCGGTTCGGCTCCGAATAGCCTGATAAGGTCTGCTACCCCAATTTCTTCGTTGTTGAAGAGTTCCAGTGTCGTGCATGTTAATTATATCCGCAATTTCACACTGGTTGTGTTCAGGAAGAGTTACGAAAATGCTGGTCTGTTTGAGCAGTATCGCCTTCCGGCTGACTGCCAATCCCTCACGAATAATAGACCTTTTATTGAGAAAATGGAGCCTCTTATTATGGAAAGGTCCTTGGGGAATGGGGAAATGGTTACTTATCTGCCTAATGTTGTTGATGTGTCCTCAAAGAAACGGTTGGTTTATATTGATATTGGAGCAGCAGAGCACCTGAATTCAAATGTCACAAACTGGTTCCTGCCTTCTTATCCCATCACACACAAAGCTTTCCATGTCTATTTTGTTGACCACAACACTTCTGTGCTGTTGTCCTATGTCAAGAAGCCGGGAATCACCTTTGTTTATCATCCAGGCCTGGCTGGAACCAAGGACAAGAGCAATGTTAACATAGAAGGAGAAGCAGAGCCCTATGTTGCAGATGAAGGGTTTGATTTTCTTGATTGGTTCAAAGAAACTGTGCAGCATGCCGAGTTTGTGGTGCTCAAGATGAATGCAGGCAGTGTAGAATTGAAGTTCCTAAGGGATCTATTTGAGAGTGGAGCCATTTGCTTTGTGGACGAGCTGTTTCTTCACTGCTCTGGCAACATAGACGGGGAAGGTCCAATGCTGGTGGACTGCATGGACATCTTCACAAGCCTCCGGAGCAGTGGTGTGTATGTGCATCAGTGGTGGGGAGAAGACAACCCCGTCGAAGTTCTGTGATGGTGACGTGTTTTGATCGATCATCTCCATGAGTGATCGTGTTGTTAAACTAGTAAGTATTTCTGTGGGAAAGGAACATCTAATTGCCTGTATGGTTGGGGCAATAATTATTAAGCTAAATAAGCAACCACTGTTGTGTTTTGTAGTGTTTGGTGTTTAAGGATGTCTTATAGGATGAAAAAGAATCCGAGACTCCCACACCATTGTGTTGTAGCTTTGTTGTGGTTGGTTGGCCTTTTTGAGCTTTCCAGCTTAACACTACGTTGTTAATGGTTTGATGTGTACTTGTTCTTTATATGGTTTTGCCTTCCGATTATTGTTTGCTTCATTTAGAATTGGCGCCGACCGACTGTCGTGAGTAAGTGCCTGGAATCCACCTTCAAAAAACTTCACACTTGTATATAGTAAATGCGTGGAACCTAGGCCTGTATGGTTCTTATTCTAATATTCCACCTTCTTTATGGAAAGGGGATGGCTCCATAATCTAATTGTCACTTCGTTCATTTGTCTCATAAAATGATGTAGCATTCTGCCCTCTCTTTCATAGAACAGAAGGTTTGGAGTGTATCGTTATAGCTAGTGTTAAAAAAGAAATGGATTAATTACAAAAAAAAACAATTCTAGCTACTATTATTTTTATTTTCATACCTAATTATCAAAAAGTTACATTTTTATATTTTAAGTTTCATTCCATTAACATTTTGATACATTGACCACTAACACTGTTAAACGCATTTTCGTTATTTCATCAAAAGTATCATTTTTATATTTAGTTTAACAAAATAATTTATTTTTTGAGATTATTAAATACAAATATAGAATAATTTACTTTTATAAAAAAAATCAAAAATAAAATATAAAAACTTCAAAATTAAATTTGTTTTGCAGCAAGAGTGATAAAAATTAGTAAAAGATGATACATTCGAGGACACCTGGCTGTTCATTTGCGATTCTTCGATGGTGGTTCATCACTCGAGGTTCATCGATCGAGTCAGTAAAGCACTGCAAGGGAAAACGTGAGGACACCAACGGTGTATTCTTGCATCAGTGCAGACATTCGTGCTTCTGTGAGAACACTTTGTCACTACCTACGGTAGGTGATCGTGGCTGGTAAAGAATTGTGATGAGAAAAAAGACTCAATTCTCTGAGGAGCTTTTACTCGGCGAGCGAGAGTTTTGGTGAGTTGAGCCACATGTTTTCAGTTTTGGCTACTTTTGGATTAAATTTTGAGGACTAATTTTTTTTAAAAGAGGGGAGGAATGTGAGCCGTCGTATTATTTTCATGTGTTCATGATCACTATAGGATACTTACCGTAAGGTAGGTAGAGTGAGTTATGATCACTCGAGTCTTCGTCAAATTGTAACGTTGTAAATGTAAATCTTAACGAGATTGTTCGAGTTTATTTTCAAAATTTTCTTCTAAGGTCGAGTCAGTGATCTAACATCCGAACATTAAAATACACGTCAATACGAGTTCAAGAACACGCTCGAGTTTATATACATTTGGTCTAGGGTATAAAAAGCAAGTTTAACCATGAATCTATTATTCTATGGTTTGAATGGCCGTAGTCAACAACTTAGAGAATTGAGCTGCTTTGTTTCACTACTACTTTATGGTTTATTTGGAAGACAAGGAACATAACGAAGCATGATGGCTATTTCATTAGTGTGGATACTCTACGGAAGCTTATTTTGAGGCATATACAAGCTGCTAGTCGATTAGCTACAAGTTGTATGTTTAACTCTTTGGAAGAGTTGCGGGTCTTGAAGACTTATGGTATTTCATGTCGTCCACGTAGAGCTCCACGCATTATTGAGATTAATTAGAATCCTCCAGTTGTTGGGTGGGTGAAATTTAATACTGATAGTGCATGGCAACGTGTATCAGGAAGAGCTGGTTACGGTGGTGTTTTTCGTGACTTTCATGGTTCTTTTCTTGGTGTTTTTGCTTCTAATCTTGATATTTCTAGCTTCGTTGAGGCAGAGGTCATGACAGTGATAGAGGTCATGACAGTGATACAAGCTATTGAGCTAGCTTGGGTTAGAGAATAGAGACATATCTGGCTTGAGGTGGACTCAACTCTTGTCCTGCACTATCTTCGGGATCCTCATCTTTTCACTTAAAAGTTACGTGTGACTTGGAATAATTGCTTGCATTATATATAACATATGCACTTTCAGTTCTCATATATTTTTAGATAATGTAATCAAGTGGTGGATACACTTGCTAATATTGGCTTGTCATTGACTGGCATGTCATGGTGGGATGATCCTCCTCCTTCCATCGTTGATCTTCATCGATGAAATACTCTTGGTCTCCCAAATTTTCATATTTGTTAAGCACCCTGGTTTGTTTATCATGTTTTGACTTATGTGTTCTTATATGTTTTATGTGAGACCTTGTTCCTCTATTTCATTGTACGGTATATCTTTTTTTATTAATAAATTAGGATTTGAGAGTTCTCCACAAAAAAATGCAAGAGAGACCATCTCTCTCAAACCCTAATCCTTTCTCCCTTCAGTCTCCCTTGAGTTTCGATTGCTCCACTATAAACCCGTTCTCATCTTCGTTTCCTATTTTTGGGTTTCTGGATCCCCAGTGAGTTCTCATTAGTTCTTCGACCATGTCGACGATTGCATGCACGAGGAGGATCCTAGTTACAGACCCAACTCGGACCAGCAGCTGCATGTAGGGGCGGAGGCACACAGGGACAAAGTGGGGCTCGTGCCCCATTCACCCTTCAGTCATAAATTTTGGTTCATCAGTGTCTCACCAGTGCCTCACTGAACAAAATATAAAAATATGCACTATATGGGAGTCAAGCATCTAACCTCTTTATGAAATAAGATCCAAGGATGATCCACTAGACCACCTTGATCACATGTTAACATTGCACAAATATTCTATATATTCATAGATACTTCTTATTTCAAAGAGATTATTTTTTGAAATAAAAAAAATTAAACAGACAAGGGTTTCACTCATAGATAAAATTTAAGGCTGAACTCACTTAACCAGCTTGAGAATTCCCTTAATTTTGCAACCTAATTTTAAATGTATTTATTAGAGTTGTGAAAGCTAAGATTATAAGCCACTTATTTTATGTTATAAATATTGTAAAGAGTGATTGTTTGATTTCATATATCTAAAATGATATTTTTTTTAATATAGTCGATGAGACTAGCTATCATGCAACAACTTAAACACATAATTAACACTTGTCGAGAACCAATATCATTGCAAATATATTATTATTATTTATGCCTCACTCACTGAAAATTCTGAACGGCGTTAAGGCAGATGATGGAAAGTTGGAGTTGGAGCTTTGGTGAATTAAGGTGAGGAGCATCTGCCCTTGAGCTTTTAAATTCGTACTTGGTGTTGCTGTTGGAGTTAATGGGTTTTTGGTAATGGCAGAGGAGGAGCAGCAGCAGCCTAGGTGGAACACAGGAGTGCGGCAGCAGCTTTTGGAGGCTATGGAATTCAAGGCAGCAGCTCGGCAGAGGAGCAAAAGGCTATGCATGGCCATCGATTTGGAAGTTTAGGAAGCTATAAAATTGCGTCCTTTAGCCTTGTACTCTGCTCCTTTGGTTCTGCATGTTTGGAATTTGTGTTCTTGAAGATTTTGGGTTCGTACTGGTGATGGAGTATACTTGTGGTTGTTAGTGTTGGTTTTTAGTCTCGGTTGAAGATGTGAGACTTGTGTTGGTGAAGATTGGAGTTATTTGTACTGTTTAGATTTCAGTTTCAGACCAGTTTCAATTAATGGAAAGTTACTATTTTGGAACCTTTGTATTTATGGACTTTTCATATTTGAAAGTATCGAAGTTTCTATTTTAATTTTGGTTAGTCGAGTTTCAGTTTAGTTAACGTTTGAGCCAAATTAGTTCTAATTAAATTGAGACTCGATAGACTTAAAGTTTAAGAACGTGCCCTGATCGTGGATTCTAAATTGTAAGTCGGTAGCCTAAATGTGTCCAAATAAAGTATCATTTCGATGTTAAGAGTTGTTAACCTTTAAGTTACTCCTAACGTTAGGAACGAGAAGTTAAAGTCGATGTTACATACTTATTAGAAGTGGTCTTAGTTTTAAAAGCACGTGGTCATGAACCGACAATCTATTTGATGTTTTTCGGGACTAGTCAAAATCGGTCAACATGATAAACTCTTGGTCAAAGTAGGAAAATGGTAGTTGACCATTCCAAATGATCTTCAAGGTCTTTAGGTTTGGTTAAACGTTATCATTGACGCATTTCCTACTAGGAAAAAGGTAGTTTACAATTCCAAATGATCGTCAAGGTCTATATGTTTGGTTAAACGTTATCATTGACGCATTTCCTACTAGGAAAAGGGTAGTTGACCATTCCAAATGATTATCAAGGTCTTTAACTTTGGTTAAACGTTATCATTGACGCATTTTCTATTGGAATTCAGGACTTTAAGCACGAGGAGCCAAAGAGCATGCGGAACGAACTACAAAGTGTGCGATAAAGTGGAAAGACATTCCAGAAAGAGAGAAAGTCGAACGGTTAGTGGCTTTGAATGCATTCTCTGTGATTGATATTTTTTACCTTAGAAAGTCCTGCTAGTTTTTTGCATGTTGATCATAGTCGATGCCTCGTGGAATTTATTATAACTAGCATACCAAAGTTTTACGGAAAGAAAACCGAGACCAGACACGAGTATATCCTGTGATGATGTTTGACCTGAGAGTGACGGGGAAGTATCTCCCCACGATATCGATAACCGTGAAACCTCTGGAGGGGCTATGTTAGCCCATATATTGTGTCGTACCTTGTACGCCTTTCAAAGGATTATGTATCAACAATGACGTCATATGAAATTATATTTATTGTTTGTGTTGTATAGCCGTAAATTGACACTCTCGCTATCCATGGTCTAGTAAAACCATGAATGGTAGTTGGACTGGGTCAGCTGAAAAAGTCGAACGGTGGTCTCGGTCACATGAAAGATAAAAGTCCGGCAAGCAAGTATTTTTGAACGCTCAGACCTTTGCACTGCATGTGTTTAATGAAATCTCAAAGCAGGATTATGCCAAATATTTCTTTTAAAATGTTTTATGATTTGGCGCCTAAAACCATTGGCTATTTCTTTAGACTTTATTTACGCTATTGCAACATGTCTATTCAACCCTAGCTCGGTTGGGCTGGCCCATATTATGCGAAGCGAGGATGAAAACTCACTCATACAATAGTTTGTAGATACAGGTAATGTGTATTGATACGGGATAAGGATGGAGGGATGTCTATCTCTTAGTCTCACTTTGTTGTTAAGGTGACTAGTGTGTGTGTGTGTTTTTTTGGATTTCCCCTTGTGAGCCTTGCCTTTGTGTGTTAGCTTGTAAAGTTGCCTTGTCGAGTATTCTGCGCTGTCGCTTGTTTTCAAATTTGACCCTAGAGTATCATCTTCCACTTACAACTGCTAGGCTCTTGTAAAGAGTAAAGTGTTTTCTCTACGTGTTTAATTAAGTTGAAAGAAAAATAAATTTCAAATCGTCGTAGACTTTAGGTTAATAGGGGTATCAACTCATCATTCAGACGTGTTGGTTTCTTATTGGCTTAAAGTTGTGGCGTTGTAGCTACTCCAGTTTGGGGTGTTACAAAATGACTCATGGCCTTATGGTTTGTGTATTGATACAAGACTAAAACAAGAAAATGTTTAGTATTTTAGTAACCCTAGACTAAAGTGAAGAAAGCTGTACTTGACCCTTATGGCTTACCATACACAACTTTTTCGGCAAGTACTAATTTTTTGAACAATTCTGTTCATCCTGAAATCATGATCTTTAAGCAAATATAGAACAGACAGAACTCAAGAATCTAGACGTGATTATTTTGCTGGAAAACTGCGGAATCTTGAGAAAAAAATGCGGGTCGAAATTCTTGCGGTCTATTAGTTGGAGAAAGCCCTAAAATCATATTTATTCTTTCGCCAAAAAAATCATATTTATTCAGAATTAGTTGACCCTAAAATGGTGTAATTTGGCTCTCAAGTTTTTTTTGGCAACATTTGGCTCTCAAGTTTGGACAATGAGATTCACAGCACTTCATATACAGCACCAACTCAGAAATTAAACTCTCCAAGTCTATAAACAGCTCTACTACGTCATTCTAAAATCAGATTCACCAACATCTTTGGCTTTGGATCAGTACGTGAACAAGGAAATTCCCAGTTACTATGGGCCTGTTTGGTACGGCTGTGGCTTCAAAAATAAGCTGGCTGTGGCTTATTCTGAGAATAAGCAGCTGCCAAGCAAAGCTGCTGAGTGTTTGGTAAACTGGCTTTTTATAAGTGCTGTGAATGGTAGAAGCAGGGGTAAACTGTTTGGTAAACTAGCTTTTTAAAAGTGCTTTAAGTTTGTAAATTACCAGTTTAACCTTATAATATATTTTTGCTTTATTTATTTGGTAATGTATTATAACATAATTGCTCATGAATCCTTATGTGTATATATTTTCTATGATTTATATATGGAGTTTATAAATCATGGTTACTAAGAGAATAATATTATACACTATCATAAATATATGAATTACATGTTGTTCCATACATTAATAATAATTTATCTTTCATTGGCTCATATGAACAACAAAAATTTCATATTACCTTCAAACATTCCTATTACGCGCACTCATCAAACATTGAGCGATCCTATCTCTTACTAATTTCATTTCTTGTGCTCTATGATTATGAGATTCTTCTTGTTCATCATCATCCATCTCTATGTCACCAATGTTACCCAACCTTTCTGAATCACAAAAATCAGGATCGCGTCGTGCATGTCTCCTTATATAATTATGAAGTGTCATTGTGACCATGACAATCTTCACTTGTTTCTTAAATGGGAAACCTAACATGTTCCTTAAAATGTGCCATTTAGTTTTCCAAACTCCAAATGTGCGTTCTATAACGCCTCTTAGAGAAGAGTGAGCTTGATTAAATACCTCCTTTGCATTTCTTGGTTCTCGCCCACGGTATTGTTGAAAATGTTGGTTTGCTCCTTTATAAGGTCCTAAAAACCCCGGCATTTGTGGGTATCCCGAATCAACAACATAATATTTTCCTGCTAATTAAAATAATTAGAAGCGACTTAAGTGAAAACATTCAATATTTAATAAAGGTTACTATATTCAAATATATATTACCTGGTGGAGGTTTAGGAAACTTTTTACTTGGATCTCGAAGTACATCTAGAAACACTCTTGTATCGTGAGCGGACCCTTCCCATCCGGCACATGCATAAATAAATTGCATATCAAAGTTGCATGCCGCCATAACATTTTGGGTTGGTGTTCCTTTTCTACCGATAAACGGTACTTGATGTCGAGGAGATATTGAAGCGGGAACATGCACTCCATCAATAGCACCAATACAATCCTATAAATGGTAAAAGTTACAATCAAATGACATGATAAAATCAATGCAATTCAAATCATAAAAGTAAGTAAAGTTTGACTATTACCTTAAAATATGGCATGTATCTCCTATCATTCATGATCTCTGGGGCAATGCCGTTAAAATGAGGATCTGTTGGCTTGATAATTTCTTCACTAAATTGATACAAAATATCTAAGGTCTTTCCAAAATACCAACTAATAGTTTCTGTTGAATGTTGAAAACGCTCTGCTTCCGACCTAGTTCCACACCCATGTCCTAATAAATGCAATATCAATCCTACTACTTCAACATGACTCGTTCTATTTGAACCAAACACCCCAAACTTAGTTTCCAGATCACTACATAAACTGTAAAATACATCCTTATCCATTCTAAATGCATTATAACAGCGAGTGTTATTCCCTTGTAGTACTTCCATCACCCACCTATTACCTGTTTGAGAAGAATCCATACAAGGATTCTTGTCAATGTAAGTCTCATAATAATGTTGGATTAACAAAGTATTTAGCTGAACAGAAGTCATGAGTATCTGATCATCATCATCTCCACAGTTGCTCATACTTCAATGAACACCTGCATAATCAAATCTCTACAAACATTAATCATTATTAAACTAATACATGTTTACTGTGTTCAAATGAAACATAAATGTATGGATAATAATGCATAATTGTTTTCAAAGGTTAAGACACACCAACATAAGTCTTTGGTTCTTATAACTAAAGAACATCCAGATGAACAGAAACAAACATCTAACAAAACAAACACAATAACATACACACAAAGCACTATTTTTTTGCTAATTTGCTTCTCTCATATTCCAGCCAATCCAACCTCGTCTCAGTATCTTCCATAGTGCTAAACATCTCTCTTTTCTCTGGAACAACAAACAAATCTGTGGCAAAGTACCACAATGGAGAACGAGGCTCGCCTCCCGGCAACGACGTAACTACCTTCATCACCTCTTTGATGCTACTGCCTCCCTTAGAAACTGAAGTTGCCGTACTTCTACTCTCAATTGCCTCGCACATTCTATCAATTTTGCTAGCCAAAAGAACTGCACCTCCCAACTTCCCCTTTTTTGTAGCCACTCCTTTGCCTTTTTCAATTCTCTCACTTCTTTTTCGTATACCTTGGGTAGATGTAGGCTGAATATCGCACTCATCACCACTTTCTTCAAAATCATTTTCATGAACCGGACTTATTGGTTCAGGTTGTGAAAAACCTGGTGTACAAGCATACCTACCAGTGGCTACAACTCCTGAAAACAACTTATCCAACTTGGCTTCAAAATCAGGTGCAATTCCTTTTTTCCGTAACTTTCCATATTCCGGCTTATCCTACAAAATAAAATAGATTTGTTAAAACATGTTCTAGTAACAAGACATGAAATTAATTAAAAGAATATGAAAAAATAAAGTACAAACCTTGATTTTCTCACGCCACCAGTCTTCGGATGCATCTATAGTCTGGAGCCTGTGATCCCAACCAAGACCAGTTTGATTACCCTTCAAGTCTTTCCATAGTTTCCACTGCTCTTTAAGGTTATCCCACTTGTTTTTCATTTGTTTTTTGGTGTACTGTTTACCGGTTTCTTGTTCAAAATTACGTATAAGATTATCAAATCCCTCTTTACTAAGATGAGTATTTGGACGGTTATTCTTGTCCACCTCCTTCACACACAAGTCACAAAATATTTCTACTAATTGTTCATTCCAAACAGCAGACTCTTTTCCCATCTAGCACAAATAAAAGCAAAAATAAATAAATGGAACATATTGATGTCCTAACTACACTGGAGCTCAAATCAGCATTAAATCTCCAAAGCTACTGTGATATTGCAGAGTGCATGTATTCTAAAACACAAACAAGATGCTGCCAAGTTAATGTGATATCAAATCCCTCTTTAATCCGATTATGCAACACAAAAGGTAGATTAGCACTATTTTCTCTACAAGTAACACAGGACTTCTTGGGCAGTAAAAATAGACAACCTCTGAAAGTATTACATTTCTAGACTCAGCATATCGGGAGTGCAGCAACAGGACAGACAGGACCAACTGTTTCTGTACACATAAAAGCTATTCATGCTCTAAAATTTCCTTCAGGACAGAATCTATGCACACATGCATGCCTACCGAAGGAAACAAAGGGAGGTTAATTAGCTATGCAATATAGTTCAGCAGGGTGTTAGCCATTTCTATGTTTGATAAGAAGTGGTAAGTTATGTTCAGGCAAGTAAAGATTTATATATGTGCTATGTTCACATATTTATGTGATGTAAAGATTTATATCATTATACATTGTTTTTTTGTTGAGAAATATCATCATACAGTTTGCTATATGAACCCTTGATATCAAATCTTTGCATTTGAACTAGGTTTGTCATCTTAACTTACTATTTAATAAACAATATAAATCTATTGATAACCATATTCAACTTTTCATATGCATCATTTTAGCTTGACAAAAAACATAAGGCAGTGAAGAACAAAAAACATGGCCTGCCTAATGCATAAACACTCGATTCTGAATCTCGAAAATATACAGAAAACAAGATCAAGGTAGCTTAACTAGTATACAACTTGACAAATAAGGCACCCAAACATGCATGTACCAAAATTGAAGAAGACTGAAAAATGACAATCCAAGCATCTCCTTCCATATTACAAAGAGCATAGCAGTCTGAGGCACTGAATGCTAAGTAAACTGATGAACATCATTCATCAACTCCCCGAAAGCTAAAAATCTCACAAGCCATAACCGTAAACCACCTATTTGAACTGATATGAACTTTTTTTTTTTCTAATGCTCAAACAGCATGCATCATCCTCAAAAGTTCAGAAAATGTAACAAAATCGTGACTGTAACTTTTACGAATTTCTAAACGATTTCCAATCCGAAACAACCACGTAGAGCAAACTAAATCCAGAGAAGGGCAATGGAACACTGACCTGACCAACAAGACCGGCAAGAAGATACTTCCAATTCGCCGCAAGTAAATTGATCTCGGTAACTAGCTCAGCGCAAATCCTCTTCCAAAGCTTCTCAAAATCAAAAACAACACACAAAAATGAGTCCCAAAGCAGAAACGAATTAACAATTTCAAAAAGCTAATAAATGCTGCAAACAAAAGCAGAAAAACGAACCTTGCAGTCTGGGAAATCAGTGGGTACCTCCGATCCTGATCTGGGTCCGACTGTGATGCTTCAGAAAAGAGAGAGCGAGCCTGGACAGATGACCGATTTGTGAGAGAACGAAAAAACTGGAGAGAGGAGCGATTTGGGAGAGAACGAATCAGATCGAGACTGGACCGATGGAGAGGAGCGATTTGGGAGAGAAAACTGGAGAGAGGAGCGATTTGGGAGAGAAAACTGGAGAGAGCAAATTCGAGAAATGGCGAGGGGCGGCTGGAGTTGTGAGAGGAATGACGAGCGAAAGTGGAGTCCCTGGTCTGCGAGGGTTCAAGTGGAATAAACGAAAGTTTCATTAATGAACAGTACGCGCTACAGTAACATAAGCGCTTCTCGTTTTCCAAAAGCCAGGAGACACCGACTTCCGGCTTTTAGCAAGAAAAGGCTGGTGCTTTAAAGCAAAGCTGCCAGCTTTTTTGGTTGCCAAACGCCATTCCCTGCTTTACTACAAAGCAAAGCCTCCAGAAGCCCTACCAAACGGCCTCTATACCATCCCTATGTGAGCTCCACAGAAGGCACCAACTTGTTACTGAGAAGGAGCGTTTGCATATTGAGCCAAGAAACGAGAAGATGTGGGAGAGAGAGAATTCAAGCCTCAAACATATTCCAAAACTTTGGAGACAAGATTTACAGCCAAAGTAACGAAATATTATGAAAAAAGCACACCGCTCTATATAAGAAAACTCATGAATTGTGCCCGATGAACCCTTATCCAACTGAAAAAAGATGAAACTGGTACAAAGTTCAAACACAATGGCCTAACAATCTTTGCAACATTATTGTTTTTGAACAGGATACATAATTAAAGCAGTTGCTCGAGAAAATATGCCACAACATATCAGATGGTGAATACCAGGATAGATACTAACTCCACAAGTCTGCATACCAGGATGAATCATACCAGGATGAATCAGGCAAGCAAAAGAATACAATACTTGAGGGAGCTTAAAATTACAACTGTACCATCTATGTAATTAGTTTTTCACTGTTGTGACATGCTTCAGAAGCATGTTGACAACATCACCTGATATCCTTGAGCCCTCTGTTGAGAGATGATTGATCTTTTCTGTAGTTTCCACTTCAAGGCGTTTCACATTAGCCCCAGAATCTCCACTGCTCTGTTCAGTCACCAGCAAGAAAAAAAAGGGAAAAATTACCACATATATTGCCAATGAAAAGAAGTCTAGAAAACACTACAGTATGTGGTTTTGCCAACGTCAGTCATCCGCATCGCGAATGGATGACATGCAGTCATTTACCATGGGATCAAGAATTTGCCCCACAATGATTACAACTGCATGGATAACTAACACTAGCAAAGGTAACAAAGCTCATACATATCTGAAGCTCTATACATGAAATGGCATTTTCAAGCCAATGACCATCTGCTTAACAATCAATATATTGCTTTCACCCACATATACATACCGCTGCAAGTTTCTTCTGGAATTCACGCTCCACTTGGGAACGGTAATCAGCAATCTCCTTTTCTGCCTCCTCTTTGGCTTGTTTCAGCCTAGCGAGTTTTGCTAGCAGAAGACAATCAGACACCAAATCAATTAGAAAACAACTCAAGATACAGGATTTCAGTGTCCCATCTAAAAAACCAGTCAAAAGAAGGGTAACACAGAAACATAATCGCATAACCACCATACAAAGGTTCTAGTACTCTAGTAGTAAGCTAGCAGCAATAGGACATAATTCGCCTAACCAAAACTCTAAATTTGTCAAGACTGTTCGAACATTACCCTCTCTGATCTCGATATATAAACTCATGGAGAGCAAAGAGCATCTCTTGCAACAAGGGAGTAATTCCAATAATACAATCTCCCACACAACTTCTCAACCCTCTAATTGATCAACAAGACACTCAGAATTTGCAAATAACCCGTAGATATTGACATATATAACTCATACCCCATCAACAAGCAAAGAAAAAGGAACAAAATTTACCATTTCTGGCAGCATTGACGATATGCTGAGCTTCCTGCTCTGCAGCAAGCAATTGTTGAATTCCACCCTGACCCCTGTTCGATCCGGATGCCATGTTTTCTGAAATAATACTACAGGTTATAACAATACTGATAACTAAAACCCAACTAAAACATATCAAAATGAACTCCCTTTACAACAAATTATACATTATATGCAATATTCCAGTAAAAAAACATAAAATCCAACATGATTTCTCTGATCAAGATTTTTCCTTTAAGCCTCTGATTTCAAAATTCTTACATTCACATGATTAACATAATCATTAGATCTCTAATTGGGTAAAGAGATTCATCCAAATCAAAAGCATTAGGCATAGTTAGAATAGTAAATTGAATGATCGATTCGTATAACAGCAACGGATCGGAGATCAAAAGCAACACAAGCTCAGCGATTTACTGGGAACTAAAAGTAATTTTTGTCGACTAAAACATACGGATCGCAGTGAGATTAAGCAGAGAATTGAAAATTGAGTACCTTTGGGAGACTAGCGAGCGTCGGGCTTGAGATTTGGGGAGTGAAAGATTCAGAGAGAACTAAAGGACCTGCGTGTACCTTTATGTAGAAACGGAGATGACCGTAACTAACCAAGTTACCCTAGTAAATATTCATCCTACGATGTCGTTTTGCATCCGGCATTTTTTACATGGTTAATCACAATTGGGCTTTGGGCTTATCCACATTACACGTAACTTCCATTTTAATATGCCTTGTAAAATTCTCCCATATTTCATCTCTCTAAGCAATGAGCACACTGTGATACTGGAGTGACCGAGGTGAACATATCAAATTATGAACTAGAATTGTGTGTTTCGACTTATCACTAATCTTCTTCATGTGTTTTTTTTAAATGTATGATTACTCTATGAGAGCTTATTATTCAAACCTTCAAAACTTAGACCTCCTAACTTTTTGTAACTTTAGAAATTCATTTTTACTCTTCATTTATAGAAGGGGAGTTCTAGTTTGCACCTCCTCATTTTCTATATACACCTCCATTTTTATAATTTGACATCGACCATCCGAAAAATAAATATTTTGACGAAAATTCTAAAAAATATGGAATACGGTAAAAATAAGAAAATTGATGGAAATTTGAAAAAAAAACAAAGAAATTTTAAATGAAACTTTGAGAGATGTTTGATTTCTCAATTATGTAATATAATTAAAAACTTTGAATAAACATTGATCCATAATAAGTTATAGTAATGTAAGATAATAAAAAAGTATCGTGTCGAACCATTGATAATTCTTAAAAATTTACTTTAAACTATCACTACCAGGATAAGCACTTTAGCCGACGAAATTTTTTCGTCGGCCTGTTCACCATTTTCGTCGGCTAAGAAGTCGTCGGCTATACTTCGTCGGCTATGCTTATAGCCGACGAAATAAAGTCCGTCGTCGGCTATACTCCACACCTTAGCCGACGAAATAATATAAAAAATTCGTCGGCTATACTCCAAACCTTAGCCGACGAAATAATATAAATATTTCGTCGGCTATAATCCAACACTTAGCCGACGAAATAATATTAATATTTCGTCGGCTATAATCCAACACTTAGCCGACGAAATAATATTAATATTTCGTCGGCTAAAGTGTTTAAAAATAAAAATTAAATAGAGAATAGCCGACGAAATTAGCACACTTTCGTCGGCTAAAGGTTGTTGGAAAAAAAAAAAAAAACTAGCATAGCCGACGAAATATGGTAAATTTCGTCGGCTATAGTACTTTTTATGCTAGAAACCCAAACAAAATTTATACATTACCATCCAAGCAAGCTGCAAATTACAGAAACAATTTTATAACCAACAACAACACACCATCTAAAGTAACATAAACATTTTGCATTAAATTTTCAATTCATAAATTGTTCATAAAACCTAAAAAGTAAATTAATATTTGTTCATAAACCTAAAAAACTAAATAAATAATTGTTCATAAACTTAAAAAACTAAATGAAATCGATATCGTCTAAATCAATATTTGATCCAGGATGAGGTTGTTGGGGAGGTTGCGGCGGCTGAGGTAAGACAACAGGCGGGGGCATGGGCGGAAGCGGAAGTCCCTGCTGCTGTGCAGCTATAAAATCTTGCATGTACTGGTACATCTGCTGCTGCTGTGTCTGCTGGGCGGCATGGCATGCTATAGTGTACTCCTGTAGAGCGGCAGTATATGCTGCTTGGGCGGCCTCTCTCGCGGCAGTATATGCTGCTTGGGCGGCCTCTCTCTCGGCAGTATATGCTGCTTGGGCGGCTTGTTGTTCCCGTAACATCTGAACTTCCGCCTCAAGCTGAGTCGTTCTGCTGCTGGTCGAGGTTCCTTTTTTCTGAAACCCAGGAGTGGTTTTCAGTACCCCCTCGCCCTTCTTTCCCAGGCCCCGACAGTAGAAGTTATTTCCTCGCGGTGGGAAGGCTGTGCCCATGATCCTGGCCCCAACGCTGAGATCCGAACTGTCGATCCAAGACATGGCTTCGGACATGTCTTCCTCTTGCGTGTCAGGCCATGTCTCCCTGACTATAGCAGCCATCACCTCGTCACTAGCCTGCCTCACCCTCGCCTAATTTGATAGGAAAAAAAATTAATTAACATTTTAAAATATATATATATATATACATATAATTTACTAAATTTTAAAACGTAAAACGACTTACAATATCCTCCCGGGAGTCAGGATATGCCTTCTCGTACGTATAGACGTACTGGTTGACCTCTGGATGTTCCCTGGCCGCCTCCTCCATCAACGATGCGAACGGTCTAGAACAGGCATGATGGTTCCTCATGTTGCGTTGCCGGTTTTGAGCGTTCACCCGGGAAACGGCCTACAAAGGAATCGAATTAGTAAAATATTTTAAAACGTATTAAATATAATTCAATATAATAAATAATTATTTTTAATTACCTGTTTATGTGGGTTGTTGAATTCCGATATCAGAAGCCAACGCCACTCGTACTCCCTGAACTGGAACTCAAGGGGGGTGCCGGAACGTTCGTTCCCATGTGTAGTCCAGTGGGTCCGTAACTCGTTCTTCCACTCCTTGTACCTGTAATACGCCAAAAAAATATAAATATTATAAATTAAACATAGTTTTTTTTTCCTTAACTTTGCAACGTACCTTCCCCCGTGCACAACGTCCGCCCAGGTGTTCCTCAGGTACTCGGGAACGTCAAACCACACCTGCATTTAAACATTTATTACTTTAGACGTTCATAAATCTACAATGTAATAAATAATGTTAAATATGAATTTTGTTATACTTACCGACATGGCGTATTGGACCATGTCCTTAACCTCCTGTGGGACCTCGCCCCAGTCTGACCACAACATAGGGACTCTATCCCTAATAAGTGCTCCCACGCGGCCAGAGTACATCCTCGTCTTGCCGCCCGATACTACGTTCCCATCCTCGTCAGTATCAATGACGATCCTTCCCGATGTACTCACTGTCTTCTCGAGAGCTTTCCCCGTGACCGGACCTCTCTTCTTCCTTGTCGGCTTGGCTCTGACGGTACCTATCATAAATTGATGATTAGTAAATTAATTTTATTATAACATAACAAATTACTTATATAATCATTACCTGAGGGCGTTGGGGCGGATGCGACGGACTCCGACTCTGTCGCCGACGATGATACCCTCGCAGAAATTAACTCTGTAGCAAACGGCACGAACAGATACACCGCTGATGGGGTCACCTGGGGGGGTAGTGGATAAATCGGCGCCCCTGAGTCATCGACTGCAGGTATTGCCGGTATGAAGCGCGGAAGGAAGAGAAGAGGCGGCGGCATCTGTACCCCGGAAGACCCACCCTCCGATGCACTAGGGCCCGGTGCCGGTGCCCTACGTATCTCAGGCATACGTGGTGCAGACACCTCCGCCTGAGTCGGAGGCCACAGTTGCCTCGAGGAGTGAGGGCCGCTGGGCTGCCTGGAGGAGCGAGGGGCGTCCTGCTGGCCAGAGGAGCGAGGGGCGCTAGGCTGCCTGGAGGAGCGAGAGGCGCCCGGCTGGCCGGAAGAGCGAGGGGCGCTAGGCGGCCTGGAGGCGGGAGGGCCATCTGGCTGCCTGGAGGAATGTGTCGGCTCCAGAAGAGACGCCCGTCGGACAGTCATTGGGCCCTGAAACGAACCGCGAGGGTTGCTAGACGTTCCCTCTGACGATTCACCCCGGCCCTTCGAACTCTTTGATCTGCTGAATAATCCTTTCATCCTAAATAAAATAATTAATATTTTGTTAAATTAAAAATGAACAATATACCAAATAAAATAATTAATATACGCAAATACACCCAAATACATCTAAATACACCCAAATATATTAAATATACTAAATACACCCAAATACACCCAAAATCAGTAAATACACCCAAATACACCCAAATTCAGTAAATACACCCAAATACACCGATATATATTAAATATACTAAATACACCCAAAATACATCCAAATATACTAAATACACCCAAATATACTAAATACACCCAAATACATCCAAATATACCAAATACACCCAAATATACCCAAATACACCCAAATATACTAAATACACCCAAATACATCCAAATACACCCAAATACACCCAAATTTACTAAATACACCCAAAATACATCCAAATATACTAAATACACCCAAATACACCCAAATATACTAAATACACCCAAATACATCCAAATATACTAAATACACCCAAATATATTAAATATACTAAATACACCCAAATACATCCAAATACACCCAAATACACCCAAATACATCCAAATACACCGCAATACACCCAAATACATCTAAATACACCCAAATACACTCAAATACACCCAAATACACCCAAATTCACCCAAATACAACCAAATATACACCCAAATTCAGTAAATACACCCAATATAATTCAACATTATCACAACATAATACAATTCAACACAATTCAATATATTGAAAAAACAACCCAAATTTGTTTTATAATACAATATAAACATGAAATTGCATACCTAATTGGTTTGGGAGATGAGGGAGGCGGAGTGGAGGCCGGAAACCGTCGAAAATGGCGAAAGAAAATCGAGAGGAGAGGGAGAAATTCGCCGGCGGAGTGGAGAAAGTGGAGAAGTGGGCTTCTGTTCGGCTGCTTTCGAATTTATAGGAAGAACTATAGCCGACGAAATAAAAAATTCGTCGGCTATAGTTCCACTTTAGCCGACGAAATAAAAAATTCGTCGGCTATAGTTGGACTTTAGCCGACGACAAAACCCTAATTTCGTCGGCTAAAGTCCAACTATATTCGTGGTGGAGGCTCGGTTAACGATCGATATTCGTGGTGGGGTCTTGAATTGTCGAGGTAAGTGGCTTTTTATAATATGTTTAAAATATTCTTATTTTCTTTAAAATTGGTAGAAAAGCATCATTTTGATCATTTTTGAAATATCTTTCATTTTCAAGTGAAGCATGTCCATTTAGGAAATTTGCAAAATTTATATTATAATAATGTGTTGGATCATTGTTTGACTAGTCATGAGACATGTGAACTTCTTTATTGCTTATGACGAAGTAAGGATGTGACACACAGTTGTGTATGATATGATAGTCGTTAGATTTCCGTGGTGGACTAAATTGAAGGATAACCAATGAGAAGAGATTGTGTGTTGTGATGAATTAATTGAGCTGCTGTGTATATAATATATATTATGTTATAGCGTGGGTAAAAATGACATGGTTTTGTAGACATATCACATTGGTCTACTTACTGTGCACGTGGTTTTGTTTACTCGCCTATCTCTAGTATTTTTTGCAGAGAAGTATTTAGATCTGACCGAGCCAGAAAAAAGGTAAACGCTGAGCCTAGAATATAATATTTTTATTTACACTCTGCTTTGTAACACTCGATCACGCCTCACGATCGACGCCCGGTGGTTAAAACCCTTCGACGTCAGGACCGGGATGTGATGGCTAGAAACTCTAAAATTCAGGGGAATGGGATAGATGAAGGCGGAGTGGATGATTTGTTATTAAAATCTAGGAATTAGAAGGGTATCTTAGAGCAGTTGAGATAGATAAATGCGAGACAATGAGAGAACATACACAAAATGAGGGTGTCATGGTAAGTGAAATGCAGCGGTGGAGAAAACTTAAACATGGCCTAGTAAATTAAATATTGATGTTGCTTTGGATGCATCAAATAAGGCTGTTCAAACATGTACATGTCATCTGGATCTTGGCATGAGAGTTGGGGAGCCTCTGATTTCCTCTTACCAATTTCACCTTTATGTTTCTGCTATTGGTGTCATCCCTTTTGGGATTTATCCTCCAGCCGTCTTGGCCGGTTTTCTCCCGAGTCATTCTTCGATCTAAGGCTCCATCCTCTCCTCTCGGCTAGTCAGCATTTCCCTTATTTTGTTTTTCTCTTTTGGTCTGCTACTAGATCTGTCCCACTTGGTCCCAACCCATTCTTATTCTGATCTATCCATATTGTACCTCTTCAACCGGCTACCATCGGCTAGCGGCCTCTATCAACTTCCTTTCGTCGAATATGCGGCTCTTCGGAGCTCAAATCAAAATGGGGTTTACCCATTAGAAAAGCAACTGGTGATGCTTCTAGAGTCTGAGCACCCTCTGGAGACTATCTCTTTGATCCCCTTGTGGATATCACCACCCCTCACATTCAAACATATTTTCTTGTTGAATCTATGATAGAAGAAGTTCTCCGTTTCGGAGAAGGTTTGAGGTATGAGTTCTTTGATTCTGTGTCTGGATATCAGTTTGTTGGGTTCTCTAAGTATGAAATCGGTATGGGAGCTTTTATTGATTATTGGATAAGGTTGGATCGTGTATTTGGATGCTTCGGTGGCGCGACGATCTTGTTTGGTCGACAAAGAGCTGCTACTGTGGTTTCTTCCATGCGGCTGCAAGGGATTTGGAATGGATCAGACTCGCCTGATTTGAGTCATGTGGTTGTAGTGTCTGTTGTTTTCTTAGTTTCATTGTTGTTTCAATTCAGTTCTGAGATTTGTAACCTATGTTTGCTTTAATGGAAATTACTAGTGTATCGCAAAAAAACAGGCACATGTCAATTAAATGACATTCCCGTAGCAATTGGCACTACCAGAATAAGTATCATAGCCGACGAAAAAAAAATTAACAGGCCGACGAAATTTTTTTTCGTCGGCTAAAGTGGACTTTAGCCGACGTTTTTTTTTCGTCGGCTAAGTTAAAATTTCGTCGGCTAAAGTGGGATTTTAGCCGACGAAAAAAAAATTCGTCGGCTAAAGTGGTTTTTTCGTCGGCTAAAGTGGGATTTTAGCCGACGAAAAAAATTTTTCGTCGGCTAAAGTGCTTTTTTCGTCGGCTATAGTATGTGAACTTTAGCCGACGAAATTATACTAAGTTTAGGAGACGAAATTAGGGTATTTCGTCGGCTAAAGTAACTTTTAGTTATAAAATTGCACTACGGATATTTCGGTGTCCGATTGACTATTGTGATACCAATCTGGAAGCAGAACGGGCCCAGGAGTAAAACTCATCGCTTTGCCATGACATACAGGCTTTTTTGGGCATCCGAGTTTGTTTAAGGCTTCAAAATGATGTTTTTCTAAACGCTTAATACACGAAAATGTCCATATCTACGCCTATATAAGGTATTTTGGCCGAACCTTCAACACAACAAACACTCACCATAATGAGACGCAACTGTCCATCTAAAAATTTTGAGACATTTACCCCTCCATGATAGGCCTTCCCGTATAGATAAATAATGGTAAATAGTAGGCATGTTGTGATTCCGGTCATCAAAATTCACAAACAAAAATACGACCGTCAGATATCATCAATATGTTGAAATATATCTCTGGTAAAAAATTCAACTTTATCTGATAAATTTAAGAACTTCATCTAGACGGTCAATCTCGTAAGTCAAACCTCTATATTGTATTGACTGCAACTATCGGCACCGAGACTTTACCGGAATTACGTGATTTTTCAACCGTAGGCGTATTTCACCATTCCGGTCATATCTTATTTCACGACTTTTTTGCGTTTGAAGTTTCTACGTACAGTTTGTTTTAGAAATGAAACATTTACTTAAAGCTTAGTAAACAAGTTATACAACATTAGTACGCATGTTGTGATTCCGATGATCAAAGTTGAGAAACAAAATTCCGACCGTCAGATATGATCATTATATTGAAATATGTATATAGGAAAAAATTTAACTTAATCTGACAACGTTAAGGGCTCGATCCTTACGGTCAATCACGTAAGTCAAACCCCTTAATGCACGGAAACGGTCATTTGACCGTCTAAATTACGTATTTTGCCCGGACCTTCAACTGAAAATAGTTTCAAATCGATGAGACGCAACCAGTGGTATAAAAATTTTATGAAAAATAACTACCGGAGATAGGGCTACCTCTAGGGAGAAAGAATGGAAAATTGAGTTAACCGCAATTATCGGTACCGAGACTTTACCGGAATTACGTGATTTTTCAAGTATAGACGTATTTCACCATTCCGGTCATATCTTATTTCACGACTTTTTTTCGTTTGAAGCTTCTACGTATAGGGTTTAGGGTTTAGGGTTTTAGCCGACGAAATTAGGGTATTTCGTCGGCTAAGGTTAAATTAATAAATAAAAAAAATAAATAACTATAGCTGACGAAATTAGGGTATTTCGTCGGCTAAGGTTAAATTAATAAATAAAAAAAATAAATAACTATAGCCGACGAAATTAGGGTATTTCGTCGGCTATTGTTAAATTAATAAATAAAATAAATAACTATAGCCGACGAAATTAGGGTATTTCGTCGGCTAAAGTTAATTAAAAATTCAAATTTTTTGGCGGGGATTTTTAAAATTTTAAAATTTTTCGACTAAAGTTTAAAATTTTCTATATCTTTCCTTTTTCTCCTCCTCCTTCCCTCCTCCTTCTCCTCCTCTTCATCCTCCCTCTCCTAACCTTCTCCTCCTCTTCATCCTCCCTCTCCTAACCTTCTCCTCCTCTTCATCTTCCTTCCTCCTCCTCCCTCTCCTAACCTCCTCCTCCTCCTTCAAATCCCTCATCCTCCTACTTCTCTAAATTCTTCTCCTCCTCCTTCCTCTCCTCTTCTCCTCCTCCTTCAAATCCCTCCTCCTTCTACTTCTCTAAATTCTTCTCCTCCTCTTCTCCTCCTTCCTCTCCTCTTCTCCTCCTTCCTCTCCTACTTCTCTAAAAAAAATATGAAAAAATTAAAAAAAAAAAAACTATAGCCGACGAAATACCATAAATTCGTCGGCTAAAATTAAAAAAAAAGAAAAAAATTTAAAAAAAATAATAATTACATAAAAAAAATTATAAAATTATAACTTTAGCCGACGAATTTTAATAAAATTCGTCGGCTAAAGTGAAATAAAAAAATAAAAAAAATAGCTATAGCCGACGAATTTTATTAAAATTCGTCGGCTAAAGTCCAGAAATTAAGCGACGAAAAATTTATTCGTCGGCTAAATAAATGACTTTAGCCGACGATGAACAGTAATTTCGTCGGCTATAGTGTTGGCCGACGGATTTTACCCGACGACTTCTTAGCCGATGACGTGTCGTCGGCTAAGACTTTAGCCGACGAAATTTAAGGTTTAGCCGACGAAAAAATTTCGTCGGCTAAAATGGTTGTTCTGGTAGTGTGGTGTTATGGATTTTCACTTTTCAGTTTATGAGGGGTAGTATGGGCAAAATCACACGTTGGCTGAGTATGCTACCAATAAACTTTTATCTCTTATTCTAGCAATGTGCTTCCGGAGGAGCCTGCATGCAAGAGCGACCGGGAGTGGGATATCTAAGCCCTCAGACGTGAAACCTTGGCTGGATTTACTCACATAGTAGTCGAAGGTGATGCTCAGGAGAACTGGAGTGCAGACGGGAGTATTATGGAGGAAGGAAAGACGAGTTGTTTTGTGTCATGTAAGTGGGGCTATGTTCCTAAGTCGTGTAATAAAGCTCACCGGGTGGCTCTATGTATGACCTCTACTTATCGGTGACAGCTAGTTCCTGAATAACTTTCTTCTATTTTAGTTATGAAGGCTAGTTATAGTCAATATTGTAGTTTGGAGTGAGGTATTTTTCCTTCTGTTTTAAGGCCCCGTCCGTAGTCTTTCCAAATGTGAATTCTTCTTTCCATAAAAAAAATCCACCTATAGTCTGAGAAAAATCAAAATCCATTTAAATTTTAAAAATATAAAACCTCTGAAAACGGAATACCAAAATGAGAAGGCAGTGATAAGTCTTGTTTTGCAGCTTTATGCAGAACTGCAGACTGAGCTGGGCTTTGCTCGTTAAGCTTGCAAGCCTTTATTGACCCATTTGATTCTCGGGGTCAAATATTGAGGCCTCGCTATGACCATAATTATTTTGATCGAAGTGTGTTATCGATTAAGTTTACTTTAAGCACAAACCTTGAATTCGAGACATGTACCTAAAAAGCCACTGAATCAAAATAATCGTGACATATTACATTTGAATGTTTGGCAAATAACCAAATGTCTACAGTGATGCATTCTCCATGTACAGACCTAATTCATGCTATGTCATGAGGATTTGTACGAACATAAATTTCATTTCGGAAATATGTTTTATTCAAGTGTACCGAGTCAATGCGGATTAATTGAATTATGATTGAACAAATTGTTTTGTGTGGATGTAACTTTCCTCATTAATTTTATCATGATTGTTTTCAATCGTAAAACAAAAATTGTTACACTCGTCTTTAATTTTACAGAATTTCGATAGACGTGACTCTAAATCTCTCATTTCCTGTCTTTAAGTAATTCGTATAAAGTCATTTTGCTTACCAGTGGAAATAGAAAAGAAAGGTAAAGTATTTGTAGACCGAAAAGGAAAGTGGAATACAGAGATAGAGCTAAATGCAACATTAGGCACATATAAAAACGAGTGCCTTCGTACACAAATTGAAGAGACATCCTCGACGAGTACATAATAATATACAGATTACATGGTTCCGAGTTTCCGAGTTCCAAAGTCTCTCACCACCATCTGGACATTTTAGATAGAAACTATATGTTGGAAGAGCTCCTGAAAGAACCCAAAGCCTTAGCTGCTCCCGCTCTCAGTACGTATTGGTGATACAAGGCAGCAATGGCAGCACCGATGAAGGGTCCGACCCAGAAGATCCACTGAAACAAATCATGAGAGAAAAAAAATCAAATCGATCAGCATAACACTTGAGTCATGCAAAGTTGCAAACCAATAAAAATACTTCGCAGGTAAAATTAAGAGACTATATAGGGGTAAGGCCAAAGGTGCATACATGATCATCCCAAGCCTTCTCATTGTTGTATATAACCGCCGCTCCAAAACTTCTTGCCGGGTTGATTCCGGTGCCTGTGATTGGGATTGTGGCAAGGTGAACCATGAACACAGCAAACCCGATTGGAAGTGGTGCCAATACCTTTCATAAATCAAACACAAGACAGATTAAAATGAACGTTCGTCTTCAAGCTAGTAATTGTAGACAAATTGAAATACTTATGGTACTTACTGGAACATGAGAATCCCTTGCATTCCTCTTGGGATCAGTGGCAGAGAAGACGGTGTAGACAAGAACAAAGGTACCAATAATCTCAGCAGCCAAACCAGTGCCTTTGCTGTACCCATCAGCTAGCCCATTAGCGCCACCGCCATAGTTTGTGTATAAAGCACTCTGGAAGGATTTGACAAGCGCACACCCACATATTGCTCCCAAAGACTGAGCCACAATATACATCACAGCTCTTGGCAGTGACACCTTCCTAGCCAAAAACAGCCCAAATGTCACAGCCGGGTTTATGTGCCCTCCTGCATACACAAATTAGTTAAACACTGTGATCAGGGTTCGGTGCTTAAAATTAAAGGGTTTGAGAATGAAAAGAGATAAAGTTAACCCACCAGAGATTCCAGCAGTGCAGTAGACAAGGACGAAGATCATGCCACCAAAGGCCCAAGCAATGCCAAGAATGCCAACACCACCACATTGGTCTCCACCTTTGAGAGTGTCACTCTGGCTCTTGTATCCAATCACAGTGAGCACAGTGATGTACAAGAACAAAAGGGTAGCGATGAACTCGGCAATGATGGCTCTGTAAAAGGACCATTTTCCGAACTCCTCCGCATCGATCAATGGTGTCGGCGGCGGGTCGTGGTAGTCCCTGGCAGAAAAGCCTTCTTGCGCGCCAACCTCAATGCCCTTACCCATGGCTATCAGCTTAGTTGAGGTATAACTAGATAGAGAAAGAGAGGAAGAGAGCTGAGAAAGTGTTTAGTGTTGGCTTTGAAAGAGATTGTTGTTGTTTGTGATGAGAAAGAGAGGGGAGCTAGGTTGGGGTTTATATGGGGGATCTTTTTGAAGTTGGGTGAAAGTGGAGTAGGATTATTAATTAGTGCTTAGCCGTCCAAGCCTTCATGGTCACAAATTTCATTTGCTTTCTCTTTCTATGACCAACCTTGTCTAATGAATAATTATCGAATAATTCTGGAAAGCTCTACTAATCAAATCAAAGTTAACAAGGGATTCACCGGACTAGTGATAATTTCTGCACCATACAAGTCAAGGTTAATCATAATTGCTGTAATTTATATATTACTTAACATTGATTTGTGTTACAAATGTGTGTTTATTTATATGGAAAGAACAAGATACATAATTTGAATTTTTATCTATAAAATCAAATTGATATCATGATGAAATGTGTATCAAAACACTGAAATGTGATGTCAAACCCAATGCTCTAAAAAACTCTAGACACTAGTAGGGCGGACAACCGATAATTAACGTCTAAAATGATTAATAAGAGATTAATTAATTTTTTAACTCTCTAGATGAAAATGATGAAACACACGTAATGTCTAAACAAAAATTAATCGACACTATACAGAAAATTTTAGAACAATGGTCAAAAGCCATTTTAGATTTGATGTCTAGAGAATAATTTACTCAAAATTTTTAGGTCAAAAACCATTTTTTTTTACTTTTTTCCATTCCAAAACTAGTAACGGTGAGAAATGGCGCTATCATGCAAACCGACCAATCATGAGCACCGCCCATCTCAGATCAACATCACCCTCCCAACCACTCACATCAAGCCACGTTTCGCTGCAATCATTCTTCTTAGATGAATCACTTCAGATTAATTTACTGAATTTAGGTCCTACTCAACACTATCCCTTTGCTATAATAAGCAATAAAAGACAAATTAAGTTCCGACCTAAAACTCGAAAAAAACCCTAAGAGCATTGAGCAGCCGCTCTTGCTCCAAAACCCTAGGCCGCCTTCGTCTGGAAAATTCATCCGCGGTGGTGCTTCTCTTGTTTTATTCTTCATTCATATCATGTCATGATCTCTTGAATGTCTCTAAGATGTCAGGAGGAGAGCCTTGCCTGCGTCTTCCTCACCTCCTTGCACGTCCCTTTGCGGCATCTTCAGATTTACATGATCTCAATAGAGATCTTTGACGTATGTGAGTGGTGAAGAATAGATATGTAATAACTTGAAAATTCAAAGGTTAATTTCTAATATTGTTTGGAAATTAATTAGTGGAATTGGTACGTATTCGTACTTTCGAGAAGAGTGCCGAATTGTTCGGAGTCAAGAGACGCTCGGAAACGTTTTAGTTAAGGGTCAAAGGTTGACTTTTGCTACGTTGAGTTTCTTGAAAAACTTCCTTCACGAAAGTTGTAGTGCTTGACGATATGAGTTTGTGGACATACGAAAAGTGTAAGTCGGATGTCATATGGAAAAGTTACGGTCAAAGGAAGTTTGTGGGTTTTATTATAAATATGAAAAATTAGCGTTTCTATTTTTGGAAACCCCACAATTCAATTTCCTTCCTTTTTTTTTTCTTCTGTCGCGCGCTCTCCTTCAGTATCCGAGTTTTGCGACTGACCCGATCCAAACCCAGTTGACCAGACCCGAGTTTTACGGCGAGCTCCAGCCACATGAGACGTCGAGGCTGGTCAGAATCTTTTCCTCTCCTCCGTGCAAGCCTCCCTATGGTGGCGGCGTGGCCCAATTCGGCCTGAAACGGCGTAACTGAGCTCGCACAGTTACGCCATTTCAGGCCGAACTGGGCCACGACCCGGTTTCAACCCGTTGTTTTACAGTGGTTCTAGGAGCTAATACCACCCTCGTTCTAACCGTCTCCTCCTTCTGAACACGCTGGTGTATCCCTTGAAGGTCAATTTGGAGCGTGAAGATGCAGATCACGAATTCTTCCTTTCGGGGCATTTTTGGGCTCCAGGTATTAAAGTTGTTCCCTTTGCTTTGATCTTCATCTTTCATGTTGGAAGTTTGTTGAAATTTGATGTTTTACGTGGAGGAGCGTGACGCCCACGCGCCGCCGTCTGTGGCTGCGCGTGCAGGATCGTCCGGCGGTTCTGGGTGTTTTGTTTTCTCCTATAGGTTTCCTAGAGCTGTTATAGTTCCTTGCAAGTGGTTTTTGATGGAAGATGGTGAGGTTTAGGATGGTGGAGCGTGAGGCCCACGCGCAGCCTCTTGTGGCAACGCGTGGCGGTGCGTCTGAAGTCTTCTGAGGCAGTGAGTTGTCCCAGTACCATGTGCTTATTAATACGAATGCGTGGATATATAATTTGTCGGTTTTAATTATCGTTTTGTGTGCATAGTGTTTTGTCAAAGCTTATTTACCTCGGTTTCTATCGAGGGTAAATCTGTTGGATGTTTCAGTGTAGTTGAGGGGTGATGAAGTTCGTTTAAATGGAGGTTGATTGATTTGGAGGATTAGAGTGTGACGTTCGGTTAGAATCGAGTTATTATTGATCTTGTATGACATTAAGGTTGATTATATATATATATATATATATATATATATATATATTGTTAGGTGTTTTATTGATCGATTAAGTGTTGAGAACTTACCGTGTGGCGGTAGAAGACGCAGCGAGATTTCGAGGTGAGTAAATCTCACTGAGGTTCTGTGTTGGTTTTATATAATTATTTGGGTGTAAATATATTGTTCGTTGCCGATAGAATATTATGTGAAAATATTCGTGAAAAATGCATATATATATATATATGAGTTTTATATATATGTGTATGATTATAATATATCGTTAATATATTACGGAGCGACGTGGTTAGATATTTTTCATGTGATGAGCATAATCTCACCTGGTTCATGGATGAACCATTATTACATTTATGGTTCATTGTCATAAAATTATAAAATTGCTTTTCTTGGAAACCAAATTATTGATTTAAAAATAAATGGACTTGATCGACTACGGTCCATTGGTAAGTTGAAATGATTTTCATTGTAAAACGATTTTAAGTTGTTTTGCGACGATGAACTATAAAAATGTGTGATGACGATTTGAGATTACGTCATCATCGAGAATGAAGTATTGTTAAACAATATTCATATGAGAAGGATTTGTGTGTCGGCCGTTGTATGTTGACGTTAATGCCTCAATGATCGTGAGATATCAGATGGAGCTAAGTATGGACTGGTAGAGTTGTCGATGTTATCTCACAGTATACGTGTCAGGTGAGATGTTTATGACTCGAAATGCGTATCAGAATTTATGCGATACTTAGAGTGGAGTAAGTGGTTGTGCCCCGTGATTTAGTCCGAGGACTTGAGCCTTAGTGGTGAGAGTTGTGTTAGTGTCTTGTGTGTGATGTGTTGTTAGGGTCAAAGTTGGTGACAGTAGTTGGTACTTTATGGGGAATGACTAAGTGTTGTCGAACCCATAAGTACGAGTTTGTTTGTTGGGGTCACAGTTGGTGATGGTAGTTGATACTTTATGGGGAATGACTTAGTGTTGACGAACCCATAAGTACGAGTTTGTTTGTTGGGGTCGCAGTTGGTGACAGTAGTTGGTACTTTATGGGGAATGACTAAGTTTTACCGAATCATAAGTACGAGTTGTTGTTAGGGTCACGGATGATGACAGTAGTGTGGGTACTTTATGGGGAATGACTAAGTGTTGACGAACCCATAAGTACGAATTTGTTGAGTTACTTATGAGGAATGACTACGTGTTTCCGAACTCATAAGTAAGCGTAGGAATTAGGTTTGCTTGTTTGTGCTTGCTTTATGTGTTTTTGGGTAATTCCAGAACTATCCCTAATTGCTGGAATTTTCCTATTTTGATTTATGATTTCCTGTACATCTTCCTGAACTAATCTTTATGCAGAAAATGTATGATTTTATCATTATATTTATTTTATATCAATGGATGCTTGTTTTAAATAAATCTTTACATTTTGTTGTAAAATCTTCTTTATTTCAGGAGCTCTTGTATCTTTGGGTGCGAGTTCGTGATTGTCTTTGGATTTACTCATACGAGCTGAAAAACTTACCGGGTTTGTTTGTTTACAACTCGGTGCACCCATCTATGGTGTAGGGTTTGATCTTGCAGGTTTGGGAGTTATCAGTGATTTGTGGAGTGGAAGCTTAGGAGCTTACTTGTCGGCGTTGGAACTCTGCTTGTAGCGGTCGTTGGTTTGGTAGTAAGTTTCTTGAAGCGAGACTTTTATGGGTTATAGATTGTTGGTAAGTTAATCATGTTTCGAGTTTCGAGATTTTTGGTATCCTAAATTCGGGTCGTGACAGGATATATGGTGTAACAACTATCTGAGAATAGGTTTTTTTATCACTTTTGAACACAAACCGGATCGACAAAAAAGTACTTCGAGGAGGTCTTTAGCGTTATAACAAGGCGCCAATCATCCTCTAAATCTATGATGGTGTCACTCTTATCAATCACATACCAATGGAAGAACTTTTTTTTTTCTGGGTTCGCTTATCTGGTTTTCCGTCTGATTATGAACAACGACATATTATAAAAAATGTCTCCTATGTTGCTGGGGATTTTATGGAGTGGGATGAACCTCTCTTTGAGGATGAGTGCAAGATCAAGGTACGTGTTGCTCGTCACATTGATTGTCCATTTGTGTTTAAGAAGAAAATTAAATTTATTACTGATCTTGAAGCTGAAGTGCAATTTTTTCTATGAGAATTTGGTTAGAATGTGCAAAGTATGCACTATGATTTACCATAGCACTGGAAGATGCTCTACTGCCCCAAAACCGACGCTAGAGCCAGTGCACTTGGGTTCCAAATTTGTTGTCCATTTGCAAGGTTTTGGTCAAAATTTGATCAATTGTCAATTTACCTTCATGGGAGATCGCATGTCTCCGCCATCTCTATGCCGCTCCTTATTCACTTTCAAAGTAAAGGTACATAAGGTTATTGTCATTAAGGATCGTTTCTTGAATAATGTGGAATCTGATGGATGCAGCAATGCACAAAGCCTGGCCTTGGTGTCGTATTAAGACAGCCCTCATGCCAAGCAGAATGAGCAAGTTGAACAACAACTTAGTGAGACTACAGATCCTAAAGGAGAAAACTCACAAAGATTGAGGAGCATAACGAATTCAAACCCGGAGAATGGGACACAGCTTTGCTCCTCACCTTCATCCCCACCTCTCTATCGTTTTAACATGTGTAACTATGGTGTATTATGGATAAGAGAGAATACACATGTTGAAAGAATAAAGGGGTGGGGATGAAGGTGAGGAGGAAAAGATGGGGAGCAAAGTTGTTTCCGGAGAGTGGGAAAAGATTGGTGTCAAAATCGGTGATTGTAGATTCGCCTTTCTTCCACCACGTACACGGATTGGATGTATGATTATTTTTAACTTTGTTTCTGGATTGTAACTTTGATTTCTTACTTTGAATTACTTTTCAAACGATGCAAATAAACTCCACAGCTTTAAACTTGCTTCCTGTCTGATAATTGAAGTGCTATTTTCGACGAAGCAACATGTTCTTCTCGGTAGACCTTGGTATTACAACAATGCAATGCTCTTGTTGGTAGATTACGATGGTGTGAGCCCTCTCACAGAGGTGCCGCTGCACTCAATAGAGGTTTGGCTGGCGGTGGTTGGTCTTAGGATGGGAATGTGAAACCCTAGAGTGTTGGCTTGAATCAGAAATTTACTGGGATCTTTTCTCTGGGCAACGCTGTTGGGAAAGCTTCCGATCCGGTGCAGAGTATCTGGATAGTGCATGATATTCGTCGGCGTTTCTTGGAACGTCTGGAATTCTGGTTCACACCGGAGATCTCAGTGAGTCTCAGTTTTCAATATGAGAAATGTCATGGGATTTGCAAGGGTTGTGGGGGTTGTGGCTTCTTCTCCCATAGCGGAGGGGCTTGTGATAAAGGCATGCGGTGCACAATGAAATGGTGAAGGTGAAGGTGATAGAAAATGAGGTGGCGAAGGTGATAAAAAATGAAATGGCGGTGCACAATGCCATTATTGTGGCTGGATTTGTGGAGACAGAGGTTCTGACACGAGCACGATGCCAGAAGAGGCTGTGAGGGATGACGTAGCTGGGACGGTGATGGCGCCGGAGAAGAAGGTTGACGGCAGCGCAATGAGGGTCTCGGATTTCTCGGCTGGAAAAAAAAACCCTAGTTTGACTTTAGGGTTACTGAGAAAGCAACTGGGCTTGAAGGTTCTGGGCATGTGGTAGCTCGGCTGATAACACCGTTGGCAGATCAGATCGATGGGCTTGGTGGGCCAAAAACTGATATTTTTCCTATTTCTGTTGGGGAATTGATAGAGGTTCTGGTTTCTGGTCCGGGGAAAGCTGCTCATATTGCTTCTCAGCTGCGTTCCTCTGCCTACACCCCTAGCCCTAGTCTGATGGGTGGAACTAGAAAACCAGAATCCCCTCACAGATCAAAACCCGCTGCTTCAGCCTCCACACAGCAGAGATCGCCGCCGAGAGTGATGGAACACACCAGTTTCGTATTGAGCACACGACCACACATGTAAAAGAAAGAGTCTTGAAGCAATTCCTCCCCGTCATCAAGCCTCACCACAGCCTCCTCTGCCATAATAGCCGAAGCCATCGCCGCCATCACAACGGTAAAACTCGATCAATTGAGCGGTTAGGGAGAAACCTTAGTATAGCAAAAGTCAACACAGCCAGGTGACAAATTTTACATAGAAGCAACAACTTACTTGAACACAAGAATGTACGAAATAGAGGGTAGTAGCATCTAGATAATATAAAGCATTAAGACAAAAAAATGCCTTCACGAACCCATTTGCTGCACCCTAGCTCACGATTTCAGTATGTGTTGTAGTCTAGAGGCAACGTTGGCCTCCAACGTTGTTAGTGTACTGCATGTGTGCTCATACAGTTTCTTGTTGGACAATGGTTTTGATCGAGATCCTGTCGAAGTGGTGGCACCAGCGGTTTCTCTCAGTCCAGATTGGAGGTGAAAGTTGAATAGACCAATATATGGAGATCGGGTGGCTGACGGGTGGGGCGGTGTTATAGTTCAATGGGATACCGGGGGGTCCTCTTCACTATGTCATCTCATACCAAATCATCAACTTTGCCATAGTTGGACAAAGCGGTCTAGCATGAATCGGGCGCTGTCAAATCTCTATTATAATAAAGTCGAAGCTAAAAAAATAATTAAATTATGTTAGATACTAAAAATAAAAATTAATATAGTAAATAGAAAAACAAAAAATAAAATAATATAAAGAAATAATTAAGGAGAGAAAAATAGGTAATAAGTTTTATAACTGAAAAAATAATTAATTTATAGAAATTGTGAGTCGGTACAAATGTACTGGTAAAGAGATAGTTCTATATAAAGAGGAGGCCTTTTTTATTTAGGGTAAAATGCTGGTAGATCCTTATAGTTTATGCTTAAAAATAATTTTGTCCTCTAAGTTTTATTTTAATCTATTTTGTCCTCAAATTTACAACAGTAAGTCAGTATTGTCTATTTTATCTATGTTGAAGAAATATTATGTCAGTAAGTCAGTATTGAAAATTTTGAACTTTAGCCGACGAAATACCTTAATTTCGTCGGCTAAAGTTCAAAATTTTAGTCGGAAAAAGTTCAAAATTTTTAAAATCCCTGCCAAAAAATTTTGAATTAACTTTTGGCGACGAATTTTAATAAATTTTATCGCTATAGTTATTATTTTTATTTATTTAACTTTAGCCGACGAATTACCCTAATTTCGTCGACTAAAACCTTAAACCCTATACGTAGAAGCTTCAACGAAAAAAAGTCGTGAAATAAGATATGACTGGAATGGTGAAATACTTCTTCGGTTGAAAAATCATATAATTCCAGTAAAGTCTCGGTGCCGATAGTTGCGGTCAACGCAATTTTTCATTCTTTCTCCCTAGAGGTAGCCCTATCTCTGGTGGTTATTGTTCATAAAATCTTTATACCACTAGTTACGTCTCATCGACTTGAAACTATATTTAGTTGAAGGTCCGGGCAAAATACATAATTTAGACAGTCAAATAATCATTTTCGTGCGTTAAGGGGTTTGACTGTAAGGATCGAGCCCTTAAAGTTGTCGGATCAAGTTGAATTTTTTCCTATAGACATATTTCGACATAATGATCATATCAGACGGTCGGATTTTAGTTTCTCAATTTTGATCATCAGAATCACAACATGCCTACTAATGTTGTATAACTTGTGTACTAAGCTTTAAGTAAATGTTCCGTTTCAAAAACAAACTCTACGCAGAAACTTCAAACTCAAAAAAGTCATGAAATAAGATATGACCGGAATGGTGAAATACGTCTACGGTTGAAAAATCACGTAATTCCGGTAAAGTCTGGGTGCCGATAGTTGCGGTCAATACAATTTAGGGGTTTGACTTACGAGACTGACTGTCTAGATGAAGCCCTTAAATATATCGAATCAAGTTAATTTTTTTACCATAGACATATTTCAAAATATTTATGATATCTGACGGTCGCATTTTTGTTTGTGAATTTTCATAACCGGAATCACAACATGCCTACTATTTACCATTATTTATCCATATGGGGAGCCCTATTGTGAGACCCCGCACTTTTTAACCGTGGTTAATGGCGAGTTACTGAGGTTTAAGTCGCATTCGGTAACTTCGCGAGTGAACGACCACGTTCATTTTCGAGTTTTCAAAAGTTCTCCAAATACCTGATTTAATGACTCGATGTCATAGCCGTGTCGACACGAATCTCCCGGTATTTTCAGATTATTTTTCAGAGCTTCGGTTTATTTTCTATGAATTTTTGAAGTTTTTGGTAACTTTTAATTATCTATCCGGTAAAAAGAGTTTACCATTTTACCTTTTACTTTTCACCTTCTTTAAATCTGGATCATTGGATCTATTACAGATTGAATCTGGACCGTCCAATCCTCTATAAATAGAGGGTGAGTTTTGACTCAGTCAACTCGAGCTCGACCGAGCTCTCGCCTCCTCCGCTGTCCTCCGCCCGGCGCCGGCGACTCCGGCCACCACAGGGCGGCGGACTACATTCTTTCTCTTCTTCTCTTCCTCCTCTATCCAGCCCAGTCCCTGGATCACCATATCGTCCACTGTGGAGGGAGAACGACCGAGAAAAATGCTCGGCGGTCAACGACCAATTTCCGGCGAACCAGGCGGTGACTCGACCTCCAACCGGTATGGTTCTTCTTCTCTTCTCTTCCTCTTCCTTTTCCATGCTCTTGATCATTCGATTGGAGCCCTAATCAGAAACCCCTATTCTCACTGTTCTTACTGTTTTGGGTTTTTTTCTGGGTTCTCTCTACTCCTCCCTCCGGTGACCTATTCTTGGTGTTTTGGCGTGTCTTGGGAGATTGGGTGACGTCTAAGAGGAGCTTGGAGGCAGCGGATGAGGTTTTGGACTGAGGTAGTGAGCTGCTCGGTGTGCTGCAGCTGTGGAGGAGTAGCTGGGCTCGATTCAACGTGGCTCAAAGGGTGGTGTCCGGCAAGGAGAAGGCTGAGAAGCTGTTCGATCATGGTTTGGAGCGGAGGCAGTGGTATCGGATTCGAGTCTGAGTTTGGGCAGACAGATGGTGAGTGATGTTTCCCTATGATTACAGTGTTGTTGTTTAATTTGTTGTTGATGGTGTTGATGTTGATTTGTTATTTTCCTTGTCTTGTTGTCGAGAACTTGGTGATCGAGAAACGGGGAAGCTATGGCGAATTTCCGGCAAGTTGACTGGAATCCGGCAGAGGATTCCGGCAAGTTGCCGGAATCTGGTAATGATTCCGACGGGGCAGTGAAACTGGCAGAAATGCCGAGAGGTAGTCTTCGACTCCTTTTAAAGTGTATTGTTTCTGTTTAGTAGAGTTAAAGAGTCGTAATCGGAAATTACGTAAGGAAACGTATGAAAACGGAAACTAACCGTAATTTGGAACCTTCCATTTTAGGAAACCTTCTATGTTTGGAAACCTGCTAATTTGGGAAACTTTCCATTAAGGGAAAGTTTCTATTTTGGGAAAGTTCTATTTTCAGAAAAACTGTTTAGTAAGGAATTGAAGTTCAACGAAGTTTGACACAGTTTGGTTAAATTCGTAAAGTGTTGAATTGTTATCGGAAAATGATAACTGGAAATTCTGGAAAATGTCAAATTGACCATGTTAAGTAATAATTGGTGTTTCACGTAAATCGGTAAATTGTCTCTTGGTAAATAAATTGATTAATGTGACACGTTGGGTGTCCATAGTAATTCAACAATTTACCATGTGACACCCTAACGTCATTAAAATGGTAAAGGAAAGTTCAGAAGCTAAGTCAGACTTCCGATAAAGTGAGTAAAGAGTCGATAACCGGAAAGGCAAGTCAAAAAGGTTAAAGTGCCATAAAAAGGAATTGGTTCGTCAACTTAGTCAATATGGTCATTCCTGGTCAAACTAGGAATGTTGCGGTCTGTTGACTATTATTGTATCTTGGTTGCTAAGCTACTTTATTCTGCAGTTATTATTGGACGAGGTAGCTTACGCGGTGACCTCGGTTCAAAGGTTTCAAAGGTACTGCCCAGTTTTCGTCCTCACTCACCAGAAACTCTTCACTTGGTTCTTGCTCTTGTGACTCTTGATTTAAGAAAGCCAAGATGGTCTCCACATGTCGCTCAATTTTCTCAACATTTTGCTCAATATTCTGCCCATAAGAAGAAACATTATTAACAACGTACAGAAGCAACGAAGACTTCAAAAAAATTACCTTGAGGTGATTGAAATTTATGATCATGGTATGCATTGGAGAATCCTTGTTGCATGTTGAGAAGATCATTCGATTCATAGTAAGGATATTCACTCCATCCGGAATAATATGGTGATGTATACCAATCATTCCAACCACAATGATTCTCTTGATAACAATCCATCATGTAATGCATCTTCAATGGAAAACCAAAATCAAGTCAGTAATATACAAAATCGAAAAAGACACAAAACTAGACAAGCAATTAAGAAAAATAATCCCATGTGACACGGCGCCAATTTGATAAGCCTAAAAATAGACTTGTAAATAAACCATACAATCACAATTAAGTTATCGATGGTAGTATAGGAAAGTAGGGGTCTCCAGCAAAGGATTGTGTCTAAATCATCAATCTAATACTCGATCTAAACTAAAAACCTAATTTGTCTAATCAGAAAGAACTGATCGGCAGATAGCTCAAAACTACTCTAAACACAACGAAAATTTACAGACACACTACAATAACTACTGACAAAGTTTCACGAACTTCGGGGTTGAATTGCTATGCTACATAAATTTGACAAAACAGAGAACAGAAAACCTACGAAAATAAAAGAATGTTTTTGGAGTTTTGAAATAGATAAGATAATAATAGTTAGGAACAACTATACACCACTAGAACATATTTCAACAAAGATTTGTCAACCTATATGCTTCTATTCAATCAAATGTTTTTGCCCAAGGTAAGCCAATGATATGTTGAACTTAACATATCACCTTTCTCACTTGGTATGTCAAGAGAATGATGTTTTCAACTTAACTTCACTTCTAACATGGAACCTAGAGTGATGTTCTCTCACAGCTCTCACATAGAAGTCATTAAGATAAAAAAGATTAAGAATAAAGCTAGGCAATTTCGGTACTGATGTTGTCCTAATCTATCTAGATGTCAATTCATATTAATGGGGCTCAAGTCACTCATGTTCTACTCTAGATGATATGCTTGACATGATGATCAAAACACAAAATCATAGCAATAAAACCTTAGCATGCTTACTACATTTGCAACCATAATAAATGAAACTAAAATTCATCAATGATAAACTAATGAATCAACAAACATTCCATATCCAAGAAACAATAAAATCAATGTCAAAATCTTAGTTTACATATGTCTAGGGCTTAGGCAGCCCTTAACTATCAAATACTACTAGAAAGACATAGAAAAAAAATAAAATAAAGCATCAGAAGGGAAATGAGAAAAGGATGGCGGCAATGGGCTGACGTTGTGCTTCTAAAGATAGATGTGTCCAAACTCATTGGAATGATGTCAAGTCCTCATTTTATATAAAAACAGTTGTTATTAGGGTTAGAAAACCATAATTTTCGTCTATGGACTTGTCTTTATGGTCTGGGCTTTGAAATTGAAGTTTCGGTCCAGATCAGAAATTCAGGCATACTGAATTTCGGCCACTAAAACGGTCATAACTCCTTCACAAAAATAGGTATTGACGATCCGTAAAAAGTTCTGGAAAGTAGACTCTTGTAGCGTTCAGTTGATATAAGGCTCATCTCCTAGATCATTGTGAGCTAATCGCAATCCTCTATCTAAGTTGACTAATGATGTCTGACAAATTTTCTGATTTCTTTCTTTACACGATATGGATTCCTTTTCCTTCAATATTTATTCTCTTTTGCTTCTCTTGTGCTCCTCGACATTATTTGAGACCTAAAAACACAAACTAAGTTACAATAAATACTGTTAAAGGAATTACATAGCTAAATAAAGTCGGAAATGCATTAAGAACATTGCATAAAATGCACATATCATGGTATCAGAGCCTGCTTGGCTCAAAAGCTGGTTATCAAGGCTTATGTCACAAAGTTGGTTCTCTTGACTAACAAAAGAGAATCCAAACTTAAAAATTACCAGTCATTCTGTATAATAAAAGGTTTTGATAAGTGACAAAAATGATTTCGTTCAAGGCACATTCAAGAAGATCAGTACTCGATAGAGTACCTGTAGAGTATTGAATACACTCAATGATGATCATATACATCTCTAGAAAAAAATTAGAGTTAAAGAGCTTGATTCTTTCAGACCAAGCATAGTTGAATACCTAGATCATCTATCTAGGGATAAGACTTCAAAAAAGTTATCAGAACAACTTGAGAGATTTCATCTCAAAATCAGCCAACTTGAAGAGATAAATTCAAAACTCAGGAAGCGTAAAATCAAACTTGACTATCTCAAAGAAAAACAATATCTATTAGATATTGAAAATAAGTTAGTTAGAACTAGCGTCTTGCCGACAACATTCGTCAGCAAGCATTTGAGCTAAAATCGTCTCAAGAATCACTGAAAAAGCTTTTAGAAACTCTGATTATCCGATTAGGATGAATCACAGAGTTGAACTAAAAGTAAAGTAGAAAGATGATATAGCTCTAAACTTTTTTCTTCCCACGTAAACAGTTCACGATAATATCAAGGCAATAATTCATCAGCAGAATTACAAAATCTCTTATCTTTAGGAGATGAGTATTGATCTCGAAACCAATTCCAGCAGGCTAAACAACATGATAGCAAAACTGCAAACAAACATATAAAAAATGAAGATACAAAAAGGAGAAGGGATCAATGAAGAGATGCTAGTTCAAACCTAGCTAGTAAAATAATCATACCTCATTTACCAAAAAGAGAAAGTGAGTTTAAGTTTAGTAAACCTAAACTCCTTACATGGTCATCTTCCAAATCTATATCTACAATCAAAAGAGATGTGAAGATGCTGTGAGTAGAATACTCAATAAAAGAAACACAATTCATGTACACAGCTGACCAACGCTCAAGAATTTGAGTACAATGAAATTGAATCTAGTGTGCGAGAAGCATCTGTTACTAGATTCAAACTCAATGAGATCTATATGAAATGATCTTTCCTCAGATTCAAGATTCTTGAACTGACATTTCCTGCCACTGATGGAGAAACCGACATCATGTTATTCACTCTGAAAAAAGTAAGTGAAGTGCCTCATAAGAAATATTCCTACTTGCATATTGGAACAGTCCAAGTGGGAATAAAGCTTTTTGCTAAAGATGATATAGATTGTTCTGTTTTATATGTCTTACAAGACGATAGAATAACAAACTTTAAGAAAAGCCTATTAGAAATAGTAGAAGCTTATTTGTGGAACCAGATTGCATATTTTAATGTGTTCTCAAACTTCACTACACATCTCAGAGATGCAACACACTGTCTAAGATTGTGAATCAAGACACATAGAATTTCCATGAAGAAATGAATGATGGACCTCACAATAGATTATTAAATCTATTATAAGCTGATGAGATCGAATGTAACCTCAAACACCAGATTTCTCAATAGTCTCAGGATTACTACATCAATCCTCACAAATCTAAGAAATCATACTAAACAAAAGCATGTCACAGAATGACATGAAGTAACATTCCTAAAAGAATGAAATCTAACGCCTCCAGCTAGACAGGTAGAAAATATCAATGCTTCTATCTATGAAGATATGTGAGGAAAAATAATCTTACAATTTCATAGGCATTCATTTGCTAGCTATGAGGAAGCTAGTACTTTTGAAACCAAGGCAACTTAGCTTGTACAAATGCATATCTTAAGGGGGTGTATTGGATTTAGATTTCTGCATACTTTTTTTAAGTGATTGATTTTTAAAGAGTTTTTAGATTTATGCAGTTTTATAAAATTCATTAGATTCATATAAATTTTAAAACCTAAACTTTTTAGGATTTTTGAAAAAAATGATAAATTTGCATGGATTCTCTTAGAATTAAACAAACATTTTATGATTTATCATTTATTACATGAACATGTAACATGAGTGGATAAACAAAAAGTAATACCATAAAAACTTCTCAATGTAAGCTCTACATGTGTACCGCATATTCAGAGACATATTATGGAGAGGGAATAAAAAATTTTATTCATATGATACCATTTTGAAATTCATTGACTCATGCCAAAACATAGTGAAAAAAAACATGTTTATTTTGTACTTCAGTTGTATGTGACGGCTAAAGAAAAAAATACTTTGATAATGATTATATTTATCTATATCTCTACTGCAATTAAGTAAAGTTTAAAATTCTAACAAAAGTGTTGATAGTCTATGCTACACATATTGAGTTGATTGAACGAGTTGAATACATGTTAAAGAATTAAGCAAAAAACAAGACAAAAAAATTGTGTAGAATATATAAGGAACGTATAAAAACCAAGTGAATGAGTAATGTAGTAAAAAATAATATCAAAAAATATGTATAAAAAAGAAAGAAGAATGGTAGTGACAAGGGGGGAGAGTGAGAGAGTTGAATACATGTTATAATAGAGTAAGAAGCAAAAAAGAAGACAAAAAAATTGTGTAGAATATATAAAGCACGTACAAAAACCGAGTGAATAAGTATTGTAGTAAAAAAATAATAAGATCTAAAAACATGTATAAAAAGAAAGAAGAATGGTAGTGACAAGCAGAGAGGGAGGGAGAGAGATAGAGATAAATAAAATAAAATAATAAAAGATAAAACTTGTAAATGTGCGGAAATCTTATGTCTAGTGGGTTGGATTGTTCACTTTACAATTTACACTAGACAATCCGTACAGATCCATTATTTAATAAATCTTTAACAATTTGTGTTTATTGAATACATTCATACTTTCGTAAATTTAAAATCTTTAATTAAAAATCCTAATTGAATAGCCTCACACTTTTATGAATTTTAAATCTTCTGTTACAAATCCTAATTGAATACCCTCAAACTTTTAAAATCCACAAAAATCTTTAAAACTTTATGAAAATCTAACTACAATACATCTTTTAATCTGTTAAAAGCTTTACCAAGAGCAGACTTAAACTTTCTATAGATAGATATCGTCACTCGGTCCTAAACTGCTGTACAGTTCAAGAATTCCGGCTAGTTTTCCTTCCGGTCTAACTTTTCCGATCCTTAGCGCTGTACGTAGTTTCAACTTACAAGCTAAGATCATCTTGTAAACTCCACGTCAAATCTATTCATCAGCTATTCATTTACATAAAACTGACCAAATGAACCCATTGTTCTGACTGATCTGATCAACAAGCTAGTCGCTAATATAGATTAAGCTGCACCTTCATTATTCGTATACTCGATCTTCCCATTATCATATGCAGTCGCCCGCTATTATGGAATGTCGAATTTCTTCAAACACGATATCGATGTAATTAATAAATCAACGAGAAAGCTGTATGGATAAAAGTAACTATATATATAAGAACCCTAGTCCATGCACGCCTCGTCAATCCTATACAATATGATCCATCATGCCTAACTTCCATAAACAATTAAGATGATCGATATGATCATGTAGAATATTATTGTTTTGGAGCTTCATTATTTGGCGCAAAGCATTATTTGGAGGGTTAACTAATCACATTGCTGTTTAGGGGTTCTTAATACAAATTTAGAAAATTTTGTATGCTTTTCTTTTTGGAAGATTTAGCGCGCTAGTGTCACAGTGGTTTTGTTCATGGCAATTAGTGTGCTGATTGAGACCATGTCTTTGTAGTTAAATACAATTGGTAGACCAAATCTATTGCAAAGAGATGGAACGGATCATGTGGTGGTTTAAGAAAGATTGCCGAGGCTTGTTGGTTAATTGCTATCTTATAGTTAACTCCGTCAAATGATTTGCCAAATGAGATAGCGATCACGTATATATATATATATATATATATATATAATGAGATAGCGATCACGTATATATATATATATATATATATATATATATATATATATAACATCGATCACTATCAAGTATCAACGTAATATTCCAAGACGGGGACATTTGGAAGAAGATTAATTGTTGTATAGTGTTTGCAAAATGATAGATAGAGTGCGTACTTGTTAGCAAGTTCTCAAATTCAAACAAAAGTGTACGATTTTCTATATTATTGGTGTCTTGAAATAAAAGTTTACTTTGAAACTCCATACGTATGTACCGTCCAAATAATTGAGTTGATATCTATAAAAAAATAGGGTAAGGCTAGGATGTGTTGATGCATACCATGCATCAACTTTGTCGTAAAGTTGTAAAATGAGTCGTTAAAGTAGTAATGTTAGTTGTTAAAGTTGTAATATGAGTTGTTAAAGATGTAATTACAACATTTATGGTTATATGTTCTTAAAGTGGTAAATGAGTTGTTAAAGTTATAAAATGAGTCCTCAATGGGATAAACACTCAATTTTACAACTTTAACAACTCAATTACTACTTTAAGAACATATAAGCACTAATGTTGTAACTATAAATTTACAACTATAAGGACTCATTTTACCACTTTAAGAACAAATATTACTACTTTAACAACTCATTTTATAATTTAACAACAAAGTTGATGCATACTATGCATCAACTCACCCTAGAATTTTCCTAAAAAATATACACCAACTAAAAATTAAAAGTATAAATTCTTTTTCAGAATTGTCGTTCCTTACAAACGCATATGATTTACTTTACATGTGTCAAAATAGTTATATATATGAATCAACAAAAGAATTATTGGCCAAATTCACCCATCGTACTGCCAAAATTCTCTGAGGTATTTGACAGTACATCTAATTTTTATATATAATATTTGTATATATTGCTGCAAATTAATATATATTGATGTATACATGGTTGTTTGCAAATTAATATATAGTTTAATTAAATAAAATGATAATATGTTGGTATATACATATCTGTAATTTTTTTTTTTCTGAATTTGTTGGAGGATTAAATTAAAAATTTAAATAATTTTTGTTAATGTTATTGAAATTGAAATTGAATTGGGGGTTTTAACAGTTTTAGTTTAATTGTTACTATATTCATATAATTTTTTAATATATTTATAAATATTATTAATATATTGATAATAAGTGTTAATTAAAATATTAAAAATTCAAATAATTTAATAAATTAATATTTTAAACAGGATGAAATGCTTGTTTAGATCGACAAAGGGTTCAAATGACCAAAGGTCCGAATCGTTTGAGGGAACGTCTAGCAACCCTCAAACGTCATTTTATTGTCCCATGACAGCTAGACGTGCATCCCTTCTAGAGCCGACGCAGAGGCAGCCGGGCGCCACCCATTCCTTGAGACAGCCGGGGGTCACCCATTCCTCGAGGCAGTCGGGCGCCCTTCACTCCTCGAGGCAACTGTGGCCTCAGACCCAGGCGGAGGTGTCTACACCACGTATACCTGAGATACACATGACACTGACTCTGGGCCCTACTATTTCAGAGGGTGTGTCATCTGGGGTATAATGTAAAGTTCGAGCATTGTTTTAAATTTTAACTGAACTTAGTGCATTAGCTTCTTACTTTGATGTAATAGTCTTGTTGTATCTCCTTTTTCGTTTATAGTCTCTATAAATTGTCGTTGACGTTTGCGTAACACATCGTAAATTTCACGTGTACAAACGACTGACAATTAATTGCAAAAACAACCGGAATGAGAATGCATAGAGCCTGATAGAACTAGAAAGTGTGACAAGTGTATTCTTTCCCCTTTTTTCTTTAAAGTTTCTTATCCAAAACTCCAATCGTGATTAAGAAGTTAAATCCAATCCCTCACCCTTCTATGCATCAACTTAATCAGAACCATTAACACCATCATCCAGTATCCCATACTAAGTCGGATGAGGACACCCACACCACATCACCACCACCACCCTGCTTGTCATTGTTCGTACGAAGATTAGAAGGAGCTTATTTCCATTTCCTCTTATTATAAAACGCAGAGCAATCAACGTTTTGGGTCATCAGAATTTTTCACATACACTCCACAAAAACCAAAAAAAAGTCCAACTCTTGCAAACAGTTCAAGCCAAACAACCCCATTTCCTCTCTTCAATCCATCAATGGCTTCCAGGATGACCAGGTTCCACTCCAAACCCAACTACCTCTTCCCCACCCACAACCCAATCCGCAACTCCGACGGGGTCTTCGAGTTCGACGACGGCGAGCTGTGGGTGAATCCCTCCAACGGTTCAAACCACCCGGTGGAGTCCAAGAAGTTGATGTCCAGGAAGACGATGGCTGATCAGAAAGGCACCACCGCCGTGACATCAGCGTCGGTGCCGGTCAACATTCCGGACTGGTCAAAGATTCTGAAAGAGCAGAGGAAACATAGAGACACGAGCGATGAAGATGTGCACGAAGAGTACGGGGTTGGTGACGAGGATGAGAGGGTTCCGCCTCATGAGTACTTAGCCAGGAACAGAGGAGCTTCGTTTTCTGTGCACGAAGGAGTTGGGAGGACTCTGAAGGGTAGAGACTTGAAGCGCGTGAGGAATGCGATTTGGAAGCAGGTCGGGTTTGAAGACTGATCATCGAAACAGAGGAAGGTAACAAAAACAGAGACTGGGGTAAATTTTTGTAGGGAGGTGAAAGAACAATTAAAACTAGGTCAATGACTTGATGATCTCAGAGGGTGGTGTTGTAACTTTGATTTAACCTATCTAAGCGGTCTGGTAATTATTGTTTAATTTCTGAGTTTGAAGTGTTTTCTGGGTTTGTGTTGGGTGCCTGTGTTTTATGAGAGGACCCTGATCGATCATGATTCATAATGCCTGTAAAACTCTGACAGCTTTGAGTTTGTAGTAACCAAGCCAACAATGTTAATTATCATTTTGGCTTGTGAAGATTATGATTGACGTTTTCTGTTGTTGCTTTCCTGATTTCGTCTTCAACCCCAGGTTAATGAGGATGATGATAATTGATAAACAGCATATTATTTTTCCATATATTGAAACAGAAAACAAGAAAAATAAAACAAAATGTTTATATGATCAATTGCAAGGTTTTGAGGTGGATGCTTCGGTTAATTTTTCATTCGTGTACAGTGAATGTGACTGGTTTCGACTATACTATGTAATATCTCTTTTATAAATTAAAAGGTGAAAGAGCGATCTTATACAAAATTATGTACGAAAGTTTGTACAAAATTATGTATGAAACTTACGTTGAGATATTGGGTTACGCAACTTTGCTTCATCTAATGTTATCCAACATATGTGGTTTGTGCAAGTGTCTCACTTGTTTAAGTTTAAAAACATAGCATTTTGTTTGGGAAAAAATTACAAACAATATCTCAAGTTTCATAAAATATACACTTTGGTGTCGCACGTTCTAAAAACATCACAATGGTATCTGAAGTTCGACTCGATCTTGATACAACATCAGTACCTAACCTCGTTATTCCCGTAATGGAGTCGTTACGTGGCAAAAAACCTGAAGGATATTTTGGTCGGTTTAAGTTTTTCATAACCCTAAATCAATTTCTTTAAATTTTGAAGGGATTCGACTACTTCGGTCTCTCTCCATTATATCCTCTCGCTCTCTCTATCTCTAATCCACGACCAAGAAACCCCACTCCACAGTCACCATGATGTCCATAGAGTTGGCTTCTTCGAGCCCCCGTAGATTGTTCATTCCGGGTGGACGATGCTATAAGACCGTGGGCTTGTTCAGTCATGCTCAGTTTTTTGTTAAAGTTCGGTGAACAAAAAAAGGAAGCGCAATCAGAATTCGAACATAAAGAGCCTTGAAGGATTGACAGGTTAGAGCCTACGTGCCTTAGTTGTGAACCAACCTTGGCTGATCGAGCTTTGTTGATATCGGACTCGGTAAATTCAGACTATTTAGTTATTGTGCTCGAAGATGAGGCAAATTCTAGCTCTAAGCTTGATTAGAGTGCTCGCGTCAAGAGACAGAGACAACCTGAATTGATGATTTTCTGGCGTGCTCGTGTTCAGAGATAGACGACTAAAGAAGAAGGTTATTGTGTCCAAAGACAATCGTTGGGTTCATAAGTGATTAAACTTTTTCATGGTGCTTCCACGTTTGGCCTTCAATCTTTGTTTGTATTATCTGTGATCAAATCTTATTCTAGATCTAAACATATCTCAACCATGTATTTCATTTCTTAGATGGAAAATGAGCAAACATATATATGGCAACGGTTGTGTAGAGATTATAAGTTGAACAACCAAACACAAAACAAAACCATACATTATCTGGAAAGAGAGAAGAAAAAGAAGAAGTAAAGAACTGAAAGAAAAATCTGGTTTAAAGAGAAGCAACAAATTAATTAAATCTAGATGGACAAATATACCCTTGAAGTTTTTATCTTCGTTACAAAACTAAGTTAATTAACAGAGGTACTGATATTGGATCAAGAGTGAAACTTTAGACACCATTGTGATGTTTTTAGAACGTGAGACACCAAAGTGCATTTTTTATGAATCTTGAGACACTGTTTGCACTTTTTCCCATGTCAAGCTAAACTTTGAGATTTGATGATTCATTATGCATCGAATTTTATTACCATTTATATCTGATTTTGGAGTAAAATTACATCTCTTCTAAAAAAGAAGTAAAATTATAGAAATCAGTGGATGACTTAAAGCATGATAAAAGCTAGAGGATAGAACTCGGTTAATGATGAAGCGTTGCAATACATATGATACGTGTATGATTTTTATTACGAATTTGGGTTTTAGTTGTAGTTGTAGTGTTTGAGTTTGTTGACAATCGGGTTAATATTTGAAGATAAGGACAAGTTGGACTTTCAAAATCGGGTTAATATTTGAAGATAAGGACAAGTTAGGTCATAGAGTGAAAAATCTCCCTTCATTTCCTTCCATGTAGCACCGACGCTATCTTGGTTATTGGACTCGTTGTAGATGTTGAAGTTAAACCTGCCTTGTGGTAGATTGACTCACAATCTAACATGTTTGAGATGATATATTCGGTGATTAAATATGATTCTGTTAATTGATTGGGGTAAGTAGTTTAATTATAAAATTATTAGTGATTTTTTATATATATCTAATTCAGGATTGTTCAATATATCAGAAAGTTCTCAAACACTTTATAACAGAGGTCACCGAACCAAGAAAACCCAAAATTGAGCAAATGAATAATCTTAGAGGAGTTAGTATATATGTTTAGGGTTTATAAGTGGACTAGATCAAATGAACGGGTGATATTTTATTTTAATAGCCGGTTCAATTGAATCTCGGTACATACAAAATTTTGTGTTAATGGTAGGTAAGGTTGGTAGTTGGAAAAGCTACATAGCAAGAAGAAGAAACATTGAAGTAGAATCGAAGCTCTTTGGGATGACAAATGTCCTAATTGTTATTCAATGGGATAATAACCACTTGTATTCATAACTGTGTCGTTTTTAGCAGGTGATTTTCTTATTGTAAGCTAAAAAGAGGTCATAGAAAGTGTATATTTTGTGGGTAAAAGCTCGTAGGTTTGTGTTGCCATGACTCGACATAATGTCAACATTCATATCTCGAATGACTCCACGAAAAACAGATAAAAGATTAGGCAAAAATTGTATTGAATCATAACCTATGACATGCTTGTACTCAAATGATTGTGTATATTTTTGTATATATAGTTGTTTGGATCTTCGGACATTTTCATCAAACTACACGAGAAAGAGCTTAATGTACTTCTAAATGAACATATATGTAAGGAAAACTTTTAACGAAGACCTTACAATGAGGACCAAGTGAAGACTTTTGAATGAATTGTTAGATGAGTGTTTTGAATTTTAGTTAATGTTTTCAAATTTTAATATATATATATATATATATATATCATCCAACCGTTCATTCGAAAGTCGTCATTTGATCCCCATTATAAAATCTCCATTATAAGCTCTCCCCACATATATATTGTGAGTGTGTGTATAGGGTAATACTAAAATGAATCAAATTTTAAGGAAGCATATAAACACCATTGATGTGTTTGTGTGTACCGTATGCAATGGTTTAAAACACGTTACCCATAGCCTAGCGTCAGGACAATATAAGTAGAGACTATGCAGGAATTAGACGATTTATTTTTGTTTTTCATAATTAATTAATTATTATAATATTTAAAATTAGTAAAATATGAATAAATAATAAAAATTTGGCATGACTTTTTGTTAGAGTTATATCTAATGTTGACTGAAGAATAACACATGAAAATCTAACAAAATATAAGCATATTATGAAATAAGTAAATGAGGTTAATCGATAATACTTAACTTGAATATTTATTTTTTAATAATCTGATTAGATAAATATAAGGAGTTTGAGATAACATAAAAGTATAAATTATTGTCGACAATTAATTCTTTTGTAAGAAAATAATTTCGGTTTGATTTTGTATCTTATTGTTTCTAATGCATGATCCAACCTTTTTTGATGTGAGGAAACAAAATTGGGATATGCTCTATTTAATTTCTGGCGAGGAGCAAAGGGTCAAGCATATTGACGACGGCTTCCAAAACGAACTAAAGAGACAGTATGGTCGGCAATATTCGCTGGAAGGAACGATCACCCTAGTTGGCAAATTCATATTGATCAACAGTAGTAAGTCGAAACATCATGCAATCCTCCGATTTAGAAACGAGAACAGAGAGATAAGTAAATTTTCTTCCAGATTTTGATTTAATAATATACACCTGACTGCATGATTTATTCCCATAATTGGATTGAATGTTATCGAATTAAGTTTTCATATTTATCGATTAATCCAATTGAGGATATTGCAGCGGTCAATCTACAGGTTGAGTTTTCTGAGTTCTTGTACAGTGCAGATATATGTGTGGGGATTCATATATGTACATGTCTCCTTATTTTTTACTGATTGTTTTGGATGGGTGAAGGAGATGTTTAATAGTTTTTTTTTCTGAGAATTCATATATGTACAGGTCGTTGCAGACATTTTTTTTACTAAAATGGTACCAATTCAGTTTTCTTTTGATGCATTCAAATTTTTGTCCAGCTAGATTAATTCAGTTTGGTACTTATATATATACAAGTTAACATGTGTGTGCAAATATGCATATATCTTACACTATCTTACCTGATTTTGAGTTACAGATTAGCATAACAGATTAAGATTTAACCATCTTTGGTTCAAATTGTTATGAAAAGCAGCTAGGAATACACTTCTAGTAAGGCTATACTATCCTTTAATGCTTTGAAATGCAGGAAACTATTTAGATCACTTCTGATAGTTTATATGGTTTCTGATTTGATATAGATTTCAGCTACATGATTATATAGAAGTGACTTTTTGCATATTGTTCTCTCCTTATTAGATTGATAAAAACAGTAATATTCATATTGCAAGCATACTGATTATATATCAGTTGGTATATGCTTGCTTGGTCATTAGCAGATATGAACTTACAGGTTTAAAAGGTTTGGACTATGAGTAGCTAAATATTCGTTTATGTAAATACATGCTCTTTGGTATAACCTATTATTGTTCGTACTTGATGATTATTCTTATTCTGGTTATGATATAGGAACAAGTCAGGTGCTCTTCTAAATATGCACCTAAGGCTACTGTTATACAATATTGGCATTTTAATGACATTCCAGAAACATAAAAAAGGCATGGATAGAATTTTTTTGTAAGACTATAGAAATTGTTTGATGCCATGTGACTTATGTGTGTATCCATCTACTGCAGTAGATGTTTTGACAGAACTAAGGTACATTTTCAGGAATTCTTGAGAACTTTTACGGTTGATTATCAAGCAATGGTCAACAGTTTACTAGTTGTACATGATAAAGCATGATGTCTTATGATCATATATCAACAACTAACCTGACATGTTACCTCAAGTGTTTATATGATCTGGAATATTTGACATATGTTGATAATCATTAATGCTTACAATTAGCTTATGTGAACTTTTGTTAACAAGCTAGAAGATATCTCCCACTATAAGACTTGTTGAATTTCCATTAAATTTTTACTTTAAGCACAGTTGGTGTGTTTGTTCAAGCTTTGTGCTCGATGAACTACATGAACTAACTCTGGTCTTAGATCCTTGGGGTGTCTTGGTGATACATGTTGCACACAGCAAACTAATATTAGGATTTTTCATTGATTATAAAAGTTATAAGACTAAGAAACTTTAAAATGTTATGTATTCTTGCCCACATGTGTTGCCTGACATTGACTAAAGGGGCTTGTTACAATACATTTTAGTTAAATGTGATTACGATACAACTGTTTTGTTTGCTAAATATCTGTTATTTTCTCATTGCTTGTGATATATTGCAAATTGCATTCAAATAAAGAACTATTTAAGTTGACATCTTTGTTTATGAATCATTCACATGTTTAATATGATGCTAAATGGTATGCAGTATATTTGGTTCATGCTGTTATTTGTCTAGAAAATAGTTTTCATGTTTTCTAACATGTCTGTTTGATATATTTTACGAAGTCTGCACATGTTTTTTAAACTCGTTAATTGTGAACTGAAACAATTGCTCATAAGGAGAACGATTATATTTTAGTAACTGTGTTCACATAAAACTTTGGATTTCAAATGACATTGTTTGATTGCATGAAATTGTAAAGATATATATATATATATTGTTTTTGTAGACTTTATGTGCTATTGTGCTCTTATGGTATACATATTGTTGTTTCTACTCTGATTTGCAAGTGCAAAGTGCGTTCTTGTATGTTTCAATGAAACTTCAAAATATTTTATTGTTTTGGGCAAGAATACATGAGAACCTTAGAGCTCTATTAGGGAGTTATAGGATGTGGTACCCATATGACACTTAAATTTTGAAATGTTTCAAAGATTGCATGCATAATCTGAAAATGTCTATTTATTGGAATTATGTGTTTATGAATGATTTGATAAATTATGTGATTTTGACTACTTGTATGTTTGATCGCTCACATTGCTTATGAATGAAATTGACAAATATATACATTTTCCTCCCAAATCTGTACATGTTTGTTGAAATGTCAAGATTAATCATGATTGGTTTCTGACAATTTTATGAAATTAGACTTGGGAAACATAAAGTAACAATCACAGGTATTTAGTTAAATAGAAATTTTGAAATACCTGTTGCCACAAGAAACTATTTTGAATGTTCTTGTAACTATAAGGTGCATACCTGAAAAATTGCATGTTTGTTATTGAAATAAGGATTGTATCATCCACAGATGGCTTCAAATTTTACCTATATATCTTTAATAACAAGTATGGATCTGAATATAAGATATTTTAAATCTTAAGGTGCAGTGTGATCTTTTCCTTTTGCCTACAAGTATTGGGTGATCATATTATAAGAATTAGAATGTGTTATAGTTTAGATAAACTAAAAAATAACTTGTGCTTTGCCCACATGTAGACTTGTTATTGAAAAGGAAGTATGCATAAGCAAAATATCAATTGCATTGATATGCATTTTGTATTTTTCTTCGCATTTGAATGTATACAGATTATTATGAATTGATAAGAATTGTTAAGAATTGTTGTATGTTTTGTGATTCAAGTTTTGTTTACAAAATACACCTATGATACGTATAATGATTAAACTTTTAACAAATATTCTAATTATATATATACATATAAGGAGAGAGTATTCTATATATGTATATATATGCGAGGAGAATATTTGACATCCGAATGCATGTCATTTACCATAAGTGCTTGAATCACTTGATTAATTACATATTGTAAACACAATGTTTGTGGTTCTCCCTACGGTCCATTATGGATTTTCACATGGCTAGAGAATAGTGAGAGCATTTTTATAATAAATTTTAAATGCTTATTGTTTACTAATTAGCTTTCTGGACTGGAAATCTAGAGCTTAAAAGCTTGACACTGTCACTTTCGTTGAACTGAATATGTTCAGACTTAGTTATCTGTTCACAATAAGATTATTGAATTTTGAAATTCATGTTATGAGCCTTAAGCATGTTGTAGAAACTGTGATATGAGATTTTTCTTATAAAGAAATTATGTATATGTGTATATATACCTGTTGTATCATTTTTGCAGGTTAAAGGAACACATTAGAAAGTTCTCATAAATGAAAGGTTGTGTTCAGATTCTTACATACAGAACCATAAAGAGGATCAAAATCATTTTTAGACTGTTACAGATACATCAGGTAGTCTAAATATGATTACAGGTTGATAATTTTGTTTGATTGATATGATTTGTGGCTGGAACTACTGGGGCTTTGGAGCGTCTGTATTTTCAAATGCAAGTTCATTTCTTGGTTCAGTACTGCACTACAGATTTTACAGATCAAAGTTGCAAACTATTGTGTTGTTTTTTAATCTCAATGCGCACTAAAGATTTACTACATTCTAACTAAGTTTATATCTTGTTGTATGAGTTATTCTTGTTCAAAGTGGGAGAATGTTAGAGTTATATCTCATGTGGACTCAAGAATAACACATGAAAGTCTAACAAATACAAACATATTGTGAAATAAGTAAATGAGGTTAATCGATAATAATTAACTTGAATATTTATTTTAATAATCTGATTAGATAAATATAAAGAGTTTGAGATAACATAAAATATATGTTATAGTTATCACATAAAGTGGTTGATGTTGTAGAATAATATTGAGTGAATGAATTCTCTTTATCTTATTGATAGAATGAAGCGGAAAATACATGGGCCAATTGGTTTTTTCATGGATATGTGTAAAACTCTATTACAACATGGATTACTACATAAAACCCGTATACAAATATTGAGGGAATGAATTCTCCTTATATTATTGATAGAATGAAGCTCCCTTTATATAGGAAAATACATGGGCCAATTGTTTTTTTCATGGATATATGTAAAACCCTATTACAACATGGATTACTACATAAAACCCGTATACAAGGCATGAATCAAGACACACACACACACACACAACCAGCATGAAGACACGCGACACAAGGGGGACTGTTATATATATATATATATAACAGTCCCCCTTGTGTCGCGTGTCTTCATGCTGGTATGGTGCTTACGGTGTTGCCTCATTAAAACCTTGCCAAGTAGCAAAAATCCTGTGGGAAAACTCAACCTTGGTCGAAGGAAAAAGAGTACAACGCACCAACTACTCCATTGAGAACTCGCCATGTGATGCTCCCCTGATGTGTACTTCAATTGGATTTTTCTAATGAATGGTGCATTCCAACATGCTTCTCAAGAGTAGATGTGAGCCAAGACTTGAACAAGTCTGCCATGTTCAACCACAAGTGGGGATCAATAGTTTTAGCGGTGCATGAAATGTTGCCTCGTTAAAAACCTTATCAAGCAAAAACCCAGTGGGACAAAAAGCTTAGACTAAGGGAAAACGAGTGCAACATGGTTGACACAAACAATCACACCCTTCACATTTGATGATGACATGTATATGCTAGACTTTCTTTCAAATCTGCATCTCCCCCTGATCTTAAGATCAATCATAGGGCGCTTCTGGATTCCTAGTGATCACAGAGCTGTTTTGACAACCTGACATCTGTATTCTCTTTTAACATGTCTCAAATGTGGCATTACTCAGTGCCAGCAGCTATGTGCACGGTGCCTAGCAGTTGTGTGCACAACGCTCGGCAGCTGGCATGCACAGCGCTCAGCAGCTGGGTGCACAAAGCTCGACAGCTGGGTGTACAGCGCTCAACAGCTGGGTGCACAGGTGCACGTATATTGTTTGGCAGCAGTGCACGTGTGCACAGACAGTGCACAGTCAACGCTCAGACAACGCACAAGCAGCTCTCAGGCAGAGCACAAGCAGCGCTCAGGCATCGCACAGGCAACACACAGGCAGCGCTCAGGCAGCATGTTATATGTCTAGCAACTCAACCACTAAACTGACTGGTGCCTAAATCATGATTCCGCTTCTGATGCATCTCGATTCATGCATGGCTAGCGATGGCATAGACAACAACCTTTCTCTCATGCCATAGGGATTGAATATGCTAGATACTCTTAGAGTATTCAAGTGATGTCCTTTTCAATATCATTGGCATTGCGTGGGCGCCAAACTATTTAGCTTTATAACGAATGGAGGAGAGGTCAAGTCTTTCATTTGATTAAACGGATCACTCTTTCTTGAAGTAAAGACCTTGACTAATCATGAGAGTATATAAAGGTTCCACTCTTCTTCAGAGGACCTAAGCCGATTAATGGAAATACATCATCAATACATAATCCATCGACTTCAATACGAGATTGTGTCTTTCCCAAGATACTTTTCATTCCAACATCGGATATCCAACATATACTGCGATCACCCAGAATTAATACGCAATGAGATTATTCATCATATCTCATCCGAAATCAAGGAGTCATGTACTATGGGTCCAAAACACTTGGCCAACGCAAGCTCTACTTGATTTGGCTTATGAAGTCTATCTAAGATCTTCATGCATATCTCTGATCCCATAGAGACGTCACTATGATCATATTCATAGGGCTGCATGTACAGTTATTGGGGAACTACCAAACTGACAAGGTAGTGGAGTGCAATAATATCCATTACGAGAGTGCTTCTCATCGTAGTCGATCCTAGTGCGTTTTTATGAGAAACCTTGAGCCATAAGGGAGTCTGAGACTCTTGTTCTCACTACGCTAACTCACAAAGGTTTACTTGATAGGGTTTAAGCTTGCAGTGTCGGCAACACCTGCCTAAGGACCTATCCCTTTGTCTGGGTCGCATCTTCCCATTTTAGGTTAATACACTTTGTCAACATATCAACAAAGTGTGGTTCGATAAAATCAGCATCCCACGTTCTCATGTACACTAGTGTAGTCATTGTAGAGATCTCTTTCTATGAATTAGAATTTGACGTTGAGGCGTCCTCTAATGATAGTCACAATTCAGACTAATATGAGACGAAGTGAGTATCACTGATCAATGGACCACTGGTGCAAAACTCGTTTTCTCTCTTAGTGAGAGTGTATATCGTATCCAAGGGCCTTAACCTAATCTTCAGGAAGCCACAAGGCCTTGGACACCATGTTGCCACATTATGACGCCCTGTACCACAACGCTTGCAAGCTGAAACTTTGTGACTTTGATACGATCGCTGACACTATGACAAACAGTGTTCCAGTACTCGAAATCAACCCTAACATTTGGTATGGGGGTAGCGTCATGACCATCTCAATATGATCACGCTATGGCATCAAGACCACCTCAATTTGGTCGAGCCATGTTCTCTTGGTAGGACATCATTCCTTACAGACATATGCAGCATTGATCTCATCACTATAGTTCTTTGGGGATCATGTTGAGACTTAGTGGTGACCAACCACGACATTCACGTCGTTCCCATTTGAACCCTGGTGTTCGTATCTCCCCTAACGACGGGAATACAGTCTCAAAGTGACAATCCGCAGTGTAGTGGTTAAGGAGATCGTCTGTCAAGGAGCTTAAGGTGGAGAGCAATAAAGTGACTCCTATCCAACCTTTGAACATATTCATCTCATACGACACATCATCATTGGCACTGTGACAGTGCAATTTGGCACATTGTGGAACTCAAGGCTTAGAGATCCGTTACTATCTCGCCGAGTTCAAGGATTACAACTTCGTGTCAATCCTAGAACACAATTACGAGCTGTCGTGCATCAATACAATGATGGTAAGTAGTTGACGAATTAATACATGCCTGCATGTCCCTCTTTAGGGATGGGTAGTGAGCCCATAGATACATAAGCAACATGTGGTAGACGATGATGCAACACATGACCAGTGTGTTAGCCTTTCAACCAACACCATAAAAGCGTATACGGTATCCATACGTTGGTTGTATCGGTCTACAAAATCCTTCTTTGGATTTTCAATAAGAATGATATCTTTTGTGGCATAGCATAAGAGGATCTTTCATCTTACTTAGCTAAAGAACAAGCATTACACAACGAAAACATGAGGGTCGCCATCTCAATCTGGTCATGCCATGTCCTCTTGGTAGAAGATCATTCCTTACAGACATATAAGGTTGTTGCCTATGTCATCGTTAGCCATGCATGAATCAAGATGCATCGGAAGCGGAATCATGATCTAGGCACCGGTCAGTTTAGTGGCCGAGTTGCCGGACATATTGCACGTTGCCTGTGCACTGTCTGTGTACACGTGTGCACTGCTGCCAGACACTATACATGCACCTGTGCACCTAGCTGCTGTGAGCTATGCACGCCAGCTGCCGAGCACTGTGCATACAGCTGATGAGCGCTAAGTAATGCCACATTTGAGACATGTAAAAGAGCATACATATGCCAGGTTGTCAAAACAAGCTTCGTGGTCACTAAGGATCTGGAAGCACCATATGAGTGATCTTAAAATCAGGAGGAGATGCAGATTTGAAAAAAAGTCTAGCTTATACATGTCATCATCAAATATGAAGGGTGTGGTTGCTCGTGTTAACCATGTTGCACTATTTTTCCCTTAGTCTTAGCTTTTTGTCCCACTGGGTTTTTGCTTGACAAGGTTTTTAACGAGGTAACATTGCATGCACCGCTAAGACCATTGATCCCCATTTATGGCTGATCATGGTAAACTTGTTCAAGTCTTGGCTCACATCTACTCTTGAAATACATGTTGGAATGCACCATTCATCAGGAAAGTTTGATTGAAGCACACATCAAGGAGAGCATCACATGGTGAGTTCTCAATGGAGTAGTTGGTGCGTTGTATTCTTTTTCTTTCGACCAAAGTTTAGTTTTGCGACAGGGTTTTTGTTACTTGGTAAAGTTTTTGATGAGGCAATACCGTAAGAACCATACCGGTATGAAGACACCCAACACAAGGGGAGTGTTATAGGATATTTGATATATATGTGTGTCTTGGTTCATACCTTGTATACGAGCTTTATGTAGTAATTCATGTTATAATAGAGTTTTACACATATCCATGTAATAGGCTCATTGACCCATGTAATAGCCCAAAAGACCTATGTATTTTCTTATATAAATGAGGTTCAATCTATCGATAGAGGATCCCGTTCACCTAAAACAAATTAAAGTTTATTGTATATATGCCTCCTGGCAGTGAAGACATGACGGTCCCATTCCAACGCGCATATATCTAGTGTTTTCCTTATTTTAGCAAATTTGAAAGTACACATCTTGTTTTATCTATCGTATTCTGCCACCACATTTTTGGTCAGAGGAATTGGAGAATGGGGAAAGGGCGTCGTCGGTTTAACTACATTCTGAAGCTAGACTCGCCGCTCAGCTACCTACTATCTTGTTGAATTCCTTGTACAACTCGTCAGAGGAATTTGGTTCGATATGATGAGTGCGGCTTCTACATTTTGAGGAATTGGTTTAATTGGTAAAGAGATGGACCTGGGTTTGGGTGCAGGTCGGAGACTTGGGGTGAGTTTGGCAAGGGAAATAGAAATGTTTTGAGGTTCACGGAAAATTTCAGGCCGTCAAAGATGGAGTACTGGATGACGAAGATGGCAAGGATAGTTTAGGCACATTGTAACTATAATTGTATTAAAGTAAATACAAAATTCATAGGAAAGTGTGTTAATAAAGTAAACTTTCAATTCTATTTTATAAAAGAAATGAAATACCAACGTTTTAGATAATATTTCAATTCCACCTCGTTTATAGAATTGAACTCCCATCAACTCATTTAATGATACAACCAAACATGACAATCTACTCGAAATGAAACCGAATCTCATTTCATACCATGCTTTCCCACCAACCAAACAAAGCCTTAATTGTTTATTTTTCTAGCGGTTTTTCGCTGGGTTTGCCACCATTACCATTCTGAGACACCAGTATAATGTTAATCAGAGAGCTGATAGCATGTGTAAACTTAGACTGCATGAATTTTTTTAAGCTGATTTATCAATTCACACAAAAAACGTTTGTTCCTCATAGCGGACATGTAGGTTTTTTCATGAACTATTAACACCAATAGTGCTGTGGCAATGAAGACAGAATGTGAAATTATACATATCTCCGTAATTGTCGTTATATAGTCTTCTGAAATGTAGTTGTATCTCAATAAACTCTGAAAAAATGTATGTACAGCAAAAGAGCAAAATTCCTTGTAGAAACACTTGCCAATTAAAAATGGATTCTAATTGAGAACAAACTGAGATTCAGCTCTCTGATGAATTCTCTTGTGACAAGTTTTACCGGGAAGCCAGTGACCAAAAGTTTAAAAGAAAGGATGGTGACACAACAAACCAACTGATAAAAGCCATAGCAGTGGCAGATTCAAACCTTTTGCAATGGTTCACAGCACATTTGTTAAGATCATTGGCAATGAAGACAGTAATTCCAGCAGAAGCACATGCCGCAGCAAATGTATGAGTGGAAGTGATCTGCATGGAAAATAAAATGAAAAGACTATTATATCTGTGAGCTGCTGATGTAATGATTTAGGTCCGGATAAAGGGTTTTTCATTCACCTCCGGAAGCACAACCATGTGAACTTCCAACTGTGAATGTTTGCATAACCATATCAACAAAGCATGAGTAATAAGGGAATGAAGGACCAATATTAAGCTATCTCCCTTTAGAATTAATTTGAATTTTATGGCAACATATCAAAGTTGGCAAAACCCAATTCCATGCCACATGCTGTAAACAGTGGGTGGCCATTGATTAATAGTTAGTATCCCTTGCAAGCCAAAATCAGTAAACTACGGATAAAGTTCGGTATCAAGTAATCTCACATTACTATTTTCTCTGTTTCACATATCATTTCTATCTAGGCAACCACAGAAGGAAAGATGCTCATCTAAGTCTTATCAACAAGCAACAATTTAAGACACTTATGTTGAAAAGAAGAAATAGGATACTGACATTGCTGAGGGCAGTGGTTTGGGTCTCTATCACTCAATGAGATGTGACAACCGACCAAATTTTACTCATAACATTTCTTTGTTACGGAAAATCTGAACCTCATTTTACAACTAGTATTTCAAATAGAGGCACAACTCTGTACATATGTACAGATTTTACTGTCGTATATGGGTTAGCCGCCATCCAACATTGTTTCCTTGTACAACAAAGATAGACAAAACAAGTTATTTGGCTACTAGGACTGCTATAAGGTTGATTACCAAAGAGTGTGACCATATGGGATGGTTCAGATAGACTACTAGAAATACATTTAGCCACTGCTGGAATAGTAATGAACTAATAAACACTATCAACATGAAGCAACAATAGAATCACAAGAAACTAAGTGGCCTGGTGCAATTTTGACCATGAAATCTACAAAAAAGATTATTTATTCAAGCATGAACAAACCATGTACAAGACATTATCATTTTGTTGGAGAGAAAGATGTTACAATGACAGATATACATAGGAGGACACATCAAACTGCATATTTGTTCACAAAAGGACACAACATGATCTATTTAATTAGACCCTCAGTATGAAGAATAGAGCAGGTGAACTCGATTAATAGCCATTAATCTCTCTCTTACCCAAATCATTGAGCCTTCTCTCTTTATAGGTTTATCTATTTCTAGAACTCTGCTCAAGCTATCCATAAGAGTTGCAAGCATGCACCAAGACTCAACCAAGTAAATTTAAGGTAGCAGGGAACTCTGACTGGCGAGACACCGATATACCAAGAGCCCAGCACTTAGCTTTTGTGTATATTGTAGTGTACATTGCACATGTAAGTTACTTTGTTTGACATAGACTTTCAAGCAACCCTGAAGAACCAAATTCTACTAAGAACCACTGTACATTAAGAAAACCTACAGCTACATTTCACATTCCACACTGAGCAGCTAAGAAACCGATGGCAGATTAAATACTAGCAGTCCATGACAATGTAAATGACAAGTTTTTGATTCGTATCTTACCCCATCGCCAATTGTGAAGAAACAAACAACCTTGCGGTTCCGCAAGCTCCGCCGCACCAAAATCGCATACACATCAACAATCGCCAGTGACAAGCTCCACACACATTGCAAGCTCACAGCAGCAACAAGGTAGCTGAACACAAACAACACCAAACCCACAATCAAAAAAGACTCAAAATTTCACACCTAAAATCAACGAAAGCCCAAAAAACAAGGAGCATTACCAAAAAGCAGTAACCGATGGAAAATCGTTGGTGGAGGCCATGACGGTGAGGGAGACTCCGGCGAATGCGAGCTGGCAGAGACGGAGAGCGAGGCTGCCGGCGGTGCCGGGCATGCCCTGAACGTCCTTCATCCTGACTCTGAGGGCCGCCACGTCAGTCATCGGTGGAGCCTCCACCGGGTGGACCGACGGACGACTCACGCTCATCTTCGGCGGCGAAATGAATGACTCTTTCACTCTGATGATGTTGAAGTTGAACCCATTAAAAACTAGGCCTTTTGAGCTCAATTGGAGTATTGGGTTTGTTGGGTATTTGATTATAGCTGGAATGGGAAAGGGAAGGAAAGGTTTCTTCAGTCGTGAATGGGGTGCCGTGCCGTGCCGCCAGCGACTGTGACTGCGCCTTTTGATTCTTATCTTTTGAATAAATACTAGCCTGCGCAATGCACGTGCCGAAGGGCCGCGCTTGCATGTGCCTATGCTATGTTTTGTTATGAAATATGTTTTGTATATGTACATTCAATCATTTATTTTTACTATTACGTTGTGTGTTATACAGAAAGTAAGAACAAAGTAAATGTGTCTTAACTTTAATAACATGCAAATATAATAAATTTTGTATATGTCTACGGCTATATTCTTGACGTAAAGAAAAAATATGTTACAAACATCATTAGAATGCGA